>JANEYF010000802.1:0-52500 GCA_029963845.1 Rhamnusium bicolor
AAAAAAGCGTCTTTCAATAACGTTACCAACTCGTCCCAAGTATTAGCAGCTTCCCCAAATGCCGCACGGAACCATGATAATGCACAATCTTTAAATAAAACAACCGCAGCTCTTAAAAGTTGAGGTTTGGTAATGCGTCGCGTTTCTCAATTCGTCCACTCGAGTGATGAAGTTAATGAGGCTAGCGGAGCCATTAAAGGATATCCCCCAGTTAGCAATAGTTGCGGAAAACCCGTGAGTTAATTTCAACTGGGTGGCGACCTCCTACAGAGCCTAATCGAGATGCCTCTTACCTCATTCAAACTCAAAGCACGAATTAGAGCTTCACTACCTTAGGTTTGCAGGAGCCATGTTATCTCTTCTATATTCGATATGTTATTCCCGAATGAAACGCGCCTAGCATTCCCCGAAAAACCTTCTATACTTCGAGGTATGTCAGGAAGTCTCCAAGACCTCCCGCGGTCGAACAGGTGATATTTCTTGCGGCTCGATTGGTGGGTTAGGTTGTTCAAGGGTTGCTACTATAGCATCCAACCGACTATAAGTGCTGCACATTGATCAATTAACTTATCTTTAGCATCGATGTTCTTCTTCCATGATATGATTCAATCGACCAACCAAGATGATTACCCGAGAAAGAATTCTACTCCGTTCGTTCTTTGCATTCTCGACATTAAAATTGTCCAAAGCTTCTGGTTAATTCAGCTATTTTATTTTTACAAACCTCCAATTCTGAGTTCGCGTCAATTTCTAAAGAGAACGATTGATTGCCTACCAAGTCTTTCAAACCGTATCCTAGAACGTAGCGAGTACGCTTTTCTTCCACCGTACCTCCTTCTGACGCACCACGAATACGTAACTCGTACGCTAATTCGTCGGATAATAAGCGATTAATCTCCATCATGTACACTAGCCGAACTTAAACCCCAAATACCAAACTGTAAAACCACGATAATCACTCCTTAAGTTCCACAATTGATTAATAAAATAGTAAAATGTTTCTAAAATTTTGCTAAATATTGAGAAAAAATGTTTTAAAATGGGTCTGTATCTGTTACTTAGTTCCTGAAAGGAACACCCCCCCTACTTAACAAAAAAAAAAAATAAGGACCAAATATAGAACCAAGTGCCGACTTACTTCGGAATTGCAAGTAATTTTCAACTACCCCTGTATATATATAAGTTATAAGCTGTTACTGAAGAAACACGCACTATTAATAACAATTAAAATATTTAAACAAATTAGTGGAAATATAAACATACAACACCATAAAGTCTCTTACTCACCCTGTATATTAATCTAAAAAATATGCAAATAATTGCAATCCGTATCAATATCTCAAATGTGAAATACCAATGCACTATAACTTACCAATAGTACCATAAAAATGTTCCAATAATTTGTAATGTGCAAGGTCACAGTACGCCAAAAATATAAAGAACCTACACGTACTTATAAAATAGTTACCCAAAATAACCAAACAATACCTAACATAAATATATCACAAGTGATACTAAAATTCAACCGACAATGTTGAAAAGCAAACTACCAAGGTTAGCTTCTCTACTCTATATGCTACGCAGTTAAGGTCACACTAATTACACGACAAATATAATCAAAAATGTAAAGTGGCGATATTATTTGTCAGAATGACTTAATAAACTGTATTACTTATGTGGTTTCATAAACCGACTCTGAGAATATCAATAACATAAGGTTCACTTAGATATCACACCCTGTATATGCCTCAGAATAAAATTTGAAACATAAATGATTTTACACTATTAAATACTAAGTGGTAAAGAGAAAATTTTTTAATGACTTAACTATTTAGAGGTATGTTACTTTTTTGATAGGTCCTTGACTATGTTCAAGAAGTTGTAAGTTGATTGCTATTAGTGTTAGATTGCCTATAAAAAAAAGATAACCTCGATGTCTACGTATCACTCACTACTTTTAAAGATTTTGTATATCTTGGAACTATAAATTTCCAAAATTTTAATGCCACGTGAACGGAATATATCCACCTATTTATTCCACACTTAACTAGTAATAAACTTACATAAGTGCATACATATAAATCAATAAATAAAGACCAAAAATCGTCTAACACAAAAAAATAGTAATACATACCTCTCAAAATTATTCGCTTAATTAACACACACCCTATACTGAACTAATACCTGTTGGGCGCCATTTTGTAACGCTGTGGCTTATGACAGAGGAAAACGGATAAAATTTGGTGCTGATGCAAAGAGCCCCCAGCGAAGAAATGTATTGGGTATTCACACCCCTTCTACGTTACAGAAAAATTATTTTTATAGTGCACTCCGGACGATGCGTGGGAGATTACACTCGGCTAGCTAGTGGGTAGGTGTGGGTTACTTAAGAATAACTACGAACAATTAGATCAGTAAATCGGTACAAATTTTAATAGTATAAGAATTAAAAGTAAAGTACAAAAATGTAAATTCAAGGTATACAAGATAAAAATGTAAACTCTAGTATACAAGGTTTCCCCCCTCTTTTAAAAAATGACCCAGTAGGTTTGTGAAATTACAGTAAATTACGAGGTCGTAATATGTTAAATTGTGACAGTGTACCTTGGGGGTGAACTTGTATAACAACAATACGTATATGTAAAAGTACCATGTAAATTATGACATTAAACTACAAAAATATAAAATGGGTGTATGAACGACGATACTAACTAGAATTATACTGAGAGGGATATGTGAACCTTATATCTGTAAATCATAACATAAAAGTATAAACAAACATTTACCAATTAATTGTGTATGCACATGTGTATAGCCTAAAGCTCATACATGTGGACCTTAGCATAGGTGTAGGTATTGAGAATGCCCTACCTTGTCGGGCGAATGTTACCTGCCCTAAAATATCACTCTGTAGGTGTCGAGGAGGAAAAAAATCGTGTCCCACCTTCTGGCCACCAACTCCAGCGTGTCCTTTCGCAAGACCTGACAACGAGGGCACCCAGACACAGCTTCCTTGCAACAGGATACTCCGTGGAAGTCTCCTTACTCCCAGGCGAGCTGAGAATACGTAGTGAGAAGTGATGGAATCTGTCTATGTCAGATGTGCGTGGAGAATAAAATGGAATCGTGTCGTAAAAGATCTTACCCCCAAAAAAAAAACCCTAAAACAATAATACTCACATTAGTACCAAATACTAACCCCTAATTCATGGCCAGATCTCGCAAAAAAAATATATAAAACGTAACCTCACCTCTCGTCAGAGGGTTTTCCCTTGTGAAGTAGAGATTTGGGCCGCAATCAGTGGTTGAACATCTACTTTTCGATTGTGCTATGTCTATATAACAGAGAAAACGATGTCATTACAGCAGGATTGTTGTAAAGAAAACGTGCTACTCACAGAAAAAAAATGAAGAACGCTGTAGCCACTAACTCCCCTTTCGGTACAGGTTTCCAGAAAAAATACCAACTAACAACTTGGAACCAGAGTCCATCCAAATAGGAAATCCGTTTCAAAAGTCGAAAACACAAAAATCCATCAAGATGATTACCAAAAATATAAATGTGTTTTACGACCGGCTACCAACATCCAACCATCTTCTTTCCCCTTTCGACACCAAAAACCCACGTGACCAATCCCAAACTGACAGAATTTCGGTTCACGTTCCCATTCTACCGAAACTCCAACAAATCCTGCTCTCACGACATAGAATCAGTAGCGGCACCCTCGCGATTTCTCAACGTTGTGCTTAATTCGAAACTGCTACTAACTGTGATGTTAACAACCTACACTGATTATAACCATCGCGTTATGCACGTGACCCCAGAACTAATCGGCAACAACAGGCAAAATTCCAAAACCATTGTTCTCCTAACGGAAAATATAAACCCACTTCGGCGGCGCCACTGCTCATACCACAGGCAGACTACGCCAAATGTAATCAGCTGTCAACTCGAACCTAACCCTAGATAATCGACAGATGAATAGTCTTACCAGTGTTGTGATTGGAAAACTACTGGAAAACAGTTCAATAAAGTGAGTACCACCTTTATTAGCGACTAATTTATACCTTATCTGATGATTTTCACTAGGCATAGGTTTTTAAACCCGAATGACCCCAACACAGATTCCATTGCAGAGTGAAATATACCACTGTGAGTGCTCCCACGATACCCCGCGAACCTACATACTTGGACGTACCTCGAGACCACTACCCAGTAGAAGATCATCCTCCCAGACCATGCAGGACTCCTAATAAGGTTAGCTACAACTATTCATAACCGTTCCCAAAAATAGTCACTAATAAAATTGCCTCAACTAGGCCTCACCATTTAATTGGACATATTAAACTATCCATAAGCTGGTCAAACGAATCTAACCTACGAATATTGTTTTCCAGAGCTCCCCAAGTGTTCGAGCCTACAAGGAGTGTACGATTTTCTCGTAGCAGAGGTAGCGGTTTATCTACCAGCACAAGGACAAGATTTACAACTGACTATTATGAATTTACTAGGCTATATTCAATAACGAATTTAATTTAGTAAAATAAATGAAATTCACCAGAAAAATTTATAAAGTGCATGATTTAGTTATAGTAATTCTAAACATTTTATTCAAATTTAAAACCAGTTACGTGGAGCAAAAAGTGACACGTAACAGTGTTCTTAGTATTAGAAGCAAAAAAATATATTAATACTAAAAAAATATTGACTCGCAGAAAAGAAGAATTTTTACATATAAGAAATGATTCCCTTCAGTTACAATACAAAAATGAAAACCCCTAGGCCACTATATAACGTCTTTCATTCATTTGGAACGCTTCAGGATGCTTATGTAATACGAAATAATTATTTTATTACTTTTTGTAGAAATGCATAAATAGGGAGCAAATAAAATGTCAGATTTTTTTAAATATATAATTTTCTGAACTATATTGTATAGGTTAAGTTTGATGAGATGAATGTCATTATCGTTATCAAAGTTACAATTAATCTATTAATTAAAAATATCATAGTAGATATGGCAAGTGTTCCTATTTTGAATTATGTAATTAAAATATTTTTTAAATATGTTCGTGTGAGTTTCGAAAGAGTAAAAAACGGTCTATGGGTTTTCGTTATTGTACTGTAACTAGAAGAAATTACTTCTTAAATGTAAAAATTTTTCTAAAGGGCGAGTCAATATTCTTTTAATCTCAATATTTTTTTGCTTCTAATATTAAAATGGCTATTTGTGTATTAAGAGCGCAAAGTGATATATCGTCGCTCTGAGCGACAAGTTTGACTATCTCGCGAGAGCAGGACAATGTCATTTTACGCTCGAATTACACACAGGATTTTTTCTACAACCGGTGTTTTTATAAAAATGTTTGGTAAAAATTAATAATTATTGATAACCTCAAATTTAACAGTTCAGGTTTCAAAACGTGAACATCAATTTGCGCTACATATGTTTTTGTAGAAATGTTTGTTAAAATGGTATTTACTGCAAAATAAAATTAAAAATTTCTTTAGTACCTATTAATTATTTATTTAAATACTGTCATCTTATAATTTATATCTATGTATAACATAATCTAAATGTTTTTGGAATTCTCCTAACACTTCCTCCTTCTTTAGTGGTAAAAAGGCGAATAATTAAAGGGTATTAAATGTCTGTGTTTGATGACATATACGTATGTAATACTTTAAAACGATTGTATTCAGTCTTTTTCTGGGAAAATAATTATATTTGGTCGACATTTGTAGTAGAATGTAGTTGAATCTTCTTAAACAAACCATTCTTTGACATGTCTTGGTCGCAGTTTTTAATTAGGGCAGTTAAGTATATTAAACTGGAATAGCGTATTTGAACATGGCACAATTCTTTACAAGTATCACATAAATTATACTTTTCAAAACTTTCCATTATCTGATAATTATAAGAATAAATTTATTTGACACAAATAGCTGTTTTAAGACCGTTTTGACACATCAAATAATTATTTGTTTATTTTTGCTAACAGTAGCGGCAAGCATGGCATCCTATGTCCAAAACATAATATTCGTCTGGGCTATGCGAAAGCTTCATAAGTTCATTGAAGTGGTAAAAATAGCTATTTCTACCACCTTTAGTAGCACAAAATTGTTAAAAAATAAAATACAAACTACCAACTTTAGTTATGGAGTGCACGAAATTTCACTAATGTCATCGATTTCCATTTAATTTTCACGTAAAGACATTTTTATTGTACGAGAACGCTCTTAAAATCACGCGCTGGTCAAAAAATTGTCGACATCTGTCAAATACCCTCAATGCTTACTTTTGTGTCAAAAGTCGCAGGTACACTAGACGTTTCTTTATTATGGTTTCCATGGTAACTAAACGTTTACTTTGTCGCTCGGCGAGCGACAAAGTAAAAAAACGCTCGCTCCTCGGAAAAGTGCAACTTTGCGCTCTCTTTTGGAAGCGCAAAGTTGCACTTTCACTCAGTTGTAGAAAAATACTATTATTTAATTCAGTGTCATTTTGCTCCTAAATGAAGTAGTTGTTTTAATAGTTTCTGTAATAGAATGTATTTGAAGTGTCGTCGTGTTTGATTTATTATCTACGTAAAATTTGTATACTAGTGCATTCAGATAAGAATGACAGTATCTACGAAATGTAAGAAATTATAATTATTTTATTATTTTTTTCTAGAAATACAGATCGATTATAAGCAGTGGCGGCTGCCCAATACGACTGCAGAACTGCAGCACTGCCAATCAAAAGAGGAAGAAATAAAATATGTATATCGTTATTTTATTAATATTTTTACCTTGAGGGTGTGCGAGTGTGCGGGTTGGTTGGCCGACTTAAAACAAATAAATGTTTATTTAAATTTATTTAAAATATACAGACATATTTAGACGAATCTCGTACTTAAATTTATAAATAATTATAAAAAATATTCGTTAACGTTATGCTTCAAAAAAATAATTCATAACTTGAAGAGAATTTTGCTCAATTTAAAACATATATTTCATACATTTTCTTTTTCTTTGCTCTGACACTTTTCTGCGTATATTCATTTTATCACAGTCTACAGATGTTAGAAGACAATCTGTGCGGCAATTCTACATTTTTCTGTCATAATTTTTATCCAAAATTTATGAGAACTCTTCCCACTAAATCAGTTATCCTCATCATTATTATTGATAACCGATTTAGTGCATCTTTATGTTACACATGTTGTAAAGTGATTATTATAAACAGCAATAATAATATCCACACACGCTAAGCAATAATAAATCGATGTCAATGCTCTTTTCAAGGCTGGCTTAAGTTAAATGTGATAATGTGTTGAACTTAATAGACAAATATCAAATGCCAGAATACATATTTTTTTTTGTTTTAGAACTTAATAAACTACATTTTACGTAAAAAAGAATGTGCCTGAAATTGAGAAGCAGTTCACTCTTTTCTTCATGAAAAAGAGGTCGTAATGATACCAATATTCTTATTTATTTAATATAATATTGGCTCACGCTGTATACTGTCAATAAATAATAATAAAATAAGAAACATATTTCCTTGCTTATTTTTTCATTGTTTAGATATTATACCAGCAATAATCTATACAAGACTAATCATAGGTAAACCATATTCAATGCTAATATTGGTTGCTCTGTACGCATCTTCTTTTCGAGATGTCGGTATTGTATGAATATTTTGCTCGAGTGGTAGGATATCCTGAAAAATATGTGTGCAAGACTGCATTTTCGGTACGTACTACATGATACTGTACCATACTATGTACCACTGCTTTGACTGCATAAATATTGTGTTACTACATTGTGATTCATGTGCTCCAAAAACCGTACCTCGCCCGGGAAGGCACCCGTCTTGGTATAGTAATGTTGTAGTACGGAATATAAAAGAAAAAACAGTAGTTGAGAAAAATATAAGGGAACTGGGAGTTTAAAAATCTTTAGTCACAGATAAAACGGCATGTAGACACTGCTTACAAAGAATATCAAAACAGTATCCAAATTAATACAATAAATAATTCAAAAAAGTTGTTGGTCTTTTGGTAACTCGAAAAAAAGAACAACAGCAATACCCGACACATTAAATTACCAAGACAAATGTCTCGATAATCCATAGGAAATTGCAAATGATTTTGCGGACTTTTTTAAAACCTGCTATAATTTACCATTTGAAAATTATGACAAAATCGGGAAGTACACAACAACCTTTAACTGAACTTTACTGAATTTACTTTCACAGATATTCTTTGTGCTTTGCGAACGTTATTTTTTTTTTGGAACCACTAAAAATAATCTTAAATCTCTCAGTTAAAATGACTATATTCCCGAATATTTAGAAGAGATCTCGAATTTGCCTTGTACATAAAAATGGTGCTAGACATAAAATTGAAAATCATCGTCTGATTCAATAATTTGCAATTTTGCTAAGGCTATGGAAATTGCTATACACAGAGCCATACATTGGGGATATATGGCTCTGTGTATAATAATTTCCATAGCCTTAGCAAAATTGCAAATTATTGGAATCTTGAGGGACAGACTGTTTTGTCAATATGATTTTGTAAAAAATAAATCCACTGTTACTAACTTAATGTGTGTCACTCAGTATATTTGACATCGGCATCCAGGTTGATGTGCTTTACACAGATTTTTCAAAGGCTTTCTACAGGATTTACCCAGTCACTTATTATCTTCCTTAAATTGTATCTGAATGAAAAGACAATATGTAGAGTATCATGGTCATATCAGAAAATCTCAGAAGATCTCTGATATTTTTGCAACTCGGGGGTTACTAGGGATTCCATCTTAAGCCATCTGTTGTTTGTATTATTTATTAATGATATCGTGGCTGACCTGGATGATATGGATGTCTTGTTATATGCTGATATTAGAATTTTTTCTCTGGTCAATACTCTGGATGACTATCGAAGGCTTCAAAGAAACCTGGAAACAATACCGGGTTAGGGTTGGTGCAATCAGAACGGTCTGCCTCCCAATGCTGGTAAATGCAATGCGATGTCTTTTTTTTTCTAGGAAGAAAGAAACTTCTCTATGACTATAAACTGCAGTGCTAAAACGGGTCGAGTTCTTTAAAAATCTTGGTGTTACATTTGATGTTACACTTACTTTTAATAAACATAATGAAAACACCGTTCTGTCCTCAAGTAAGAACATGGGATTTGTTATTAGAAATGCGGCAGGTTTTTCTGCCATCCATCTCCTCACTCTACTTTTTAATACTTTTATTAAATTCAAATTAGACTATGCGTCCTTTATATGGCATCCGTGGTGCATTTTTCTGTTCCCTGTTGTGCTAACGCTACATAGTGCGTTAATCATATAGGAGTCGAATGCAGGTTCAGTCATTTCGTTTCCTAAGTGGATGCAGCACACACAGTGTATTCGTTTCTTAAGTGAATACAGCACACAGGCAAAAATTTAATAAATGAGATAATCATATAGAAATCGGTAACCCTCTGTTTCTTACGTCTGGGTAATCGCTTTTCAAATGACTCTCGGCTACAACCTGACCCCTTAAAATGTCATTTTTTCCCTTGCCCATCATTTCATTTTATATCATTGACCTTAAACTGAGACCTTCATAACATTTAAAATTACAAAACAAGGCCATTTTAGGGCAAGGAAAATTACATTACAAAATTTATTCATTAATTTGAATTAATTTTATTATAGCAAATGCAAAAGCGCCAATTACATACACTGTGTATGCTGCATCCACTTAAAAAACGAAATGACGGAACCTGCATTCGACTCCTATATGATTAACGCACTATATAGCGCTAGCACAATAGGGAACGGAAAAATGCATCCGGGGTATGCCACACATACTAACCGACCGGCGCAAGAAGGCTCGCGCGGCAAGGGAGAATATTGCCGTAAGTCGCCAGCTTTCTGCGATACCATATACTAGGAATATAATATATCTCCCAAGGAGTAGATGCGGATGCAACGATCACAAAAATTTGCAATGCACTAATTCATTTCTTACATTTACACTTAATTGTGAATGGAATGAAGAAATCACATTCTTTCCGCGGGTCTTCCTTCCCGACTAGACAGTACCAAACTCCTTGAGAGTATTCAGAGACACTTCTTAAAGTTTTAGCTCCTGAAATTGATGGGAAATATCCTCTTATTGGATATTCCCAAGAAGTTCCGTTAAATACATATATTTACAGTGGGTAGTCTAAATACTTACTCGTAGGAAAAAACAAGCATTAATATTCTTACATAAATTAATTAATAATAAAGTAAACTGTCCCAAATTATCCGAAAAATTGTTGTTCCATATACCACATGCCGGAGGCATTTTTCCGTTCCCTATTGTGCTAGCGCTACATAGTGAGGAGTCGAATGCAGGTTCAGTCATTTCATTTCCTAAGTGGATGCAGTACACACAGTCTATGTAATTGGTGCTTTTCCATTTGCTATAATAAAATTAATTCAAATTAAAGAATAAATTTTGTAATGTAATTTTCCTTGCCCTAAAATGTCCTTGTTTTGTAATTTTAAATGTTATGAAGGTCTCAGTTTAAGGTCAATGATAGAAAATGAAATGATGGGCGAGGGAAAAATTACATTTTTAAAGGGTCAGGTTGTAGCCATGAGTCATTTGAAAAACGATTACCCAGACGTAAGAATCAGAGGGTTACCGATTTCTATATGATTATCGCATTTATTAAATTTTTGCCTGTGTGCTGTATTCGCTTAAGAAACGAATACACTGTGTGTGCTGCATCCACTTAGGAAACGAAATGATTGAATCCGCATTCGACTCCTATGTATATGATTAACGCACTATGTAGCGCTAGCACAATAGGGAACGGAAAAATGCATCCCAGAGTACATCACGCAACTTTTTATCTTGCTGCATCTCGGACAAACGTTTTAAGAATTTTTGATAGTTCTGTTACCTCTATAAAAAATTGAATTTGTAATTGAACCACTTATTTGAGAAACCCCCTAAGTCACTAATTCGGCCATTTTGATTTTATGATGAAATGCTGTTCTTTACATATAAACACATCGTTCTACAGTGAAATCCCATGAGTCGCTTAACCGTGTCCGTGTTTAACATTAACAGAATATATGTATTTAGTGGAGAAACCCTAAAAATCACTGATTAATAGGCTTAAGTTTCCAAAGGTATAAAACAGTTCTCTTCAGTTTTCTCAATGTTTTGTTTTTCTGACTTTAATGTTTTACAAATAAGTGATTCAATTATTTCTTTTGATGTTATGTTTTTTGTCTTTTATATTTCTTATTTGAATTCTGTTTACATTTTTTTACTCGTATAGTTTAGTTGCCTTATATTTTTTTATATTATAATTTTTACTACCATGTAATTTTTTTGTAATAGTTCTCAGCCAGTAATTGGTCAATATGATTGTTGGATGATGTATCTAAATAAATGAATATTTGTTTGGCCTCCCTTAGTAAAGTTCCAATCAGAGTCGATTTTATACGATATACCAGCTGGTCAGCAGACTTTATCGCCGCTTGTAAGTTCGCAGAAAAGTAACACAATGTGCAATAAAACAATCGTTACTGAATTTTAACAAGTACATGTCATGAATTGCTGCAATGCTGTTAGATATGCCTAGAATTAAGTGGCAGTTATTTTCGACATTTTTTTACTCTAGCACAGCATTTCGCAATAGTTAATAATGCTAATCGCCGTCCGATAACTCACAAATACTTTAGTTTTGAACTGTCTCCATAAATTGCCAGTCCAACGCAAAAAAGATTTAATGAATGTTTAAGATAATTACACACATAACATTACATTTCTCAGAGATAGCGTTAGTACTGTATTAACGACATGTCCCATTTAGACACCTATTTTATGGTATTCTTACTTACATATAAAACTTAAATGTTATAGTTTTAGTTTTTTGCACTTTGTTATTGTTGTGTTTTTCTAAGTTACCTTAGGCGAATAAACTGCCCAAAAGTAAGCTATATTCCAATGCATTTTTATTTATTGATAAAACACCATAAATTAGACCAATATTTCATAGAAGACTGTTTAGAGAGAATTTAGAATGAATTTCCTAATGTTCTTCTTGATTACAATATATTTATACATATACTTATAACCACAATAATACATTTTTTCTACAAACACCATTAAAAACTAAATTTTTAACACGGCATACTTGAATTAAAAATGTAATTTTATATAAACTCGCGTTAAAAATGATCACATGATTTACTTTTAACACTAGTGCAAAAAGTAAAATGACAAGTCGTTTTTTTTTTTTTGTACAATTGGAGCAATTAGTAATATTTATCCCTTGTGAGAAAGATACTTCACAAAAAGAAATTGTTGAAGTTGAACTTGAAGCAGTGGATGATTTTATTAATATGCTCTATTTCTGCCTTTTTTCTTTTTCCCCCCCCCCCCCCCCCCCCCCCAATTGTTAGAAGAAGGGCAATTATTTGGAAGAATGTGACAAGCAATCCTCTTTTTGTTTTATAACGAATCTTCCAAGTATCCTTTTGCAACACTCGAACTTTTCCATCCTTCATGTCTTTTTATTGTACATAAATTTGCACCAGAGTCTGCTAACAAGCTGGCGGATGTCCGACGGAAACAATGTCCGGTGTAAAGTTCACTATTTGGTAATTTCAAAAATCTTGCAATATCTGTAGGCATCTTTCCAAAAATATTTATTCCAACAGGTTGAATCGTACATTTGTTACTAGTGTATTTAATAAAAAGACGTTGGTGGTTGACATGAGCTGGACGTAATGCTAAGTACTTATGATATAAGTCAATATAAGTCTCAGTAATAACAGTAAAGGTTCTTGAAACTCTAGTCTTGCTATCTGGAATGTTTACCACTAGTGTATTTCCTAAATCCTCAATATTGTTTAAACTCATTTGACAAAGTTCTTCACGGCGACACGCGCCTAGTATATCCATTACAGTAGCTACTTTAAACATCAAATACCTACTTGTCATCTGGCTGCAATAAACATTAATATTTTGGCGTGTAAAAATTTTTGATTTTTAGACGATATCCTTCCCCTTTGCGCTTCAAAAATGCGATGAGTTTATAAAACTTACTTATATCTTGATTGTTCTTGACATTTAACATAGCCTTTATCATTGAAAAATGTGCCCAAAGCGTCGAAGACTTCCAAATTTTAGAATTTTGCTCGAAATAGGCCAACATTACATTTTCACTGTCCTTGCCTGCAACATTGTTCCGATCGCACCATTCCACAAAGCGTTTGTACCAATGACTTCAGAAATAAGTCTGAAGTCTGAATTCTGAAGTTATTGGTTTGTACGCTAATTCATATTGTTGTTTGGATTTTGTGGGCAACAAATCTTAAGTTGCCGTTGTAGCTGCTTCTTCAATTTCTTGAGGAATCGATTCGCTTCCTTCTGGACTATAATTAATATTGGAACTCATTATATTGCAATAATTTTTCACATTTGACAAGCATGTGTCAAACAACGGGCAAACTTGATTTATTTATTTCTTAAATCCTACAAACTACTAGAATTATGAGGTAACCATTAAAAAGGATTTGAAATCTTTTAAAGTAACTTCATTGTTCTTTTAATAGTGTTTGTAGAAAAAACATTGTATGATACACGTGTTAAAAATGACTTTATTTTGTTCGTGGAGTTGCTCCACTCGCTTCGCTGGTTTCGCAAACTTCTCCACTAACAAAATAAAAAGTCATTTTTAACACGTACCATAAATAACTATTTATGTTGATATTATTAAGTCCTATGATTTATAATTACCTGTTTTATTAAGCCTCTCATAAACAATTAGCGGTCCAATTGGTTAACTTTTATGTTGCTTGTCGGCTGCTCAGTAGTTCCGGTGGGTTCGTAGGTCAGGCCAGTTGTTAACATTTTTGGTTTATTTATCAACGAGATATGAAATGAAGATTACACTGTAGTTTAAATAACGTATTACTTCTAATAAATATTTTTTGAGAAAAAAATTGTGAAATTTAGAATGTTTTTCTTTTTTTGGGACATACTACTGCATGAATAATTCTTTGTTATCAAAAAATATATTTAGTTACCCAGTATGTTACTGGAAAAAATAAACCTCTGCGCATGTGACTTTACGTCAAAAGGACGGTGTTTTTTTGATAACTAATATGATACACAAAAATAATAATATAATTCCCCAACGTTTTGGAAAACAAATCTGTTTCCTGTTTCAACGTTATTTACCCTTTTTTTAGAATATGTCAAGCGTGAAACTTGATACATACATTATTTGTTTATGTAATATCCATAGATACTTACATGAACTGTTGATACTTAAAAATTATACAATATTAATTTTGTTCAATTCTTCAGAAACTTTAGTTGTACCAAAATATACAGAGCAATGGGATAAACATTTTTCATCATTCAATAATATTATTGCCGATTCCCAGTTTATTCTATTCTATTCTTACGTACTTAATTATCTGGCGGGATTTATGGTTGAACCGTCTTCTCGGTCTCGTGCATAAGAGAAATGTTACCAGTCAAAATTTAAGGCAACAAATATAGAAAATATTTATAGGTGATGTAACATCACCTATACATATTTTCTATGTTTTTTGGATAATTATTTTATATTATAAGTGTTGTTATTAATAGTTTTCCATGGCCTCCTCTCAAATATATTTAATATTTCGAAAATTAACTACTTTTTCTAAATGCATAATTTTCTTCTTCTCAGCAACGGATTCTACTAAAAAAAGTGCTTTAAGAATGTGTTACTCGATTTTCGATTCGACACGTGGTAATTGAAATATAGAGGTCATCCAAAAATGCCAATTTTCCAAAAACGCTCTGTAGTTCAGTAGTCGAAAAAGATAGACGATCGCGGTTTGCACCATTGTTTGTTTCTCAAAAATCGAGCTCAGGACACCTATATTGGTTTTTGTCTATCTGCCATAGTTTTAGAGAAAACCCCAAATTTTTTTTCCCTTTTTCTTTGCATGAAGAAACTCCATAAAACCGTGAATAGGTAGTTTAATCGCCACTCTTGAATAATATTGAATACTACATTTAAATTACGAGTATTGTGGGATGGTTAGAGACATGTCTGGTAAATCAAATTCGAGTAAAAAACTTTTGTTTTAACTGTTCACTAAAGAGTAATAGGTCAATGTGTAAAAATGTGCCTCATTTTCAGAAAAATAATTTGTATCTCTAGAAATTACAAAGATATCAAAAAACACTCAAATCCGCTTCTTCCAATTTGTCCATAGATCATCCAAACAATGCAAATAATAACCTACAATATTTTTTTTACATTTTCGGAATCAATGAAATTTTGAAAAATTGCAAGGGTTCGATTGTACACTCTGTATACACCGTCTTCTATCGTAGTTTGATATCATGGTTAAGCCAATTTATTTCTGATGAAATTTGCAAGAAAGTCTTCAAGACCACATCTCGATACCTCCCATCATTTTGAGAATATTCCTCAAACTTACACAAGAAAATTGCATTATTAGTTTTATTTGGCCAGCAGTTTAGATATGGTATCATTCTATAAATATATGGAAAAAACATTTATTCAAAGTTGTATTAAAAACGTGATTTACTCTGCGTATATTTATTCATAATTATATAAGTTTTACAAGAAGGTGTGTGGAATTATATGACATTCTAAGTAAAACAGAAATGACTAAGAATAATTAAATGATAATGAAGATTTATAAAAAAGATGCATCCGCATACTACAGTAACAATCATAATTGTGCGCTGTGTTGTCAATAAAATCGCTCGATGAAAAAGGAGTAGTATTAAGTATAAAGTAACGTATAATTTAATGATAATCTAAAGAGATTACGACATATTAGATTTACATGTATAGTACTATTAGCCTTCGAAATTAAAAATCATTATTAACCTTGTCGGGCTGACATGTCCCAGTAACAATGCATTTGTTTACAGAATTATCGTTCCTCAGAATATACCTAAGTAGCCGCTCGTTTTTTTCTCTTCGTAAGCACATTTGAAGTAGATAAAATGTCCTTATTTGCTTATGTTAGAGGGTAATGTAGTACCATGCATTAATTATTAATAATTAAATTCGAAATCTACTAGGAAAAGTTCAAATGTACATTGACCTTTTTCTGCACTTGGATAAATAAATAAATATTTCTGTTTACATTTGATTTATGCCAATACATATACAGATTTGTCATTCAAATTAAAGCAAGTATTACGTTATGGACAAGAAATACAGCACAATCGAATATTATTCCATTGTGCTTAAAATGACAACTTTTTCTCGTATTAAGTTAAAATAATGGCAAAACAACGATATGAGATGGGTACTTAGAAATATGTGTTTCAGATGATGGAAAAAAAGTGACAGTGTTGGTAGGGACACAGTAACCCAATAGATATTGTTGCGTGTTTGCTATCCTCACAAACACCTCTACTCGTAGATTCGTTGATTGAAAGTCCAGATAACACTTATTCATTACTTTATTTACTAATTAACAATTAACAAGACGTTAGTTACTGTCTTAACTATAATCACACTCGAACACTTATAAGTCTCTTTCTTATTTCTTCTTTACTCGTTCACTTTCAACTTAAGACTGAGTCTCGGCCCACCGTGCGTTTTATTTATACATCTATTCACACGGTCTAGAACATTCCAGAATATTCCCGGCCGTTCTCGTATAATTCCAGTCTCATCTAACCAGTCTACACGGTCCAGTGGCGGAACACTGCCCCCTCCTTAGGCCTGAACGTCTTGCTCTGGCAATTCATTGTTCTCTGCATACTTGGCTAGTCTCTCTATATACACCACCTTCATCTTTGATTTTGGACTTAGCTGAATTCGGTATACGACGTCGTTTAGTTTGGTGACGACAATGTATAGCCCTTCCCAGGGCGGGTGAAGCTTTGAAAACCTACTTTTCTTTTATTCTGGATTACATAGCCAAACCAACTCTCCCACGTGGAACCCTCCTGAATTATCCTTAAGATCATAACGAGCCTTCATACGGTCACTTGTTATTGCAATTCGCTCAAAAGGAGCCCTGGCGATATATTGCTTATTTCTTATTTGTGGCCCCATTCTTGCTGCGCAAACTTCACATTGGCGACACCAAGCCTCCACATCTTGACGACTGTTTACCCAGTAGAAACGTTCTCTTACTTTTGTCAGGGTTTTGTTGATGCTAAAATGTCCGCCAGACGTTCAATTCAAAGTAACTTTCCTCCCATCTGGACTTCCCCACGCTCTCTTCAGCAGTCCATCCTCAACTTTAAGGGAATCCCATTGTGCCCATAAAGCCTTCAGCTCCACTAATTTATTTGAAATATCCTTCCAATCGGATCGGGTTCCTCTTTCTTTCCATTTCAGAATAGGACCAGTTTCCTTATCGTTTAACTGTGCTTCCCTTAACGACTCTTTTGTCCAATAATCCGAAACATCAATCTTAACGGTATTCATTATTTGTACATTTCGCTGTTTTTCCTCACGGTGGCAAGGCTTGAAGTCTTTCTGACACGGTCTATTGGAAAGGCCATCTGCCATATTCACCGAAGTACCAGTTCGCCAGTTTTCCTGCGGCTTCTCCATTACTGCGACATTTACCCTCTCAGGGCTGTGCTGACGACAGTTACTCTGAATATGGCCCACTCTGCCACACTTATAATAGCGCATACCTCCTCCACTACTTTGGTGCTGGTTTTGTCTCGGCTGGCGATTCAAGTTTATCAGTATTTGCATGGTCTTTTGTACTTCGGCCATTATATCTTGAATGTTGAGCTCATGACAGTTCTTCTTAATATGGCCCAATTTTCCACACTTATAACAGCAGATACCTCCATTCGGGCTACCGCTATTTTGTTGCTCTCGTCTCGTTTGGGAATTTATCTTTGTCAGTAGTTGTGCGATCAACTTTTATAACTCGGTTAATACGACTTGCATGGTTTTATCTGTCGGGGTCTCTTCCACAGATATGGCTCGCACTCTCTGGTCTGATTGTGTGGTATCCTCATAGGCCGCCTCAATCTCAAGGGCATGTAATAAAGCCTCACTATTTCGCTTATGCCTAGCTAACTTAAGAATTCGCCTAACTTTCTGGTCCCTTACTCCATCAATATATGCCCCAACTGCTAACTTGTTGAAATTCCATTGGTGCATCAGGATAGGCTAGATGGGCTAATCTCTCTATCGCAGCCTCGGAACTCCTGGAGGCTTTCTCCACCTCGTTGTCTGCGTGATTTGAACTGGGCTTGATATACTTATACGAGATGTTGGTCGCCATATCTTAGTTCTAATGCTGCCTTCAGAATGCTAAAGTTTTGTTGCTGTGCTGCAGGAATTGTTTGGAGCAGGTCTAATGCTTGGCCCCTTAGTGCTAATACCAATGCTGTTGCTTTTTCATCATCGTTCCAGTTATTTGAACGTGCAGCTGCCTCGAACTGTCTTATAAGTTGACCATGAACTTTGACCATCGAAGGAAGGTGGTTGTAACCAAGCACCAGACGAGAGTATTAACTGGCCACCCTTCTCCCTTAATTGTTGTTTAAGTCGAGCTACTTCTACCTTAACTTCAGTTATTTCTTCTTCAAACTTTTCCTCTAAATTCACTGACTTCTCCTTTTACTTCCATGACTTCAGCCCGTACATCTTCCTTCAATTGTTCAGTGACCGAGAGCATGACTTGATGCTTGTTTTCCAGGCCTTCCATCATTTTTCTTAAGTCATCTTTTTCGTCCTGCCTTTTTCTTTCTTGTTCTTCTTTTTTTCCTATCGTCTTATTTCCAAGCCTTCCATCATTTTTTCTTAAGTCATATTTTTCTTCCTGTCTTTTTCTTTCTTGATCTTTCATAATTTCTCTTTGTTGATCTTTCTCTTCCTGTCGCTTTCTTTCTTGATCTTCCATAATCTTTCTTAATTCTTCCTGGCGTTCTCTTTTCTGTTCTTCCATTTGTTGCACCAATGCTGCAAGTCTTGTGTTTGTTTCTCCGCCGTGCTTCTTGTTGTTGGCATTAACTCACGACACGTAAATCAGTTCAGAATAAAGTTTATTACCGTCTATTTTAATAATGGAATGTTCCAGAAAAACCTGAAAACAGTACTAAAAAGTCTTATTTGGAGTCTATATCACGTTCCCATTAACACAATTTACGTATCTTCTGTTGTTTCCAAATCGAATGTTGTAGAATTTTCACGAAAAATCACTTGTAGTCTTGTTTCCAAGTCCACAATGCGTTATCGTTAGTGGTACTTGTATATCTGCAGTTATTTATATATCGAATGTTCTAGAATGTTCACGAAAAGTCACTTATAGTCTTACTTTTAAGTCTATGATACGTTATTGCTTGCGGCACTCGCGTATCTGCAGCGGTTTCTAAATCGAATGTTCTAGAAACTTCTCGAAAATCCACTTTAAGGTCACTGATCGATCCAGAAATAGTGTTCAAACACTGTTCAGTAGTTTAATTCTTCATGTTACCACTAATTCCTGAGAAGAACACTAGAACCTTTTCGAAGATTCCAGAAATGTCTCTTCCAATCCACTTCCTACACCAAATTGTTGCGTGTTTGCTATCCACACAAACACCTATACTCGTAGATTCGTTGAATGAAAGTCCAGATAACACTTACTCACTACTTTATTTACTAATTATCAATTAACAACAATAGATCATTTACTGTCCTAACTATAATCACACTTGAACACTTATAAGTCTCTTTCTTATTTGTTCGTTACTTGTTAACTTTCAACTTAAGACTGAGTCTCGGCCCACCGTGCGTCTTATTTATACATCCATTCACACGGTCTAGAACATTCCAGAATATTCCCGGCCGTTCTCGTATAATTCCAGTCTCATCTAACCAGTCCACATGGTCCAGTGGCGTAACAACATCAAAATTGGTACTTAGCAAGAGTTATAGAGCAAATATCGGATGCCGACATCTGACATTTGGGTTAAAGTCTTTCGGCCCGGTTTTTCAACCCTGGGTTAGCTAAACTCGTACTTTTAGAATTCGAATTTTTTCAATTTTACATATGTTTTGGAAGTGGCTATAGCAACAAATATTTTAGCATAAGTTAACTTTTAGTTGAAGTGGTTTGTATTAGAATCTCAACGATTTTTATGAAAATGTTAGTGCTAGTTGTTAATCTCCAACTTATAGTTAACTCACAATTGTAAAACCGGGCCTAAATGTTGTTAATTACCAAGGTTTCAGTTTATGGAAAGATTAGTCGAACAATTTAGAATATGAGTAATAAAAGTAAGGGAGATATTATACGCGTCGTAGGCTGAAGAAAATTAGTATCACAGTATGTCATAGTCCCTTGATAAGGGCTAATCGCTAGATGACAACAGAGGTTGTTGCGTACATACACACACATTTCACCTTTAAATCAAGGATGTTCATATTTAGGACAAAATGTATGGGCAGTTTTTAACCAAAATAATTTGTGATCGGTTTGGGATCAATCCGTATAAAGTGATCCAGTTAGCACTCCACTGGTTACTTGACCATTCAAAAAAATGGTTTTTGGTGTGTGATTTCCTTATATGTTGGTAGGTCAAAAATACCGGTCATTTTTGTATTAAGATGCGGATACATTTTTTTCGTTTTTAGAGATTTATGGGAAACTCAATATTTTAGTTCTGATTAGTCGTAGAGATCTGGAACAAAAGCTATTATTGTTGGCGCACCCTAGATTATATTTTTTGTCATGTTCATCAATTAGATATTTTCTTTTCTTACTAAACATACTAGCCACGCGGTTTTTAAAAAATTAAATTTCTGATAAGCATTTTTTTGAGAAGGTTTAAACTGTCGGGTCTAATTTTGTTTTGCAAATTCTTGTTAGGATAGTTTATGTAAAAAAAATGTGGGCCTTGATATTTGTTCCCTTTTTCTTCAATACTGCACAAAAATATGCTTATTTTCCGTTTTCTTGTAAAATATAAAGTTGAATATCTTTGGCTAAATTTGACGTACAGTAAACGTATTAGTAAACCACAGCAAAAGTGAGTTTAATATTCCACTGGGAACAGAGTAATGCCAAATACAAAACTTGAAAAAAAATCTACTAACTCATGTGTGAATTCATGACTATCAGATCAAGATTTGATGAGAAATACTGGTATGATTGATTACGAGACATCAAACATGATCAGGAGACACCGAACAGAGTTCACATCGTCTTAACTTTAATTGTTTAAAGTTACAGTTCATTACAAGTTTTTAAGAAAAATGTAAATGTTTTGCTTTCGAAAAATATTCTTGATCGTAACAAAAATAATCTTGACTTGTCTTAAATATTTAATACTATATCGTATCTCGAAATTTTCTCCTTATTGGTAATGTATTAAATTTGATTATTATTCTCATCGACCATAAAACTGTTATGGTCGAAGATTATTCTTCTAATTTTTATTTTGGTTTTTGAAAAAAGCGCGAAAGAAGTGTTGTTCGGTTAAAAAAGAAACGAAAATTATAACCAAATAAAAGGTTTGCGAGTAACGTATATTTAATAATAATGACTGTTAAATCCTTTCCGGGTTTAAATAAATAATTATTCATAATAATTAGCGATTATAGTGTACCGTTACATCTGCGTTTTTTATAGACTTATGTAATTTAAATGTGATTTATACATTTTTGCAACTCACTACTTAGATTAACGAAATATAATTGCATTAAAAAATCTATTCAAATAACTAAAAAAAATTGACAGTTAAGTAAATTAGATAAATAACCATGATCTCACAGTCAAATTATTCCAAGAAAAAAAATTGCAATAAGGTCAAACCTATTTTCTGTTTAGTACATACAGTTGAACATTTCAATTGGACTGATTCAGTGAAATTACTATTATCGACGATAAATAATTTAGCATAACAAATTATAGTTGATTATGTCTTTTTATTTTGCAAGCTGATTTGTTAACATGTTCCATGTAGGTATATTTATAGATTTTTTATTAGAGACCATTTTATTTATCTCAGAAATCATACCTGCGGAAAACATGTCTGTGAATAAGGTTGGCAAATTGGCGGATTGTCTTAAAAAATGATTATACAGGGTGAGGCAATAGTGCGTCCGACTTCGATATGTCGAGTTCCATGATAGCTAGAAACCTGATTTAAAAATATAAATAAATTAGACAAATAGTCTATAGCCGGAAATTATTTTCCAGTATACAGGGTGAGCCAAGACGATTCTATAGGGTCAACTAAAATTTTTTTAAATGGAATGCCATGTGTATCAGAACATTTTTTGAAACCTCTTTGTGGTCTCTTTCCACTCTTGTATTATTATTGACTCTCTCCAAACCACTTGGATGTAATGATTTTTTTTGTTGAAATTATGCCAAAAAAAATCACTACAATTACAATTATCGATTTTAAGAAAAAATATGTTAGTACCAGTTATGAGACATCTGCGTGATGATATTCAGCCATTTTCGCTTCCTAAAATTATACAGGGTGGCCAAAAAATAATTTGCAAATTTACAACTATTTGAACTGAATTTTGTCAATTTTTTTCAAATAGAACACCCTGTATATTTTTGGACGATGTGATGTAGAATTGAAAAACGAATTTTTTTTTGTACGTACATCCCTATGGCTATTTGTAACCATTTTCGATTTATTGAACAATAACTGCAAAATTCAGCAATAAAAGTTAAAATCTTTTTATTTTGTAATTCAAGAGAAGATAATATAAAAGTGCTCCACATGTTGCCCATTTTGATTGACACACATTTCTATGCGTCTTTGGAATGAGGTTTCTACTGTTCTAATTCCGGAGTGATACTTCTAAAAGAAAGCATTTATTATCCTTTCCTTCAAATTTTGGATTGTTGTTGGCGTGGTGTTTTTATGGGCATCATATAACATACTTATTATAATACCTTTCTTGAATTATTTGAAAAAAAAACTCTCATTTTTAATTTTGATTGCTGAATTTTGCAGTTATTATTCAATAAATTGAAAATGGTCACAAATAGATAGGAATGTACGTACAAAATTTTTTTCTTTATTCAATACTACATCACATCGTCCAAAAATATACAAGGTGTTCCATTTGAAAAGATCGAGAAGATTCAGTTCAAAAGGTTGTAAATTTAAAAATCCTTTTTGGCTATCCTGTATACCTTGGTACTTAACATATTTTTTTCTTAAAACCGATAGTTGTGATTGTAGTGATATTTTTAATATACACGTGTAAATAGTATAATTTCAACAAAAAAAATTATTTACATCCAAGTGGTTGGGAGAAAGTCAATAATATTATAGGAGTGAAAGGAGGCCACAAAGAGGTTTCCAAAAATGTTCTGATATACATGGCATTTCATTTTAAAAAAATGTTACTTGACTCTGTAGAATCGTCTTGGCACACCCTGTTAATTCGAAAATAATTTGCGGTTGTAGACCTTTTTGTCTAGTTTGCTTATGTTTTTAAATCAAGTTTCTAGCTGTCATAGAACTCGAGATATCGAAGTCGGACGCACTATTGCCTCACCCTCTATAATATAGAGAACGTCGCAAAATTCGTGGACCAGAGCTACAATTTTTTTTTTAAGTCGAAAGAAGTTAATTTAACCAAACTTATCTGATTTAATTGCGTTTTTTTTTTGTTTGTTTTCTTTTGCATCTAGTGGAGGCAGCTGTTTGCACCAACTTGGAAATATCCCGGACAAGCGAAATGTGCAAAACAAGATAGATCCAAGATAATACAAGAAAATAGTAAACATTATTAAAAATATATTTCTCTAAAATCCCTTGAAATAAATTAAGAGAATACTACAAAAGTAGTGCAGAAGCAGTAATTTGCAACAAGCCAACATCACAAGATTAGTTCAAATTAGAGGACTCCCGCGTCAGCAGTCAAAATACTATCAACAGACCGATTTCTGGCTGTTAGCCTTCATCATAGATGAGCAATAGATAAAGCAACAAATCATTCGTGATTGAACTGACACAGTGGCGGTTCGTGGGTCAAGAGATAGGGAGGTCAATTAGAAAAGTTTACTGTATTACCTACCTTTTAAAGTGATTTAAATTCCAAGTCGATCCTCCGGTCTTTTTTGAGATGAAAGTGGTCAATTACTTTTTCATTAAAGTCTTTTATCTTCTTTATTAATGCCCTTTCTATGGTAAACATAGCTAAAGAAGATAACCTTTCCTGACCCATGGTATTTGTTAAAAATGTCTTTATTCTTTTTTAAGGTGAAAAACAACGTTTACTTTCGACGGTAGTCATAGGGAGAGTACACAAGATTTTTAACAGTTTGACATTTTCAGAAAAAGTATTGCACAAATTATTGTTAATAAAAAGCTGTAACAAAGCAACTGCACCTTCACTATTGGAAAAATCTTCTCGGCTATATAATACTTCTTATTCAGTTTTAAGTTTCAAATGATCTATGACTGGATACTCCGTTTTAACTAATTAAAACATATCTTGAGGAAAGTTTTTTTATAATCTTTAAATCGATCTGCGTGAAATAACTGAAACACTGCTAAATGATTACTGAAGCCAAACCTGTTTTTGATCTCAGATGTAATTATATCACAAACTTCTAATGAAATTCTCCTTTTTGATTCTTCCGTTTTACATCTCTGGGCAGACTGCATGGATGTCTCCTCCAAATAGTTAATCAAAATTTTATTTCTGATGTCTTCAATTTTACTATTAAAAACGCCAATACACTTATTGACTGTTATGACATCGATATTACATCTTTGTAATTGATTGAACAATATATCACAATGAGGCATAACTAAATGAAAAAAAATTAACCAGTAAAGAGAATGTTTATTTTGTAAGTAGTTTTTTAAAGCAATAGCTTGGTTTAGAGTGTTGTTTTCTGATTCATTATCAATGATTTTTTCTAAACAATCTAATAATTCTGTTCGATAGGTATAAACAGTCTCTATGCACTTTGTATTAAAATTCCATCGTGTTGGAGCCGCTTTAGGTAATCTCACCTTAACAACATTATCTAACACGGCTGTTCTTTTTGGCGATTTTCCAAAGAATGAAGAAAAGCTATGTAAATTAGCAAAAAAAATTTTTATGCTTTTATCCTGACTTGATGCTTTTTGTAAAATTAAATTTAGTTGATGAGCGTAACAATGAATAAAATTTGCTGAAGCTTTTAAACTTTTTCTATAGGCACTGTCTAACTGCATTCTAATATCAACTGTACCAAGTGTTGCTAGACTACAACAGTTATTCATATGACTGATGCAAGCGAATATTTCTATACTTTTATTTTTAAATGTTTCAAGTCAGTTACACCTATTTTGGACCATATAGGATCAAGATCATCACCAAATAACAGGCATGGGAAACAAAAAAATGCATTTTTTACCTTGCATCCGCAAATCCAGTCGGATAAATCGTACATTGAATTTCGAAAATACCTATTAACTTCTTTTTTCTTATCAAGAGATGTTTGCTTTATCGTCATATTAGGTTTTAGACGGCCACCACCTTTGAATTTCACTCGGTCTTCATAACCCAACTTATGTCCATCTTTCAGTTTTAATATATTTTGTACAACACTCATATTTAATAGTAAACACCAAAAACGCTGTTTTACTTAATTTCACGACAAGTAGAGATTTACTCATAAAATGTTCACAAATAAAAACATTAAAAACAACGCGACAGAATTTACCGACCAACACGTACCTAGTCGGCATTAAGACTGCTCTACTCTGAACCTCGTGCGTTATCGTTTCTGTAAAACGTGTCAGGGACATTGTCCCCGCCAGTGATTTTTTTGTCTTTTTTGCTTTCTGACGATTCGCGCATAAGTCTATTTCACTTTAATTCGTTATAAATTCGGTCCGTAGCTAGCCTTGAGGACAAGTTATGAATTAACCCAAGATTTTTAAATGAATAATGTAATGAATATGAATGTAGAGGCTCGGTGCTCGGGGGATACGAAATCCTGCGATCTACGTATTTGAATAGTATTGTGCATAGAATGAACTAAAAACTTTAATATATTTTTTAAGAATATTAAAAATATATATATTATATATTTTTAAACTTCAGAAAATGAATAGCTCTATTTTTTTATTTGTATGTGGGAGGTCATTGACCAAATGACCCTATAGAAGAACCGCCAGTGCAATCTATCATGTCATATTTTGATAAACTGCCTGGGTTATAAATAGAGCTGTCCGATGTGCCTGGAGTACAGCCACGGTCTTGCGCTGTCGTCACACATGCCGATTTAGAAGTGATTTACGCTGCAGTTTTATTTGAAAGGTTAATGCGTGAGGTTGTACCTATAAATTATACATAATGTCAAACGCGCCAAAGGGTAAAAAACGACCGTACGCGGACACAGTGAATAAATTTATGCAAAATAATTTGTAAAGTTTGCAATCAAGACTTAATGTGCTGGCACAAAACAGATTGTCGTCGTCATATCAATACCGTGCAACATCAAAATAAAAAAATGGCTTGCCTTTGACAACTCAGTTTATGTGTGATTTATTGTTAATGTTAATAGCCTGTAATATTCCGCTACACATACTGGATAAACAACCATTTCGGGAGTTTTGGAATAAATACAATCCCCAGGTGAACTTACCAAGTCGTACATCGTTATGTAGATATATTCCAGCTGTTCGTGAAGACATTGTAAATAGGATTAAATGTGGATTAAAAAATACACGGCTCTGGTTATGTATTGACGAGACGACAGATTGTAAAAAAAATTCTATTTTAAATATTATAGTACGTGTACTGGACCCTCTTAAACCAACATTTCCACGGCTTTTTATTATGCTGAATATTTTCAACAAATAAAAGCTGTGATACTACAGTTCAACCCTAACGAGGCTGCAGCTATTAGGGAAAGCCAGACAAGCTTTCAAGGCGTTTCCCTTGAAACAGATTTAAAAAGTATTAATAACAATTATAGGGGGACTACACGACGCAATAAAAAATTGCAAAATAGTTCGTTGTCGTTAGTGGAATCGCTGCAAATAGTGGACGACGTAAAAACACAGCTACAGGCTATAAATGACGCAAAAAATAATCGCGTTAGTGAAAAATTCGAGAGTGTATTACAGAAAGATCCTGATTTTAGCAAATTAAGACAAATTTGTGATGGTGCATCTACAACTTCGTTAAGTGAGTTCACAGATTGTTTTACTTATGCCTGTATTACATCCGTTGATGTCGAACGGTCATTTTCAAAATACAAACATATTTTTTCACCAAAGCGAACATCGCTGACAGAGACAGCTGTAGAAACATACCTGATGCTATTATACTATAGATCTTCCCCACTTTGTGATGACGACAACCAAACTACTTCATAAATCTGTTTAAATGGGTGAGTTTTATACAAATTTTTTATAAAATGTAACATTATTGTTAAAATTTATTTCCATTTAATATACTTATTCAAGTATTATATGATATAAACATATGAGTCATATGACGGCTCTGGCGGCCAGGTGACCTCGGACAGCTCTAGTTATAAATAAAGCTGGCCGACAGAGCCGTCATATGACTCATATGTTTACATCATATCATAATACTTGAATAAGTACAATAAATGGAAATAAATTTTAACAATAACGTTACATTTTATAAAAATTTGTATAAAACTCACCCTTTTAAGCAGATTTATGAAGTAGTTTGGTTGTCGTCATCACAAAGTGGGAAAGATCTATAGTATAATAGCATCAGGTATGTTTCTACAGCTGTCTCTATCAGCGATGTTCGCTTTGGTGAAAAAATATGTTTGTATTTTGAAAATGACCGTTCGACATCTACAGATGTAAGACAGGCATAAGTAAAACAATCTGTGAACTCACTTAACGAAGTTGTAGATGCACCATCACAAATTTGTCTTAATTTGCTAAAATCAGGATATTTCTGTTAAACACTCGAATTTTTCACTAACGCGATTATTTTTTACGTCATTTATAGCCTGTAGCTGTGTATTTACGTCCACTATTTGCAGCGATTCCACTAACGACAACGAACTATTTTGCTATTTTTCTATTGCGTCGTGTAGTCCTCTATAATTGTTATTAATAGTTTTTAAATCTGTTTCAAGGGAAACGTCTTGAAAGCTTGTCTGGCTTTCCCTAATAGCTGTAGCCTCGTTAGGGTTGAACTGTAGTATCACAGCTTTTATTTGTTGAAAATATTCAGCATAATAGAAAGCCGCTTTCAACCACGTTCCCCAACGTGTAAGAATCGGCTCTGGTGGTTTAGGGATACCAGGACACTGTCTGTGAAATACTCGAAGCCGTTTAGGAGATTTGAGAAATACTTTTTTTGTATTTGCTATTAATGCTCTGAAAAACATTTTCGAATCGTTTCTGCCACAAGATGTAACGCATGCACTTTACACGTAACATGTAAAAACTTACAATTGTCTCATTGAAGAGAACGGCCTACCACGCGCATTGTCGCGGCACCATCAGTCACAAACATCAATACTTGACTTGTTGAAAGTTCAAATTTTTCGAATGTCTCCAACACCACATGCGTAATTATTTCGCCAGTACACGGTCTTTTACTAGCTAGTAAAAGTGGAAATGTTGGTTTAAGAGGGTCCAGTACACGTACTATAAAATTTAATTTAATTTTTTTTACAATCTGTCGTCTCGTCAATACATAACCAGAGCCGTGTATTTTTTAATTCACATTTAATCCTATTTACAATGTCTTCACGAACAGCTGGAATATATCTACGTAACGATGTACGACTTGGTAAGTTCACCTGGGGATTGTATTTATTCCAAAACTCCCGAAATGGTTGTTTATCCAGTATGTGTAACGGAATATTACAGGCTATTAACATTAACAATAAATCAAACATAAACTGGGTTGTCAAAGGCATGCCATTTTTTTATTTTGATGTTGCACGGTATTGATATGACGACGACAATCTGTTTTGTGCCAGCACATTAAGTCTTGATTGCAAACTTTACAAATTATTCTGCATCCGTCATAGAATAAATCCGGAAATTCACCGATAAATTTATTCACTGTGTCCGCGTACGGTCGTTTTTTACCCTTTGGCGCGTTTGACATTATGTATAATTAATAGGTACAACCTTACGCATTAACCTTTCAAATAAGACTGCAGCGTAAATCACTTCTAAATCGGCACGTGTGACACCAGCGCAAGACCGTGGCTGTACTCCAGCCACCTCGGCCAGCTTTAGTTATAAAATACAAATATCCTGATAATTTGCTAAATGCAGAGTTACAAATTTCTTACATTTTTTAAAAAACAGTCAATATATTCAAAATTTTACGAAATGGGAAGTATAATATTGAATCATTTGATTTACAAATTGAATTTGAAAACAATACAGAAACGTTTTCCAATAAGAAATGTTATTTGTTGGGACCAGATTGGAATTAACTGAATTTGAAAATATTATATTATTTTAGGTATTTCTATTATTTAATTACGCCAAAAGATGCGTTATCGTTTCCGAAATAATTCATAAAAATTACTTTTTAAGTTGGATTTTTTGGGTGCTTCCAGCTCTCTTAGGAAGCGATTTTAGACATGTTTATAGAACCTTGTTCACCCTCTTATAGTAGACAGCCTGTATAGAGCCAATATAGAGAAGTGAAAGGAGGAATACCGATGCGAGTTTCTACAAATTTTCCGACAATATTCTATACTCACAAAAAATCTGCCTTAATTTTTGTATAGAAGTGCCTTGTTTTCTTTAAACCAAATTTAATATTATAGTTATAGAAATATACCACAAATATCGCGTAGGCAATAACCAGAATCCAAACCGCATCCTTGGTCACATATGTCCTTTAACAACAATATAGGTAGGTAAGTAATGCACCAATTACAAAAGTAGGTACAAGAACTGCAAGAGGAAAAGTCGCGGGCGGGCATAACTTGTGAACAAGCCGGGCGACCTTTAAAGTAACCAACTGAACAATTAGACCGAGACTACGTCAATTGTTGCGTAAAAGGGATACGGACTCTAAATTACTCAGAATTTCAATAAACCGAGTGTTGTATTGCGAAAGTAATCGCGGATTAAATGCATCTCAGTCTGTGCACACTCACTGCCATGAGCGTGTATTTCAAAATTTTAGAAAGGACAATATATATTGTCCATTCATGGCACATCGAGATTCTCATATTGTAGTTATTTGTGAAGTTGATTATTATGTTTCGATTTTGAAATTACCAGCTTGGCCACTGAACTGATATTTTGAGCGTGTAATTAATTAACGCCTCACAAATATATAAAAAGCCTAAAAACTCAATAATTTCGTTTTAAATTGTGTTTTTAGTTTGACATTCCTTTAGTGCAAAAGTGTCCTAATTTGAATTTACCAATAAAAATATAAATTGACATGCCTTTTTTGCAGATTGCATATTATTTATATTATTATACACATTTATACGTTTTTTAGTGTACAGAAGAAACTAATAAATTTAGCGATACGTAGACAAATAAAAAAAGAAAAAATTTGTTTAATTTTTATGATCCCTCAACCCACCTAAAAAATACCCGTTAAATTTTTTAGTTTATTGTTTATGGCTCGACTTCTGCTGTCTGATAGAGACAACGTTTCTATGATGCCAACTTGGTTGGCGAAACGCACGTCGAATGCAGTATATAGTGTTTTGGTGTTTCGTGAAAAACGACGTCAGTGTTATAAGTACTGGCTCTGAAAAATGTAAAACATTTCCGACCTTTGTTAATTATTTTGCCATTTGGCAAAGATTTTGTGGGACACACAGTATATTTTGATTTGTCATTAAACTACAACTTACCATTAGTACTGCTAGTATCTACACATTTTTGTAGCATGCACAATGATCTGGAACTTATAAATATTTTCTAAAAAACACAGATCCAACACCACAAAAAAACATGTAAATTGGTCATCACCAATTCAGAGTTCTGTTTAATTCCAAAAGGAATATGTCAACAACAATCAACTATTCGTAACAATCGTTTTGTTAAAGGGATATATTCATTGAAATTACAATTTTTATCATTTTTTATTATGCTTTAAGGGTATAAGTACATTTATATCTTTTTTGTTTGTTTATTTTTTTTTTGAGAAATTAGCTTCTTAGTAAAAGATAAGTGTATTTATAGTTTTAAAGCAGTGAGCTAAAACAGTTTATGAGTATATAGATTTTTTTCCCCTATAGCAGAATCAAAAATAAACAAAATATAGAAATACAGTTTTTTTTATGGGTCAAGTACACTTACATTATACTTTTTAAGAACTCATGAATTTCCTACTCTCTACGAGGGTTGCCCTTTCATATTCCGGAATGGACGATCCTGGTGCTGCCATCTAGCAACCGACGTCCCTATAGTAAAGTTCATCTTTGTGGTAGACGTACTCAGAACGTTTCGACGTACAGGTGCTATTTGTGTTGTTTACAGTGACTTGACAAATTCATTCGACCACAAAGTGGAATTAAGTCATGAACATTTCCGTGCGATTTTTTTTACAACTTTCGAAGTGTTATCTCGACAACAGTGCATAGATGACATTTAATTTTCATTATTTGTCGTGCACCAGTAAATAACTGTATATCGGTGGTATACGGAATTCAACCGTGGCCGTAGTTCCCCCCAGGGACGAAATTCCTGAAGGGCGCCCCAAATCGGTTGTTGTTCCAGAAAACATTGATGCTGTGCGTGAACTGATATTGCAAGATCGTCATGTGACTTATCGTGAGATTGAGACATCCTTGGGCATTAGTGGGACCAGCATACATTCAATATTGCATGAACATTTGGCCACCAAAAAAATTTGTTCGCGTTGGATCCCGCATAATTTGACAATCGGTCAAAAAAAGGCTCGTGTCGATTGGTCGAAAGAAATGCTCAATAAATACAATCGCGGTGCTTCAAAACACGTCTATGACATCGTAACAGGTGACGAATCATGGATCTATGCATATGAACCTGAAAGTAAACAGCAGTCGACTGTATGGGTCTTTCAAGACGACAGCCACATCCAAAAAAAGTTGTTCGCGCACGAAGCACTTCGAAGTAAATGGTCGCCTGTTTTTTCGGAAAAACCGGACATGTGGCAACTATACCATTAGAACAACGTCGGACGGTCAATTCTGAATGGTACACAACCATTTGTTTGCCAGAAGTCTTCGGAAAAATAAGGGAAACCAACCGCCGAAGACGCATCATTCTCCACCACGATAATGCGAGCTCTCACACATCGGCTCAAACAAGAGACTTTTTGAAAACTCAAAAAGCCGAATTGATGAGTCATCCGCCGTACAGCCCTGATTTGGCACCCAATGATTTTTTTTTATTCCCGCACATCAAAAATAAATTAAGAGGTCAACGTTTTTCGATACCTGAAGAAGTGGTTGATGCGTTCAAAATGCATGTTTTGGAGGTACCTCAATTAGAGTGGAAAAAGTGCTTCGAAAATTGGTTCAAGCGCATGCAAAAGTGTATCGATCTTCATGGAGAATATTTTGAAAAACAATAAAGCCATTTACAATGATTAATTTCTTTTTTTGTTCTCTATTCCCGAAATATAAAGGCAGGCAACCCTCGTGTATTAACACAGACTTATCTTCTAGCAACACTTCGTAGCTATTGTTAGAAATCTAATTCTACTAAAAAATGAGTTGAATATTGCATATGACCACAAAGTTGATTTTAGTTTTTTCAGGCAATATATTTTTCACTTTAAGAGAAATATATCATCGAGTCAACAGTGCATATATCACTATTTAATTTTCATTATTTATCGACCAATAAATAACTGGAAATTTAGTTCTGGGATTATCAGTTAAATTGTTGCAGTTCTTTTTGTTCGATAACACCGAAATGTTTATGGTTTCTTTCACCAACCTAAGAATCCTGGAAAATCGAAAATTGTCCGAAAAACCTTTAAGTCGGGATCTTAAAAATAAACAATAAAACCTGGAATATGTATTAAGTATAGGTTTCAGTGCAATCCTGTGCTTTTTTTATTTGTCTTGCTGTAAATTCACTAGACTTAAAACATGTTTATTCGTTGTTACATTTTTAAATATATTAAATATATTTTATTGTCATTTTGGTGGTGAATTTATATAAATAAAAATACTTCTGTGGATGCCCTTAGTCTCCGTCTATGGTTCAGCCTATAAACAAATAAAGCTTTTTATTATAATGACTGTAGTCATTATAATGCGTGTTATAATATTATATGAGCCGGAATGTTTATTAAATTAATCCTGATCCTAATGAGCGAGCATAAATTTTCAGTGTTTATGTAAATGATTAACCTGCCATTATTTGTAAACACAAGTACGTAATGTGACAAGAGGTAATATTTAATTAGGAGTGAGAAAATTTATAGTCCAATGTAATAACATGATTTCAACATTTACTTTTTAGGCTATGAAGGATGTCAAGACGTTTGTGAGAACTTTCAGATTCATCGAAAATTCTGTAGGAAGATTCACGATTTCAGTCACTGAAAAACAATCTGATCGTCATTTACTTTATGTGTGATGTGACGCAACTTTTCAACGGTGATAAACTAACATTTAAATGTATAAGTTTATACAATACGAGATTTTTCACAAATCTTTAAATTATTATTTATTTTATAACCTGTGCATCATTATTGTCAATGCATAATTGATAACGTCTTCTTATATTTATAATTGCACTGGAAATGGCTTCATTATTTACATTCAGATAGTTTATTTCAAGTTGAATCCTGTCTTTAATGACTTGAATACTATTATTATTATTGACAATCTCTGTTAGAAATCCCCAAAGAATTTGTTCATAGGGGTTAAATCCAGACTGTTAGGTGGTCATTTAATAGGTCCAAGTTCGGCTTCCGGAAAAATCTGCAAACGAATGTTTCCTGCTTCCGGGATAATTATTTCCAGATAGGTAACTCCAGTTACAGTATAATCATAAAATATAGTCCCAACAATTTTGTTTCTGAAAATTCCACACCAAACGTGTTAGCGTTTTTCTTCCTGATTTTTTTATTCGTTTTACCAATCTTTCTCCGTTGTGCTTGATTTCCCACGACCTTCGATTTTTCCTATTAAAAGCTCCTACCGCAGAAAAGGATGATTCATCAGTCAATAATATTTTAGTAAAAAAATCGGGATCTTCATCCAACTTTTGAATCATGTGACGACAAAAGTCCAGCCTTTTCCTTTTATGAGCCTCTGTTAAAACTTGTACGGGTAAAATTTTATATGGTCTGTAGCTGTTATTTTTTAACGTACGTTGGATTTTGGAATAAGTTTTACCTAATTGATCGACTGCATTATTTATACTACATTCAGAATTTTCTAAGAAATAATACAATGTTTCAAAAAAGTCTATTCGCGAATAAATATGGATGGGCTTACCTTCGAAATGAAGCAGTATATTTAGATGTTCTTCCTGGTTTGCTTGAACTACACGCTTTTTTCTACTAATACTAGAGCACACCCTATATGTTTTTTTTTGCTCTACGTTTATTTTTGTTATTTTGTATATAACAAGTAAATATTTGGACTTTTTCTTCCTCACTGTAAACCATTTTGATTATTTCATTAAAGAAATGTTGCTTATCAAACATAATAGTAGTTGTCATTTTCATAGCTCACTTTAATAATGTTAACTTTTCCATATTTACAGTAACTAGTTTAACTGATATTCGACGTTTAATAACTCAAAAACGGTATATAGTAGGGGTAACGTGGTATATTTTTTAAATCAGAACAAAGGATCATTCCAAAAATTTAATAATATACAGGGTATCCCATTTAAAAAATATATATTTTTGTATCCCCCGAAATCTGCACGCTACTGTACTTTTGATAGCATTTTAACAAAATTCTGTCATAACCACACAACTTTTATTTAAAACTTTTTGCTTTTTTCTATAGGCAATAATAACGATGATAAGGGGTGGGTAATTTATAATGAATAACCCTGTACCTAAATACGTATTAGTAACCTAACATACTGTGCAACTACAAAGAAGAATTATATGTAATTTTACGTATCTTAGTCAATTTAACTAAATTTCGACGTCAACTTAGTCTCCACTTATTGATTCCACGTCACGTCAACGTAAATTTTACTTAAATATGGTAAATTCCAATTTTGCGACTAAATTTATTATACATAATTACTACCTAAATTAAACCAAAATGTCTGCTGGGCTAAAAACACAAATTTTAAAAAACATGTACCTAAGTAGCTAAGTAAAATTGTCTTTAATACAGAACTATCATTAAATACAGTTGGCATATAATAAATCTGGCATAAATCACTAGTTTATGAGCTGGCCATTATAAAGCACTGACAAAACCTAAATAAATCTAAAATCAATCAATCCGTCACCTTCAAGTTTTAATTGAGAACTACTTAACGCTGCTTCTCGTTCCAAAATCGAACTTTACTGGGTCAGTTCAGTTCGAGTTTGGAACATGTTGTACTGACAAAGAGCTTTAAATATGGCGAATATGTTTTTATGAGAATTAGTACTATTAGATTCATTTTATCGAGAATTTTCCTATACGAAAATTAACTCTCGAAGAAAAACCAGTTTTTCAGGTACCTAAAAATGTCCAAATAGTAAAAAAGGACCGGAAAAAATACTCAATACCTAGTTGTCTTAACTTGGATAAAAATGCTTTTATTTTCGAAGTTTTCTTAGGAAAATCTGTCATATATCGTTAATTACAAGAGTTGTGACTGAAAGCGCTCATGTATAAACAAATAAAACAAAATAAATTCATCTTCTCACGTTTTGCAAGCGAGTCACGTCTACCGAATTAAATACCTGGCTTGGAGTCGAGCATTCAATAACATGCAGTTCTCCAGCAAATTCTTGATAATCTCAATAGCACACCAGTTGAATGGAATAATCGTCTTTGACTATTGTGATTGTGCAGAGTACAGTGTTCGCTGTCGTTAATGGCACGATACATCTTCTCCATGAAACAATGACTTAGATTCACCTGCTACATGAACCTTGACCTAATCACATCTAATTCGCATAAATCGATCAGTCAACCATAAATCACCCATGACAGAAGTTTCATCGGATGAATTTCAATTATGTGTGTGTGGGTGGATGTAGTTTAAGTTTTAAAATTGTTTAAATTTTAAAATTGTATGAATTGGAATATTACTTTTTGTTTGGTAAAGGCAGTACTTTGAGGTATTTTTATGAACTGTGCTGTCATAATCGTGTTATTTTAGGCCTGGTTACAATTTAATCACTGTTGCTAGTCTGCATTTATTTGTATATGTTTACCAAACCACTGTGTAATTACTAATTAGTTTCAAATTAGTTTTTATGACGGTTATATTCGGGTACACCAAATGGTAATTTGGAGGCATCTTGAGGAACAAATTATAGCACACTCTTGTGCCAGCACAAATGCTGATCCAAGTCAAATATGATAAAAGAAAACATATTTAATAAATGTAGAATTTAATTTAATTTTGAAATTTTAATCACTTATTTACTAATACTAATTTATTGTTTCATTTTCATTCCAGGTTCGAATTCCCCTGAACGTAAACTTCAGAGTTAAACAAAAAAGATGTTGTAGTTAATCTAACAAAGAAGCACTTTATCTGTGGAATCAAAGGGCAGCCACCTATAATAGAGGATGATTTTCCACATGAAATAAAGTTAGATGAATCGACTTGGGTAATCGAGGATGGAAAGTCACTATTATTTAATTTAGAAAAGGTATTTTTTTTTTTAAATATTTAATAATTCCATATTGAACCAGGATTTACCACGTGTTTGGGTATTTGAAAGCTAGAATATGTTGCCTATTCTATCATGGGCTTATATAATTTGTCAACTATGTTAAAGTCATTTGATAACTAGTAGTACAAAACGTCCTAGTAGATGTTGCTAGAAACAAAGAATATAGAACACAATATGGTGCATATATAGAATATCCACTACATGTATATTGTTTCACGCCAATTAGGAAAATTAGTATATAGTGTTGATACACTTGGTACAAATATTCTTAAAGATTTCATAAATAAGAATCCAAAAAGTTACTTTCTTAAGATGAACGTCTTCTTTTTCGCGTTTATTTATAAAAGTTAGCGACAAAATTCACAGATGAAAATAATCTATGATTTTGAATGGGAAAAGTAATTTGAAAATTTTTTGTCTTGTCCTTTTGTTTGGCACCGACATTTTTAAAAGGTCGTATTCACTTTAACAGATTGAATGATAATAGAGTATTTTTCTGTGAAATTTATTATTGGTTATCATAATCATGTCTAAAGATGATTTTTTTCTTATTGGTCTGGTCGAGGGTCTGGTTATTAATAATGTTTACTGCAATTTTTAAATTATTGAAATCACATTACCGCCCCCTCCCAGCCAACCAACTTGGACCAGTTACATCACAGACTCAGATATTTTAAAGAACCTAGTTGTATCACACCTGTTCTATCACAAGAATAACTTATTCTTGTGGTTCTATCCTCTTTATATAATTGCATCATTAGTATTTATAAATTTACTAGAAAATTATTAGATGTCGCCATTATACATATAACAGTAAGATATTATCATCACCATTTATAACATCAAAATGTTTTGTAAATATTTCGTAATGACATTACGTACTTATGGCATTAATTATTGATGTACTGAATACACAAAACGGTTTTAAGTTTGTTACAAAACATGTTCTTTACAAGTTGAAAATCTGCGTAGGAATGTATTAATTATAGAGCAATTATGATAGGGAATAATATTCTGCTTTATATATGTATGTAAAATTTCATTGTTGTCACCATACACATAATTATTATGAAACGATTCAATATCAGTTCTAGAAGTGTTATTACGATTAGTCACGTGTAACATACCTAAAAGATATTTTCTGTATTTTCTTATATTACACATAACGTCAGTTAAGTATGATTTCGTCATAACCGCCATTAAATTTAAAGTGAAAATTTTCTCTTCCGTAAATATGAAAATTTATCGTTTTTACAGTTATCTATTAACATTATAATCATGATCTGTGGGCGTTTTAAAAATAATTCAACTGAATTCAGAATTAAATTACTAATTACTGTTATGCTCGAAATCAGTATAATTTAATAATAATGTTATGTTATGATGATCTTTATTTAAATAGTTATGCAGAAATATTTGAGTGGCAGTTCTGTCACCAGTCAATAGGGCCGGGGAGTAAAAATGGAATTGGCAGCGCTGGGCTGCGATATGTAATATCATATTACATATTACATATCGCAGCCTACAGCGCTGCCAATTCCATTTTTGCTCTCCGGCCTTATTGACTGGTGACAGAATTGCCACTCAAATATTACTGCATAACTATTTAAATAAAGATCATCATAACATATACATATTACTAATATCTAAAGTGAGAAGGGTGAAGAAGTTTGTGTGTGTGTGTCTGAAAATAGTTTTAGAGTTTTACTAATAAATAATTCTTGTTATTAAACGAGGTGTGTTTAATCGGCCGGTTTAATAATAATTTATACAATTAAATATAAGTTGCTTACCTTTCACCACCAGTCTTAGCTAACCTAAGTAGTTTTATGGTATGTATAGTTTACGAAACAGATATTGGACGGGACGTCCGGGGTAAGACGCTACGGAACACAGAGCTGGATTTAACTGTATTGTTCTCTCGTTTACTTTTTCAATGTAGGTTTTGTGCTCAGTTTTGCTAGCAACAATTTAACAATTGTACAAAAAATATTAACTTGTAATAAATGTATTGAATTTAACGTATTGACAACACATACAGCAGTTAGAGTATTCAAGTTTGCTTAATACAAATTGTTACTGCCCAGCAACAATCCACGTTTTTTTCGCACAGTTTCAATGCATTATCAACCCATCCATCAACTGATCCACAACCGAGTCCCTTTATAAGGGGACAATGAGATTGGTTGACATTTCCTAGTCAGTTCATTCTTTTTTTATGGTGTCATGAGTATCATACCAAGTTTTATCCAGATAATAAATTTGTCTATTTTCCCTTCTGAGTTCTTTTATCTCTTCTAGATATGAATTTTGCCAATCCACTATTCGTCAAATTTCCATAATCGCCATGCGTTTATTAATAGTTTTATATTTAAATCCAATTTTTCTCAGCCAAGTTCTTAAAAGTTTTGCTAACGATGGGTCCAGAGTTTTCAATTGACCGGCGTCGGATCTTTGTTTTTTTGGGAGGACACCTTCTTTCACCAGTTTGTGTATTGTGGTACGGAGAACGTTGGTCAGAAATGCTGTTTCACCTAGTACATCCAAATCATTCAAATTAAGGTCATTAACTCGTCGCTTCAAAAGATATTAAGGCAAATTTGTTTCGCTTGCTTGTTCAAATGTAACCGATTTTTTCTTACTCAAAATACTAATGAACTTTGATTTTCTTTATCACTGTAATCACTATCACTTTAATTTTCACAAACACAATAAGATGCCGACATACGGTCGAAACATTTTTACATCAAATAACTTCTTAAATTATTTTCAAAAATACACCAGCAAATAAACAAATACAATAATTATTACTTTATATTACACTATTACACAACTCACTACAATACGATAACCATTTTAAATTATTTCCAAAAACGCACCAGCAAATTAACAGATATAAAATAATTATTTCTCATATTACACTATTACACAACTCACTTCAACACTATAACCTTCTTAAAATATTTTCAAAAATAAGCCAGCAAATAAACAGATATTAAATAATTATTTTTTATCCTATAATAGTGTACTTGCAATATATCAGCATTGATAGAATGATTCGGTAACACAATTAAGTGCTGCTCTGAAGTATCACAGAATGTAAGTGAAACTCCACCTCGGTCGCGTGCCAAAAACAACAATCATCGTTCTCGTTTTAATGTAAGCGGTCTAAAAGATGGAAGATGTCATGTGTTATACATTTCCCGCCGACATGTCGCGTCTTGCTCCGCACGTCCCGTCACAATATAGGTTTCTCTGACTATAAATAAAATAATAATCAAAAACTTGTATACTCTTTTTGCCACCCCCTTCTGGAAAATTTTTTTAGCGGCACCCATGGTTACAGATGACGCGAAGTGCGAAAAATATCTCCATTTTTTTTTTGTAGTGTATCCTCGGCGATGTAACAAATTCTTCTATATTACAATTTTTTGGATCTCGAGTTAAATACGTTATATATGATACAATTAGTTACTGTGCAGTTGCAGTGTACAAAAAATCCTAAAATATAAAATGCAATAATAACTAAAACTTTTATTTGAATTGCTCATGAAATAAGATGCAAATATAATGCTTCTTGCCTCTCTTAGAAAATTATTACCTTTTGATATAGGCATATTTTTTGCCAGATCACCTGCGATATGTGCAAATGCAAAATATCGATTTTTCTAATTACTCGTATAATTTGGAACATTAGTTGTTGAATAATTTTAAAGCTTATGATATCCTTCGCCTTGCTTGATACTGCATCCTAATTGTAATTGTCCAAATTATATTTTATCCTCACCGGACATTGCTTCAAACGACGCCCAGGCATAATTGCACTGAAACATTTTAACTTTAGACATTATAGGGAATTGCTTTCGTGGTTTCAAATATTTTTTAGCAGCTATTAGATAAACAAATATGTTCCATTTTTTTTCGGTTTGCAGAAATAGTAGGTACCAAAATCAGAATACCAAGCAAGAATATCATTAGAATACCCCTACTCAAATTGGAGGCATAAGATGCTTCAATTTAATAACATTTTATATTTAAGCTGCACTCAACTAGTTTCACACACTAGTGAAAACACAGTAACATGAAAACAAAAATTAGCTACTGACTGTCCTCCTTTTATGGAATATATAAATAGTGTTATTTTTCAGGTTAATAAAATGAATTGGTGGAGTAAACTGGTCAATTCCGATCCTGAAATTAGCACAAGAAAAATTAATCCTGAACCATCCAAACTAAGTGACCTTGATGGGGAGACAAGAGGACTTGTTGAAAAAATGATGTATGACCAGAGGCAAAAGGAGTTAGGCTTACCAACCAGTGAAGAACAGAAAAAACAGGATGTTATTAAAAAGTAAGTAATTACTCGGAAGTAAGGCAGGGTTTTTCAATAGAAAGTTAACAGTACTTTATATTAAAAAAATCTGTAAAATTGTAATAACATTCATTTTTTCCTATATTGCTACTACTATATATATTATAAGACATAGAAATTTCTTATAATGTAAATGTTACTAATTTGAGATGTAATCAAAAATTTGTAATCGAGCAAAAAGAAAAATAAATAATAATACCACAATAAAATGACTGATTTATAAATAACCGGTCATCTCTCATACAAAAAAAGTTAGGTACTATGACAACCTTTTCAAAAATATGTGTAAATTTTAAAAAATTCGAATTCTAAGTACAAGTTTAGTTAACCCATAATGGAAAGAATTAATCGAAGAGGTTACTATACTCAACCACTTTTTCTTTTTCAGATTCATGGAACAGCACCCCGAAATGGACTTTTCAAAATGTAAATTTAATTAAAATTAGCTTGCACAATTCCTTTCCGAACTTATTTTTTGTATTATTGCTTTAATTTACGTATTTCAATAAAATAATTAAAAATGCATAAATTTTTTTTTTTGTGGGAAATGGTGCCCTGGCAAATTATCACCCCGAAATTGTCTTCAACTTTGCTCATACATGACATTATGATTGATTAGTGATGTATACTTTATGGAAAATTACCATAAAACAGAGAAACATAGTAAAAGATGTTTGGAAACTTTTCAATGTTCGGCACATGAATTAACTATCTGACATCACTTTTCCTATTAGCTCTTGCGCAAATTGGCGCCAAATTCAAATGTAAAATTTTCCAATCTGGAATTCATTAGCAGATTTTCCGCATGAAGCAGCTACAGCTACAAACACTAATAACGTTAACAACTATTAGAAATTATGAAGGATTGAGCCTTTGTGTGACACTAAGGCTGACATTGCTACAAGCATAAAAACTGTGCATACAACATTTAAGTATAAACTGATAAAAATAACAATGCCTTGACGTGCCGGTTTAAAATTTGCATCTTACATATTTAAACACACATAGACAAATATAAAGTGTAATGTGAGTGAAGGCTGCATTTTCACCAGGTATCCATTTTATATCTATAAATCACTATTACAATCTTTCTGTTAGTAATATCGAAAAACAAAAACAAACAAAGCATGTTAAATACCATACAATAAGGGGGGTGAGCGTAGATCTGCATTAACGGTACTTGTATTCGATATGAAAGTTAAGCAACAGCAGTCGCAGTCAGTAATTTGATGGTAATTCGGCGACCTCGTCCCGTCTTCTACCGATTTGTATATCAGCAAATACGCAAATGCCATACAATCGTATGCGAGGGTTGTGTAAGTGATAGACCATCCTTGGGAAGGGATGTAAAGCAGTTGGTCCCTTGTCTATTAAATGTTAAGCAAGTAAAAAATCCCTACTCGTTGACGGAGAAGAGGTTCGGCAAAATTTCCAGGTTGGGGGTAGCTCGTCTCCTGGCGTTGGTGATTGGTCCTGGTAGCGGAAATAGGACGACGTTAAATAAATTTTAAAAAATACCATATGGATTTAATAAATAAAGTTATAAGCAATACTGATGCGTATTTTTTTATTAATAGGATATAAATTATTTAGTTTCATAAAATGATACCGATAAAATGTTCATATTTGTTAATAAAAAAAGAACGCATGTATTAGCTGTAATTTTTTTATTAAATCCATGTAGAAATATTTTAATAGTGATTTAAAGTTTTATGTTGGCAACCTGATGACGAGGGCATGCTATCATCGTCTAAACAAGTTCTAAGTTACCTTGTCCTGACATACAATTTCTACCCTATTTTAACACGTTGGGGGAGATGGCTAGCAGCGGTTGGATACCTACCATGAGTATTTTCGACAAGTAAATTATTTCATTCTGCAGTAAAATAGCCATCTCCGAAGTCCAAAACTATTTAAAAATCCTGAAGTAGAAGCAACAATACATGTGATTCACAACAAACATACAGTGGTATTGGAACTGGACAATATTTAACTATTAGAAAATTATTCATCATCATATGAAGAGTCTTTACATACAGTGTGTTCTACTTTGGGCAGATAGCTCTTACTACAACTCATCAATTTTTGTAAGAAGAGAAATTAAAAATTATCGCAATGTTTTTTGCAGTTTAAACGCTAAAGAAGTAGTCTAAGTGGCGACCGTAAAAAATAGTTCCGATTTGATAGAGGATAAAACTTTCAGAAAAAATGGTACAAATAGTGACTTCAATCACTTGCCTAGGAAACCCTGCGTGAACCTAATCCGACAGCGGGAAAAACACCACTTCCGGTATTCATTTTGATGTAGTTACTAGTCCCATATAGTTAGAGCTTTTAATTTTTATGAATTGGTAAAAGAGCTCTTTAGGAATATATTATATGGTTGCCATCTTAAATATGATCAAACCTAATGGCAACTCAGTTTTTCTTTTTTTTTTTTTTTCATGTTACTCCTCTCATCGAGTTAGGGTATTTTTTTTATCAAATCAAAGTTTAAGTCATACACTAACAGAAAAAATAGGTTGCCACATCCTACATTGATCGTAATACCTGGCAACCTACTTTATAATCCAGTCAAGTGAGGGAAAATGTGATGAACTTTAGTATTGATTAGATGACATGAACCCTTCTTTCGCGTTTTTTAAACTGAAACAAAAAAACATTTCGAATTTTTTTTATTCACAAAAATTTATAAATTATAGTGAATCCTGTAAGAGGCTATCAATATGAAATTCGGTATATAGGCTTTCTAAGCATGTGTGATTCATATTTCCTAAAAAACCTTTTCGTTAAAAAAATCCCTAAATAGCATTTCTTGATTTTTAGTATTTTATTTTAATTATAGTAGGCCGTGGATACACAACAAAAAAAAATGTCAATCAACAAGGTAGATCTCATGAGTAATTCAATTTGAAAAAAATAATTCTTAATTTGCCCAGGTACAACCGAAATACAGGGGTGTGTCTGCTCAAAGTGAAACACACTGTATAATTCATAATGTACAAAATAAATTACAAAATTTAAAAGATGACCCTGGTATGCAAGTAAGTGGTGTAATGAAATTTTTCATAAAAATGCGGGATATGAAACGTGGTATTAATTGGTATCTTAATGAGGACATCCTACAAGTTCACAAGTATTACGTCGATAGATGTTGAAAAATCTTTTTCACTTTGAACACGTGTTTATCCCACAAAGATCTTTTTCAGCAGAACACATAGAAACTGTGTTACTCATGCGAATGTTCGTTGATGTGCAATCATCGTCTGCCATGATTATTGGCAATATAGGTAATCACATGGGACACTACTAAGAGCTGTCTGATTTGCCATGGCCTATTGATATTTTTTTTATATAAAGGTAAGGTTACTCTTTATATTCAGCACATCATGGTGAATCGCTGTCTGTAGAGCGGTTTGTTTTGTCATCGATGTTTTAAGATGACTCTTTGGTATATAAACATATTAAATAACAGCTAGCTTTATCAAAAATTTTAATCTTAATAATTATAAATACAATAATTAATTATTTGTGTGCCATAGATTTATTACATTTTTTTTTTTTTTTTAGGAAAACCCCCCATACCTACCCTCAGTTACATAAAACGTTAAAATGCATATACTGCTTATGTACACTTCATTTATTTGTAAAAGTGTATTAGGAGAGATAGGATCAACACAAGCAGGGCAACACCTAACCCAACGATATACATAAATTTATTCGTGTCTGTGGGTAATTTTGGGAGAACCTCTTCACTTTCGCTCTCTAAGGCACTATTATAGTAGTCAGTATTATCTGAAAAGACAAAACTATAACTATCTGCAATAATATACTCAGTCTTTATTGGTTGAATAAAATAAAAACAGACTCTCCACCAAAGCCCAAACTTCATGACATTAAAGATAATCCTGTGGTGAAAGATTTTGTCTTGTACATGATACATGTAGTTTGGTTTAAATAAAAAATATATATATGACTAAAATGCGCATAAAAAATTAAAAAAAGCAACTTTTCATTGTTATTTTTCACATAGCCGTAACATTAAAAAAAAAAACAGCATGCTACTTGCTTTCCAAAGTATCTAAATACACAAGAACTTTTTAATTTTCAAATTCAATGACTGATCAATTTAAAATTTTACAATAAATAAAGATGTTTCTATATTAACTTACCTGCTTGACCCTCAACATCTTGGATTTCTAATTTGTCATCAATTTTTATGTCTAGTAATTCTTCCAGAGATATTTTAGCATCTTGAGCACCTTCTCCAGGGAAAAGGTAGTCGGAAAGCGTTATTTTGCTGTTAGGGAGGGTAATTAGCACTCTTCTTGGTGGTTCATGAAGACAATTTATATCTGAAAATCAACACTCTTTAAAGAAAAGGCTGTAATTGGGAGTACATATTTTTACTTTTTCAGAATAAATGATTTTGTACTTCAAATATACCAGAAAAACGAGTACTTTTGTTAAAAACAATTATCTGGAGAACTGCTTAGAGAACATATTTTGTCATTAAAATTTGTTAAGATTCCTTTATGCATTAGACAGACAAATTACCTTCTGAATTTTCTTCTTCTGTCAGAGAATCCCAATGCATTTCTAGTCTAGTAGCTAAACTACGCATTATATCTTGTTTGACAGCTATCGATGCGTCATTAATAGATATTTTGGGCTGTAACCATAATTTACACGCCACTTGACCAACAATTCTTAGTTGTCCCCCACTCTCAAAAATTTCATGTATTGGATTTTTCTTGGAATTATTTAAGTTCTGAAAGAGAATCGATATTTAGCGAGTTTGAGAACGAGAATATTTTTTATAAAATATGAAAGATTTTTTAGCGTTTTCACAGAAATTTTATATCTGCTACAGTAGTGGTTTTCACTAATTTAGACAACCACAGAACATGACCCAAGTTGTAAACTTGTTTCGTCACCACAATTATTGTAAATATTGTGGGGTGGTTAACCAGTCTTTTTTCATATTCTATGATTGGGCATAGTTGCCCTTTACTTTGCAATATTTTCTTTTCATGTTAGGCCTATGGGAACTTTTGTTTGGGCAATGGAAACCATTCATTTGAGTTTGTAAAAATTCTATGTTATTCTCGGTCTGTGGTAATATTTAGGATTTATTTTCTTATTTACAAAATCTATAATAAAACCATGGAATAAAATGGCATAATACTTTAAAAGTATAAGTTTCCTGCAAAGTTTTCAATGATACCAAATTTACTATAAATGTGGCATATTTGATAAAGAAATGGACTACATATTTTTTTGCACTATATTCTAAGTTTATTTTATTAATTACTGAGTTACTAAAAAAAAAAAATAACTACACTTCTTCTTTATTTAAGAATGAGGTGCAGAGTTAGAGGGAAGGCTCGACTCTGAAAGTTACCTCAAACAAAACACCCAGTTTAGCATACTAGCCGAACTTATAAACAAAATAACAACATAACCTACAATGAACAGCTGTTGATGAGTTGTCAAAATTAAAACATGTCTTTATTAGAATTATTGTTGAATAAATTGTATTATAAAAGATATTGTCATGTAATGTGGAAGAATTATTTAAGGTACATTGATTTTAGTTGTTTTAAAATACCACACTATTTAACTTGCTGTCAATATGACAATTAAAAATAGGTTATGTTTATTGTTTACACTCCAAATTAAGTCACCTAGCTGTCACAGATGTTCTATTGATTGTAACAGTAAAATATTTGTGCCAGTGAAAAAAAATATCGAACATAAAACTATTTTCAGTTTGAATTGCCTCATCGCATGTTCTTATATACATTGCTTTTCAACCTCATAACCCACTAGTGCATTCGTAAAAAAAATAATTGCATAACTGATTGCAGTTATTCTACTAAAATTAATGCGGCCTCTTTCAATACTTACACAGGTCTGGTATATTGACACCTGCATAGGTTTGGAATTTTCTTGTAAATCTTGTAAGCCCTTATTTGCGGTACGTGTAACTTTCTTCTTCTTCCCAATATTTTCTAAATTTTCATCCTTATCTTTTGCCTCTCCATCAAATAAAAATACACCATTATCGAGACTTTCATTTATTTCTTCTAAAATAATCTTTAAAACAAGAAAAACTGTCAAATCTCTCACAAAAATTAAATGTTTTATGGTAACTGTGTTAAGAATGAGCAAAAAATTTCTACAATCCTTGCTTTTTCACAAAATTCATTTAAAACTGGTTTTTTACAGTTTCTTCAATTAATCACTGGAATATTGTATTTATTTAATGTATTAGCTTGAACATACTTAACACTTACTTTCATGTGCTTCTGTAAGGGCCAGTCGGCCTCGTTTGTTTTTAAATAATGCAACTGATCAATTTCAAAATAACATTCTACATTGGTCCATCTACTAGCTTTTGGTAAAAATTTAAATTCTGCAGGTTGAACATTCGATGTCGCAACATCATAGGATTTGGCCAAATATTTTTGGGTTTTTGTTGAATAATGTAAAATAAGTTTTTCATTGTTTGCATTTCCATATAAATAGTGGTTTACATCTAGTTGTTTATGAATCATTGATAATACCGATTTAATTTTTGGACTAAACGGGCTCAGAAGATCTTCTGGAGAAGTAACAAATATTCCTAACACATACATTCCACCTGGCAACATTCTAGTAGCATGGCGAGCATGATCAGCTATCCAATTTTCATTTATTTCTGAAACACTTTTAAGCTCTCTAGGAGGTTGCCCTTCCTTTTTAAGATCTTCTGTTTGAAATGGAGGCGTTTTGGCAAAATGGATAACATAGTCTTTACCTAAACATGACTACAAATAATAATGTAAACATGTGCCTTTGTTTTTTTTTTTAGGTTAACTTTACCTGCCCTAAAATTAAACCAACAGCACAAGAGTTTAACTTTGCAATACGCGATATATACGTTAACAAATAATCGTCTGCAATGGCAATTCTTACCATTTTTGATTAATGAACAATAATTTGACAGTCAAAAATCAAATCATAAACAGTAAAATAATGACACTTTCTTTCTGTCCTCTAAACTGTCAAGTCAAATTGTTTGACGTCTATTTACATGTGATCCTGTTATTATTTTTTTAATGTTGCCAACATCGTAGAACACTGTTAGTACTACAGTGTCATTGACAGAGGGCGCTTTAAATTGTTGCAATTCATTTGTTCATTCTGTAACTGTTGCTAAAAGTTGTGAGAACGTTATAAATCAGTCTCTACTAAATAGAAGAAGTAACGAAAGTTGCAATATTTGTAGATTTTTTAAAATCTTGGCACATTTTTGGACTCGACATCTGCCAATGAGTTTCCAGTACTACGGTAGGTTGGATGTTTGCTGTTGAAACATTTTCAAGATTGGTCATAAAGCGAACCAAAAATTCTTTGAGCAAACTATGAGTTTAACTACTAGCCATTACAGATGGCGCTATAAGAAAACCTTTTCCTGAGAGTATAAAAACATCTCACAATCAGACCTTTCGTTGATTGAATCATTCATAATATTTCAATCAAGGACCTTTTCCCAAAATTGAGATATATCTGCAAGTAGCTATTATGTAAATTGTTCTTTTAATAAAATAAAGATCATGTGCGCCAGTAACATTTTTTTTGTTTTATCTTGTTAAATATTTTTAGGCATTTATTTTATGATATAAATGTTAGAGGTCACATTTAAACAATGATCATGTTTGAGCTATTGGCAGATAGATGGCAAAAAGTCGACAATTTTTTTTAAATTTACAAAATTTTGCAAGGGAATTTTTTTTATAAGTCTCTCTTTATTTTAGTTTTTTAATTACTAATCGTTAAAAAGTCCTGTTTAAAAAGGGGTCGTTTATTTCATCCCCTCAAGAAAAGTGAAGTGTGATGAAAATACCTTTACAGAAAATAAGTTTTCTATGAGAAGCAGCTGTTCTATGTCTAAGTTAAATCAGTTTCCAGAAAAGATTTTAAAACGAGATTTTGATACGCCCTTTAGAAGGGCTAATTAAAAAAAAATATATGAGATTATAAGATGAAATTCCACTTAATTTTTGTCAAGTGATCTAAGTAACTGCAAAATATTTTAACCTTTTTTGCGGAACATCCTGTACCTTTCAACTTTTAATAATAAAACCGGCTAATATTATTGTTTCTATGATCTATATACAGAGTGGGCAATGTAACTTCGACCTCTCCCCAAGTAGCACCAAAAATTTTTTAGAAATATGTAGGTATAATAAATGCATTGCTACAAATATTGCAAATATTCCGCAATATTGCAAAGATTTAAGAAATATATTAGAAACATACCACAATAAAATATATAATTTAAAGTATTTCAAGGATATAAGAAATAATTGACAATAATAAATATACAATAGGACATATTTAAAAAATATTTAGTAATAAATATATGATGCAAAGCTATATAAGCAATATTTAGAAAATAATAAAAAATAAATATATTAAACAGATTAGGTATTTCAAAAATCTGTGCTGTGAAAACAATTACCTCAGATCAGTGACGGACTGACCATGGTGGCGTGGTGGCGATCGCCACACAAACTCCGCCCGTCCAAAACGCCCCCTACTCGATCCCAAAAAAATGCTCTTTTGTTCTTTTGCTAAAGTTAAACTTCTGTTATATTAAAAGTTCCTGTTTTTATATATTTTTTTAATAGTATTTTCATTATTATTAGTATTACTATTTAGTTGCTTTTAACTAGTCCTTACAATCAATGAGTTTAAAGTTTATTTTTATAAAATTCATTTTTATTTTGTATTTATGCTAAATCAAATAAAAGTATGTGATTCTGTGAATAGTTTTTTTTTGATATTTTTACCCCCTTCACACTATATACAGTGCCTTGTTGGACATGTGCCCTCGCTTTTTGCTATAGATCTCCACAACCCCCACCAAACATAAGAAAGCCGGCAAAGTTGCGGGCCATTGTAGCCACTGCTGGCAAACTGTCGTCTACGACACTACGATGATGGCCCAGAATCTTACCAATGTTAGCAAATTTATATTTAATATGAAGTGATGGAACCATTTGTGGCCAAAAAACATCGTTACCTATAATGGCTATTGTTGGCCCTTCAAAAAAAATCTGAATTTTACCGATTTTTAACTTTTAATAAATATACAGCAAAACAAATGAGTGATGGCGAAAGGCGGGTACCTATGAGCCGTTGATCAAATTTCAACATTACCCCACTCCTCGGCTAGAGCAGAATAACAAATGTATTATTCAGAGGCGTTACATAAGAACTCTGTTTTTGTGGTTATTTGTTCTTCAAATCAAATAAAACGGCCCATAAGTATGAACCAACCATAGTTTTTAATACACCTTGTTGGCCCACTGAATGAAATTGCCGGGAGAGTAACTTGTTGGCAGCTATCGGCCGCAGTCTTCTATAGCTACAGGCGTAATGAAATACACCGATATATGGCCATCACTTAATGTGTCATACTCATAAGTGGTAAAGTGCCAATGAAGGCCCATACTTAAATGTTTGCTGGGCCATCAACAACTGTCAGTCCACCGGCCATTACCTCGGATAAAATTGTTTGTTTAAAATAGCTGTCAAAATAATTATTAAGTACACAATGGCTATACTAGCATTACAGTAAGCGTAATTTAAGTGGACTATAGTCACGACAGGTATTTTAAACAAATAATTTTATTTGAGATAATTGTTTTCAATGTGTATCGAGTTTTATGTATTACATTATAATATCTATTTATTTAGATTTATTTTGATTTTTCTACTTTAAATTCTTATGGAATTGCAAAGTTATAGGTATCACTGTAATCGTAAAACGATGTTCTAAATATCGTAATGTGCCACCATTTTGAAATTTGACAAATATGCATTTTTTAGAAAAACCGATTTTCTCACTTTTGAAGGAAGATGAATGTATACTGTTATAATCAGAATTCACCATAGATTCCAAAAATGTATAAATATACAGGGTGTTCCATTTAAAATAAGAAAGTTTTGGTAACCTTCAGCGAAACCGGAAGTGCATAAAAATTGAAAATACTGTCTTCTAATGCAGTTTTATATGTATAACAACATATTAAAATGTCATCAAATTACTTTTATAAACAATAAAAATAAAGTGGGTGAGCCAGGTTTCATTTACACCCAGTATATTCAAGAAATGTCTTATAGATAAATAAAATTTTAGTCTTCTTATCTGAGAAACAATTTTACAAATACAACATTGTAAAATGCTAGCCATATATTATTAATTCTAGGCACACTTTATGTTGCGCAACCTTTAGATCTCTTATAATAATCTTTCCTTAGTCAGATTATACTTCAGTATCATGTAGTTAATTATTAAAACCAAATTATCTACTAAGTCATTTATTTCCATACTGTTTTTTACAATTTTACTTTAACTCCTGGAAGTCCTTTAGCACCAGTACCAGTTACTCTAAAGACTGCTCCAGCTGGATGGGGCTGTTTTTCACCCTTAACCACTAATTGGGCACTAGTTACATAAAGCTCATCTAAATTTGGACCGCCAAAAGCTGCAGATGTTATCTACAACAATACATTTCTATTAAATCAGTTAAATTTTATAACCATGCTTTTCTTAGCAGGGAAATCAGTTTTAAAACCCGTATAGGTACCATATTCAGTCCAGTAAATCTCAGACTTGACAAATTTTCATATGGCTTTGATTAATTTTAAAAACTTTAACTTATCTTTAATAAATATATGCTTCCTCGCCTTTTTGCCAAATCAACAAACCGGATGTGAATATTAAATGTCTTGTACAATGCGAAATAATACAAAGAAAATAAAAGGCTATTGATCATGCTTAAGAAGAAAATCTTTACTTGTTTTGCAGGAAAAGTAATCGTCGTCAGCAATTCCGAGGTATTTGGATCAATGTGTAATAGGCGTCCACCATCAAAAACAGCAACCCAGAGATTGCCATTCGTATCAATAGTCATGCCATCAGGAACTCCGGGTATATCGTGATGATCCAGATTAAAAATTGGTTTACGATTGCCTGTAAAAATGTTCGTCCCGGTAAATTACATATACAGGATGGTTATTAAGTCAGGGTGACGATTAATATTACATGATAATGGTAACTAAATAAGTACTTGTATTATAAAAAAATCTGATTTAATTTAACTGGAACACTCTGTCTATATGTTTACCGATATATTTATATTTTTTTGACAGAAGACCTTAAAATTAGCAAAATATGTTAAAACATGATTGTGACTGAAAATTGTAGAGCTATTGAGGTCACAATTAGACTGTTACTGAAATGATGAAAATTCAAAACGCTTCTACAATTCTACTTACATATTTCCCCTTTTTCT
>JANEYF010000802.1:57500-118986 GCA_029963845.1 Rhamnusium bicolor
TTTAGAAATTTTTAGAAACTCGATGAAGATTTGCGAATGGGGATGATATTTTTTATATAAATGATACTGACAAAAAAGTTGAAATTGACGGAATTTATAGTAGTATTATTTAATGTCCATGGACCCACATTCACTGCTGGAGTTAATAAACCACCAGCATCATGACTGACAGACACTTTAAAAAAAATAATGGCTCAATGGGTCATTGCTCCTAACAAATATAACAATAACAAAATTGATGAAAACTGGAAAAATTATAAACAACTTAAGAAATCTTGCATTAAATTCAATAAGAAATGAAAAGTCGGCATATATCAGTTATTACTTAGACAGGGTGTCCTAATGATATCACGACAAACCGAGGTGAATCCTCTCGTCAAAAACAAAAACAAAAAATATTTTTTTTTCTAAAATTTTCCCTAAGCGCTCTACGACGCTTTGAAAATATAACATTAAATAGTCATTCCAAAAAATTCTCCGAATTGCAATTGATCAAATTAAAAAATATTTGGAAATTGCATTTATTAACCTTTACATAAGCCGTATTACTTTCAACCCCCAAATATTTGAAAAAAACTGCGATCTTGACTGATGTGTAGGGCTGTCGAAAATGTTCCGTGGGACAGTGGCGTACGCGAAATTAACTAATACGAGAAACAATAAACTGTTACAATTTATAACAATGTATGTAAAACTTACCCTCTTAACTAGCTTGATGAACTAGCTTGCTTATCATAAACTGGAGAAGATGTGTAGCCATTTTGCAGCATCAGGTATATTTCTATGGTTGTCTCCATGATGTTCGCTTTGGTGAAAATATATTCTTATATTTTGAAAACGATCGCTCGACATCTACTGATGTAATACACGCATACATAAAATAGTCTTTGAACGCACTTAACGGATTTGGGGCTGCACCATCACATATTTGTCTTAATTTGGTAAAACCGGTGTCTGTACTTAACACACTTGCGAACTTTTCTTTAATGCGCTCATTTGTTGCGTCACCTATAGGGTGCAGCAGTAGATTTACTTCGTTCATTATTTGCAGTGACTCCGCTAACGACAACGCACTGTTTTCTAATTTTGTATGCTTTCATGTAATGGTTTATAGTTCTTCGCAATATTTTTTAAAGCTGTTTCAACTGAAATATCTTCGAATTTTGTCTGGCTTTCCTTAATAGCTGCAGCCTCATCTGGATTGAATTGTAATATCACAGCTTTTATTTGTTGGAAATATTCAGCATAATAAAAAGCTGCCTGCAACCATGTTCCCCAACGCGTAATAATCGGCTGTGGTGGTTCAGGAATACCGGGACACTTGCTATGAAATGCATGGAGACGTTTGGGAGATTTAAGAAACACTTTTTTTGTACTTGCTAATAATACATCCACCTCTGGAAAACCTTTTCGAATAGTTTCTGCCACAAGATGTAAAGGATGCACTTTACACGTAACATGTATAAACGTACAACCTTGTTCTTGCAAAGAACGGCCTACCGAACATATTGTCACGGAGCCATCAGTAACAAATATCAACACTTGACTTTTTGACAGTTTAAATTTTTCTAACGTCTTCAGCACCACCCGGGTAATTGTTTCGCTAGTACATTGACTTAGTCTTTTGTTAGTTAGTAACAGTGGAACTGTCGGTTTAAGAGGGTCCAGTACTCGTACTATAACATTTAAAATAGATTTTTTTTACAATCTGTTATCTCATCAACAGATAACCACAGCCGTGAATTTTTTAATTCACATTTCATCTTATTTACCATGTGTACGTGTACAGTTGGTAGATAGTTACATAACGTTGTGTGACTTGGTAACTTCACCTGAGCATTGTATTTATTCCAGAACTCTCGAAATGGTTGTTTATCGAGTATGTGCAGTGGAACATCACAGGCAATCAGCATTAATAGTAAATCAAACATAAACTGTGTTGTCGAAGGCACGCCATTTTTTTTATTTTTATGGTGTACACTATTCAAGTCCACAATCACGCTCATCCCAGCACATCAAATCTTTCTCGTACACTTACAAATTATTTTAGCACCATCATAGAATAAATCCGGGAATTTACCTATGAATTTATTCACTTTGTCAGCAAATGGCCGTTTTCTACCCCTGCGTACGTCTGTCAAGCTTTATTATTAAATTAATATCAACAATACAGTACAACAAATTAAATAAATACACAAAAACAATATGCAATACGCCCAAGTGACTTAACGTGTATACAACTCGAAAGCTGATAATAGACTGGACTGGAGAAAGAGTTTCGCGGTCAAGGTGAATGCCGGCGACAGTAAGTACATCTGTACTCTACGACCATGATACACAGAAACGATTTGCAGCTTTACTGATGTGTTTTTGTTAACATATTTACTTAATATTAAACCCTGGTATATTTAAATATAAATAACAATTTGTAAAAGAGTAACTTCTTCAGCAAAGCAGATAAACTAGTAAATCATTGTTTAAATTATCTCAGGATGATGAGATGACACTAGACTGGCTAAAGGAAATCGAGACTGAGTCTTCTGGTGTTTGTGGAATCTATTTCAATATTAGTATCACTTTAGGAAGAACCGCTGCCAATTACTTGGGGATCAGATCTTCCTCACCGTAGTAAAACTCGACGTGTGGTGGAGTTTATTATAAAAGTAATTTTTGACGTTTCAAAAAAGTCACATTTTTTGACGTTCCAAAAAAAATCAGATTGGTGGAATGTCACTAATATTTTTTTTAGACCGATTTTTCTCATCTACGAACTCTCTTACTTGACCCCTAGAATGTGTGTACCAAATTTGGTACACACATTCTTATCTCAAAAAAGTGGCCCCCTATCGCGAACATTGACACACAGACAGAAAATTTGTTCTGTCTGAAACTTTGTGTATCGTCATAATCGTCGAGATTCGTCCAGAAATGCAATAAAAATTTTCAAAATTTTTTTTCACGAATACATAACTTCCTCACTATGAGGGGTGAGGAAGTAATAAATTTGTCTCTCGCAGTAAATCACACACAGTAAATATTCGATAGGCATTTATTTACTCGGAGAATGCCAAATCATACAACAGCTACATTTCGAGGATCATTTACAAACAACAATTAAGGAATACAATTCTTTAGATGATGACGTAATAAAAATTTCACTAAATAAAAAAAAATATATTTTAAACATTCATTGAACAGCCAAAAGACTATATTATCCTTTATACACGGTGATTCGCTAGACTCTCTATAAAGTTTAAAGTAGATGTAATTTCATAAAAGAAAAAAGTCATATACTCTGAGGGTTTGAATCCTGTCACGGGCACTGGCAATGTCAGTGGGAATGTTTGTATAAATACGTCCACGTTTTTCTAAGTGTAACCCTGCTTCTAGATAGCTTCAACGTGTTTATTATTATTATTATTATTATTATAACATAAGCCGACACCTAAATAAAAAATTTGGAATGTATAAACTGTTTCTGTATTTAGTATTTTATTCGGTCAATGTAGTCAAGTAGTACATTTCTACTGAACTACGCACAGGCAATCCACAGCATCTACAGAAGTCTTCCTTCGGACCTTTATTATGGCGTAGTTCAAGTTATATATAAGAATTTTGATTTCCGTATTGTGTTGTTTTCATAGATTAATATGTACAAATATTTTAATTACCTTTAGATATAAATAGTTCATCCCAAGGTTTATCATATATCCATAAAGCCACTGTATTTTACTTGCATAGTTTTGTTGTATCCCTGTCGTCACTATTATCATTATTTTTTTAAATAAATGCAGAGTTTATTTCAAATGTATTTGCAACATAAAAAACGTTGGCTTCTTTGATCATTTTAACATCGTCAAAGAAGCTGACATTTTTTATGTTACAAATAAGTTTGAAATAAACTTTACAACCGCATTCTCAGTATTTTATCTTTTGTCCCCTCCCCTGAAAAATCACCCAACGACTCCCATGTCATTAGGTAAGATTAAGTCGGATCTAAGTATATATGTATGTTTCTCAGGTAAAGAGAACACAATTAACGTATATTAATGACTCATTTTTATCGCAAAAATAATATACAATAAATACATATATGAAAACAATTACTACGTATCATATTTAATCAATGATCATTGATCATGTGCATGTGATCCATGTCTTAGTTCAAGATCTTAGATAACTTTCTGTGGGTAACTTAAAATTAACTGAATAATGTTGTACCCGTAGTCGTAGTCGAAGTTTAACATCTAGAATAAAAACAAGAACGATAAAGTATAGAGACAAGTAATTTAAAAAATTCAGTTAATAATTTATTTCTGATTTGATTTATAACACGAAAAATGGTAAAAAAATATCAGACAGATGTTCTAGTTACGATCATTAAATCTGGGATACCCACAAAAGTTTAGATTAAATTGTTGTGTGGTAACCACAGAACAGAATTCTCCTGTGAAGTGGAAAACCTAGTAACTCAAAAAACGGTAAAGTTGTGGAAAACTTGATTTGTGTTTAGCTTGACGTCATAAGAAGGAAAAAAATTATTAAGAAAATTCTAACGATCACTTTTGTGTCCATATTTTGAAATTTGAGGGCTTTATTAAAACGTTATATATTTTGGAAATAATGTGGCTTGCTAGAAACATTTTTTATTAAAAGTATATTTTTACAACAATATACTGACCTACTAAACAAGTATTCATGTCCAACATTTTATTTTGCAGCCTAAACCTAGTAAATCAATAACGAAATACTGTAAATATAATTTGAATGTCAATGTTCTATAATAATAATGATATATTTTAGAAGTTGAAATGACGCCAAAGATTGAGAGAATTGTTGAGGATTGTATTTTAGCAGAAGGTCCTCACTGGGATGAAGAAAATCAGTGTCTTTATTTTGTTGATATGCGAGGAACAGCCATATATAAATATGTATACGAAACAAAAAAATATACAAAAGCTTCTACTGGTAATTTATATACAATATATATCCCTCTCTAAAACTGCCCGAAATTTTTCCAAAATTATTCAATCAAGTGAAATTTCTGTGTTGAAATGGATCATGATTCATATTTTATTGTATTTTCGACTAATTAAATATTTTTAAGAATAATAACTCATTATCTACCAATTTTGAGCATTTTGGTCGAGATTAATTTTAATTATTTGATATCAGTATAATATTTCAAATAATTTAGGCAGAAAAAACTACTGCTGATGTTTGACACGCTAATTCTTCAAAATAAATATGTATCCTTTCGTATATATTTTTTTAAGGCGGAAAACATGTGTCCATAATTATTCCTGTAAAGGGCCAAAAAAACAAATTTATTGTAACCTTAGATCGTGAAATAAATATCATCAATTGGGATGGAGAAAGTGACAAAATCATCGTGGACAAGAAAATTGCTGAAGTTGAGAACAACCCAGATACAACTAATCTTAAATTTAATGATGGCAAATGCGATCCTTCTGGTAGATTATGGGTAGGTAAGTATATTGGTGTGACTATTTTTTATAGAATACTGACATTTAAGACTTAAAATTTAATTTTTAAAAATATGCTTTTGTAGAAATCTAACTTTTCCTTTAACTTTCTCAGTCACCAAATCACTGTACATTGTATTCTACACATATTTCGCCGACCAAGTTGATATCTCAGATGATGATGATGAGGATGACAATGATAATTAATTACTTGGTTGTCGAAACGCGTCCCAAGTGTACTACACTTGGGACTCCTTCAGAGGAAGTGAGACACTAATGAATCACCCTCTCCAAAAACTGATTTTTTCTTCTGAAATATCTGTTTCCCACCATTCAAGCATTAATTTAGGTTATTTGTTGTTTATTTTATTTTAGGCACAATTAGCATGCGGGGGGGAATCAGGTAATTGTCAAAGGACAAACGCCTCTTTTTTACTCCTTCGAAAAAAACAAGCTTACAAAATACTTATCTGGTGTTACTGTCTCAAATGGGCTTGCTTTTAATGCAGAACTGAACAAAATGTACTATATCGATACTGTAAAAGAAACGATAGACGAATTGGATTTCAATATAGAGAATGGAACAATTTGTAAGTAAATAAATAAATGATTAAAAATTTAGTGGATAATTTTTATTTTTAATGTTGACTCAACACAGTACACAAATAATTATAAATTATAACAGAACACATTTAAATGTGTGCTCCACAATTATAGATTTTCCAATCGCAGTGGCAACAGTGTAAACGATCAAACAATGACAATATTGATTTGTCTACGAAAATTCAAGAACATCGTATGGCTGAAAGCGGAGACATCGATTTCTTTTTGTTAGAAGGATTTCTAATGGAGAACCGAATTTATTCTTAGTCAAAGGATTGCTAAGAACCTTACTTTATTTTTGCGAGTCAGTAAAGATCCTACTATTTATCACAATTAGTATAACAATTTTAATTTGCTTAAGAAATATCAACAAAACTCTGTCTGAGAAAGAAGCTATATCTATTATTTTCGAAGTGTTGCTGACCATCCTCATTGGTCTTGCGGATCATTGACGGTTCTACTATTGTAAAGAGTATGATAATATTCTTATTTGCTGATAAAGACAATGACATCGGCTATCTGTAAAGTATCAGCTTCTGGAGTAAGACGGTCTGTTATAGGTATCACAAAATTGTAGATTTTAACTTTCCAGCACGACAAATTTGTGGACACCACAATGTTTGGATGAATTTTAACTTTTAATAAACTTTTATATTAATTTTAATTAGTTTTGCAAAATTTGTTAGGCACTGTTTGTGCTGTAACTAATAAAGTTAATAAATTTATCTATTTTTAGGCAATCGTACCGATATATTCACCTTAGCCAAACATGATATATCTGGTTGTCCCGATGGTATGGCAATTGATGTCGATGGTAACTTATGGATAGCCATATTTGGTGGGTCCAGAATAATTAAAATCGATCCCCGAACACCTGAATCCCTTTTGGACAGTTTCTCTTTGCCGGCCAAGCAGGTAGAATTGCTGTCTTCCGAAAAAATCAATTTTTTAAATAGGTTACTCAGAAAACAATACCTCTACATAATTCATAAACTACATAAAAAATAAGAAATTTTGCTGTCTCTAATTTATAGTATAGTCGAGATCTTTAATATCGCTTAAGTATTTATCAAAACACATTAACTTAGCTCCTATCATTTTCACAGGTTCCGTAGGTTTGGACCACCTTTTATATATTTCTTGTCAGTTAATTAAAAATATAAAAAAAAATATGAATATAAATATACATAATTTTTTAATAATTTTCTGTAGCATATTCACAGATAATTATTGCTCTAGTTATAAAGATAATAAGAATTTTTCCTGTTTCTCTTTGGCTTTTGGTCAAGATGGTCAAGGACCATATCCATCCGCAAAAATTTTCTTATGAGAATTCTATTATCGTCTAGATTACTTCTGTGGCTTTTGGTGGACCAAATTTGGACGAACTATTTGTTACCAGTGCCAGACTGCCTACTAGTGGAGAGGAACTACTACCTCCAGATAATGGTGCTGTTTTCAAAATAACTGGATTAAATGCAAGAGGCTGGCCTGGAGTTAGTGTAGTGCTTTAGACATTATTGTGGAAATGTATATATGTATGGTATATGATATGTATATATATATATATATATATATATATATATATATATATATATATATATATATATATATATATATATATATATATATATATATATATATATGTATATGTATGTATATGTATGTATATGTATGTATATGTATGTATATGTATGTACGCGTATGTATAATGTATACATATGTATACGTATGCATATTTATATATTTGTATTTATTTAGAGGATACATATAAAAACACAAATTTTATAAATATAACTATTAAAATTTTAATATATAATCGTACGATATAAACATAATGCAACATAAACTTTTATGTATAATCTAGAAAATCATTACCTATGTACATAGATATATTGTATAACTGCAACATTTCAATTTAATGTTTAACAGAAATACTAAATATGTTTATAATACATTTTAGTACAATTTTTTTTAAATTTTAACTGATTGGATTCTGTAATTAGTTAAAATTAAAGGCAATTGAATTTTTAAGTAATAAAAATAAAATGTAAGTATACAACGAGGTCCAAAATGTTTAAAACAAATGGAAAACTTTTTCGTTAATAATTTCCAAGACATTTTTTTTAAGAAAAGTTGTTGCATAGTCTTAAACTAAATACTGGCTACACAAATTTGTATTAGTCCAGGTACTTATGCCAGAAAATCAAATTATTTTAAATTTACTCAAGAGCAGACTATGTATTAGTATTATACCTATATTGACCTATTCAATAAATTTAATAATGTGCAAATATTGAAAAAATCCAATCCACCCGTCTTTTATAGGTTTATTATAATTATTATATAGCCAATGGACTCGTGGAACAAAATCCATGCCTATTTTCTAGTATTTGGGCAAATAATCACCACTAAAATTTTAACAGAGTACACTGTTATAGGTTTTTGAATTGTGTATGTGGGTATAACTTGAGTCAATTTCATATAATTAGATTTTTTTTTTTGGCATAAGCACTCGGACGAATAGAAATTTGTATAACCAGTACTTAATTTGAGATCATGCACCAACTTTTTTTAAGAATAAAATTTTCTTTTTTAATATAGGACATAATACAGAATTTTCCAACGTAAAGCGGCAACTTGTTTTTTCACACCATGATTCAAATAACACTGACGTGGTTTTCCACGAAACACCTAAACACTATATACTGCACTCAACGCGCATTTCGCCAACCAAGTTGGCATCATCTGGAGATGATTAAAACTAACGTTATGCTAACAATGTACTCTATTTATACCTAATCTATTGTCACGGTTCCCACTAACCGATATAGCGGGCTATTTGGGATTGGCCTTCTGTCACTATCCATAATATTTTTACACTTAGTGATTTCCAAGACAAGAGACTTTAAATGTTCGTTTTTTAAGTAATGTATCAATTAAACTTACAGAATATCCATTACTCGCAGCTATATCCTTAATCAATATCTTTTTTTTTTAAGCCTCTTCTTATTGAGGGGGGAGGCTTAATAGACGATGAACTAGTAAATTAAAACTCGCCATTTTGTGTTGAGCAAAATGGTGAGAGTCCTTAAGGATATATCTTAGAGTACTGGTATCTTTTCTGTATATATCAAATTCTAACTTATTTTCACTATATTTAATTATTGATACATCTAAAAATAGTAGTTGTCCAGAGTTTTCAATTTCATATGTGAATTTAACTGACGCGAAACGACGTTTAATTTAAAAACAAAGTTGTCAATGTCAGCGGCTTTTGTTTCAAACACTGCAAAAATATCATCCACATACCAAAGCCAAACCTTGTATTGGGGAAATACTCGAATTCTTCTTTTGCTTCTGCCTCGAATCTGTTCATAAAGAGACTGGTACTGAATGGTGACATAAAGTTACTTTGCTAAGTAGCATACCATGGTCTAGATGACCAAAGGCTTTCGAAAAGTCTATATAAACGACATCGATCTGGCTTTTTGGGAAAAATAAAAGAAATTAAATTCAGCAAATTTGTACTCTGCCTATAACTTTAATTTTTGAGAATATAAAAAAAGACAAATACTTCCACAAGGTAAATCAACTATTCAGTGTTCACATTGTCATGGTCTACAACTTTTGTTTCAAAACATTTGCACATGCTCAGCCGGCTCCGCTCAAGGTTATATTTATGTTAATCACGTATAATTTTTTATGCCACTTATATGTGAAAGATAGTAAATAAAACAGTATTCGCTTAATTTCATATCAATATAGAATTATTTTGTCTTCATCGTTTCTTTTACGAAAGGTAAGTTTACTAATTATCAGAAACAGTGAGAGAGATAACACAAGCTTACGAGTAAATAAGAATATTAAGTACCTACCCATCGAGATAAATTAATATAAATAACAGATAATGTGTCTATTCATCAATGACTTTCATATTTTTATCGAAAGATAGATACATCCATACATATCGAGTAATTAGTACCATATCATATACGTTAGTTCAAGCAAAGATCATTGGTTCAAGGTTACGTGCGGTACTTCTGTTGGTAAGTCAAAATGAATTAAATAATGGTGTGGGTTCTTTAGGAGATACTTCAACATATCTTTGAAGGAAAATGGAATCTCTCAAATATAGAGATAACTTTAAGATGACTTAATACTTTGTAATTTATTAATTAATTGTAACATGATAAATAGGGAAAAAATAAAGTATTTAGTCAGTGGCGTGACGATCAGGGGAGAAAGTGAACGAAGAACTTTATCTTGATATCCAATTTGGAGGTACAGTAACACATCTTCGGTAACACACAATGTTGAATTCTAAATAAATAGTACAACTGTAAATGTATAACAACAGAATTTCCTTTGTAATAATGAATTTTATGTCTAAAATTTTATCGCAGTGTGTAGAAAGAGAGAGTGCAAATATATTCCTGAGATCTACGCCACTGGCTCATTACGACCATTTAGTCTGAACACACGTATATAACTTAAATGATCCCTTGTGCAGAGAAGTTAAGGATATATTTTCATGAAAGGATTGGGCTAAAAAAATTCGTTATGGGGATTGACAACTGCTTTATTAACGTTTTTGCATAATTTGGTTATGAAAAAACGAGGAAAAACAATTTTATGACATGTTAAGAAGTGGGGAACCGACAATGTCCTAAACCTACCATTAATCCTCGTATTCTGACCCATCACTCAAATTACGTCCTGGCATACTTCTGATGATGTGGTCGATCACATATTGTGGGATTTGTGCCCATAAAATGAGAGGAATATCTGACAGTTACCTAATGTTCTTTTGAGCCGGTTGATGGTTTTGAAGTGCGCTACCCAATAAATCCCACACATGTTCAATGGGACTCAAGTCAGGAGAACATGGTGGAAGAAGATCGTGACCAATTCAGTGTTTCAAGGATAATGAATATTTGCTGAGTACGATGGGGTCAAACAATATCATCAATAAAAATAAAATTTTTGCCAACATCAGCTTGGAAAGTTGTCACAATGTTACTAATAATATCATTGGCATACATTTTTTTGATTTAAATATTCAATTTCTTCTACAATCTTTAATTTCATCTATATTTCTGAAGCGATTTTTGTAAAACTTATTTTTTTAAATATCCCCACAAAAGGACGTCTGAAGGTATGACCTGGACTTCTAATGGCCAAACAATGCAATGGTTTCAAATATGTCTATCCAAGTCGCATAATGGTCATTGAAATAATTCTGAACAGCACGAGTACTGTGTACGATAGCACCATCTTGGTGCTAAATGATGTTTGCATAAGCTTGAGCTGGAAGTTCTCCTAAGAAAATTTCAATATATAACGATTTCCTGTAAGACTAATTCATAAATATATATTTTACTTTGTCATTGAGAATACCACCCAAACTCCGACACTTTGACGATCGGAACTTTGAATCTCTTGATATATGAATTCTCCATAGCCCATGTATGAATATTTTTTTCTGGTTAACACGTCTGATGTAAATGATGCTTCATTAGTCCATAAAATGTTTTTTAAAAAGGTATCATCTAAATAAATCCCAGCTACCATTATTCTTTTACAGAAACGCACTCTTTTTTTTACTTGCTTTTCTTGAACTCACAATATAGTTTTTTTTTCCAGAATGTTTGTCTTCAAATTTAACATCCTTCATTTAAAACACTTCCTGACATAACAAATTGATGAAATCTTGCACAGTTATTAAGGTCGGATGACAATACGATGTTCCACCGTTACTTTTGCAAATATCCCCACGTAGGTGGCGCGGGGGCGAAAACTAAAAAATCTGCAAAAGTATAATAATAAAAATTAATTTAATATATGATAATAATTTAATTAAAGTATGACCAAAAAGTAGAAAAAAAATAAAAACTTGCTTTTCTTAGTCGTACTAAAAAGTAAGAATTAATTTCTTTGCCAAAAAAACCCAAAAAAAGCAAAGCGTGCGCACTTTGTACAATCTGCGTACAATCATACAAGGTGCGCACGCCTTGCATTTTTGGGTTTGTTTTGCAAAGAAATTATTTTTACTTCCTCACCCCTCAAAGTGAGGGAGTTATGTATTCGTGAAAAAAAATTTTGGAAATTTTTATTACATTTCTGGACGAATCTCAACGAATTATGTCGATACTCAAAATTTCAGACAGAAAAAATTTTCTGTCTGTGTCTGTGTTCGCGATGGCAGCTACAGTTTTTGAGATAAAGCTTTCAAATTTAGTACACACATTCTAGAGGTCAAGGATGAGATTGAGTTCGTTTAGCAAAATCGGTCTAAAAAGATATTAGTGACATTCCACCAATGTGACTTTTTTTACGTCAAAATGTGACTTTTTTTGAAACGTCAAAATGGGACTTTTTTGAAACGTCAAAAAATGTGACTTTTTTGAAACATCAAAAATTACTTTTATTATAAACTCCACCACACGTCGAGTTTTACTACGGTGAGGAAGTACTGATCCCCAAGTAATTGGCAGCGGTTTTACTTTTTAGTACGATTAAGAAAACCAAGTCTTAAATTTTTGTTTTATGATCTGCACGTATTATTGTATGAACTGGTAAAGTTTTTGAACAGTTTAAACAAATTTTTCTTCAATATTCTATGAATTGTTCCTTTAGAAACGTTTAAATCTCGTACCGCTCAGGGAGTGAATTTTTTCGATTACTTTTTAAATACTGGAAAAAACCTTATTTTCAATCATTTCTGTAATTTGACTTCTATGATGTTTCCTTTTCGCAATTACTGAACCTGTTATTCTGAATCTTCTGTATAATTTAACAAAATACGAGTTATCGGGAACATGCATTTCAGGATATTTTTCAATATATGACGATGACATAGTGTTACGTTGCATCTTTTCCCACTTTCAATAAATGCTTCTTTCTAGCAAATCACAACATTCTTCCCTAATAAATGTCATTTTAATTAAACTATTAAATCAATAGATTTAAGGCTGGTACTTTCAGTCTCGATTAACACTAATCAAATGACACTGTCTCTCTCTTTCTCGTTGTTACAACAATGGCTTCCTTGTATCTTATCATTCGAAGTGTCAACCGAGACTGAAAGTACCGTATTTTCGCAAATCTGCCTACAAATGCACTTCATATAACGAACCAACAATTATTTTAATTTTATAGTAATCTGACAGCTTGGATAATATTGTTATTTGTTTTGGAGCCGCCTAATTTATTGAAGGATATTAATATATAAATCAAACCAGACCATTAGATACATGACTAGCGGTATGCGCAGTTTACAGTTGTTCATCTGAACGAAGTCCAAACGAAAGTTAACGATTAGGTCAGGGCGCTTGCTGGGAGGAGCATACGAGACAAAGCCAATTTCAGTATCGCTAAAGCTCCGGTGGAGAGTGTTGCTTGTGGAAGAAATCTTAGCGTATTTACCAAAATTCTCTGAATATTTCACAATTTCAGAGACCCCATAAATAGTAAAACACTAAAATTATGAAAAATATAAGAACAGCACACAATCAAATATTGATATTTTTTCGAAATAAAAAATCATTCTAAAAACATAAATTAATACTCTCACAATTAATAAAGAAAAATAATACCAATTATAAAAAAATAAAATAATACGTAAATAAATAAATAAATCATGATAAAGGAAACAGAAAAATTCTCATAAAATTCCTTTATTAATGTGACCGGTTTCGTGAACAAATTAATTACTTCACATCATCAGACACAGGACTACAATAGAAAATGTGTGGTGGTTACATACATACATAAATAAATGTTAATAAGTTAGTAAAACTTAAAAAACAGGAATACAGAAGACAATTATTTCAATATTTTTTAAATTAGTAAAAACTTGTTAATAATTTAAAAAAATATTGAAATAATTGTCTTCTGTATTCCTGTTTTTTAAGTTTTACTAACTTATTAACATTTATTTATGTATGTATGTAACCACCACACATTTTCTATTGTAGTCCTGTGTCTGATGATGTGAAGTAATTAATTTGTTCACGAAACCGGTCACATTAATAAAGGAATTTTATGAGAATTTTTCTGTTTCCTTTATCATGAATAATTACTCATATGGGATCAACCTATCTACGTTAAATAAATAAATAATTCAAATTAGATGCTCAAAATGACCTCCTTCTTGAGCAAGGCAATATCTTAACCTACTGTAAAAGCCCCTTCTGACATTCACACTGCGATCGCCCCATCGTGCTGGCAACAGATGGGTGACTGTATACTGCGCATACCAAATCAAATCAAATCCATACCGCTAGTGGTGTATCTAGTGGTCTGGCTCGATCTGTACATATGATCCATGTTTTAATATAAAATATAAAAATTTAAATTGAGTTTTGACAGTTCTTATTGAGAATAAGTGTAAAATATATTATATTGTTGAATAAAAAATATAATATTAAACACAATGGAAATAAAATGTACAGGGTAGGTCAAAATATTCATTGATTTAACTGAATTTTAGCTCAATTCGAAGTGAAAAGGTATATTTAATTAGGTGAGGTCAATAAAGACCTAATACCATATTCTATGCCAAAATAAACAAGGTGTGCATTTTTGAAAAATAATTTTTTTGTCATAATTTTTTTATTTTACATTCAATTGTTTTTCCGTTTGAAGATTTAAATTCCTTGGAAAAAAATACAATAAATGCAGTTTTAATTTAAGTCAATAATTAATTCAGCCGTAACATCAAAGTACCCTCTTATATGGTCACCTGTATTCTAATATTCATGAAAATAATATTTGTCAATATCTAGCATGTACGTAAACATTTCTGTACTTATAATTTAACTTGAGTACTTCATAATAATATTAAATTACATGTATTAGATATTGAGATGACGCCAAAGATTGAGAGGATTGTTGAAAATTGTGAATTAGCTGAAGGTCCTCACTGGGATGAAGAAACACAAGCACTCTATTTTGTTGATATCCCAGGCAAGGCCATTTACAAATACGTACCTGCAACAAAAAAAATTACTAAAGCTTCGACGGGTAAGTTATATAGTTATATTAAGCTACTCAAATATTCATTTATTTACCCAACAATGGATAATTTTAATTTATAAACAACACTGACCAAATAAAATAATTTCAAATTATACTATCTCTTCATTACGAAAGGATAAAAAGTTCAGAGTAATGTATACATATTTATATCTTTGACTTTTCAGCTGAAAAATAGTACAGAGGAAGAAATCAATCAAAAGTGCTGCTTTGATATTTCCCACAATTTTAACAATTAATCTCAATATAAAGGGTGTCATTTATAAAGTTGAGCGGTTTTTATCCTTTGCTAAGACAACCCGGTATGTCAAACAACCTCATCTGATTCATCATTTTGTAGCCCATAAGTTTTGTTTAGTATGGAGCTGGTCAATTACTGATGGTGTAAAAATAGTACAGCTGTTTTTAAGAACCGGCTCTGTAACTCATACTCAACGAGATTTTCGCAGAGAAGCTTAATGTTGCTCCTACTGCGAACAGAATTCGGGAATGAGCAAGGTGGTCTAATAGAAATAGTTCTGTAGGAGACGGAGACCAAGAATCCGACTAGTAAAAACTCCTGATAGAATCCTTCAAGTTAGGAATATGATAGGTGATTATCAAAGTTATTCCACATGACGTACAGCACAAAAACTGAAAATCTCTCGCTACATCGCTCATCAAATTTTAAAAAAGAATGGCAAATGGCTCAACAATTTCAACCAGGTAACGAGTTTCTTTGCCATTTTGTGTATGGGTCTTGAATGGGGGCAATAATTTAACTGATAATTTGATTATGAGCGATGATGCTCATTTTCAATTAAGGGGAGAACGGAATAAGTTTTTGGTTTGTACAGAATCTTCAAATTGTTTATGAAAAACCACTGCCCTCACAAAATGTTACGGTTTGGTGCGCTATATATTCTGCTGGTATTTTAAGACCTTATATCTTCGAGGACAACAATGGAAATATAGTAAACGTTAATTCAGAGTGATATGGAGAAATGCTACAAACATTTTTATTGGACGTTATGAATCAACAACAGCTTTCTGATGGTATGTGGTTTCAACAGGAACACGACCACGTATAGCCAACGTAGGAATGACTGTACTAAGATAATTGTTCCAAAATTGCTTAATATTGCAAAACAGGGACGTGGATGAACCAGGACAGACACACAACAACCATTCCCCCCGACATTTGCAAGATAGCTCAGCTGAGACTCGAATTGTGGAGAGAAATACAGTGGCATCGTGTTCTGCCACACAACAACGTTCTAGTCAATTATGCTACCATCTTGGTATTTAAAAACGCCACTATACATCTGTCCTAGCCAAGATTCGAACCCGAGACCTCTTGGTCATAAGCCTAACGTAAAAGCACTGAACAACTGAGCCGATTTATTTGAATAAAGTCATATCCTTCCAAAAAGCCTAAATAACAGCATGCACGCAATCGTTTCCACTCACTTCTAGTGTTCGTTGTATTATTATTTATGTCCAAATCGTGTACCCATCGACGAACATTTGATCTGTTTTGGAAAATTCATTTTTCTGAAGGTACGCGATTGTTACATGTTCGCTCCCTTAGTGACCAGAAATATTTTGATGCGACAATTATTCGATTCTGAATCTCAGAATCCAATTTGCCTCTGTCGTTTACAATACTGCCAGATAGTTGAACTGTTCTACATTCTCTAGGGGCTCTTCAGTGACATTGAGGACTCTGTGGTGTACTTCGTGTGGAACGGACAACACTAACTTTGTTTATATTGATTTTTACACCTAGAACGTTATAAGAATAGGTGTCGATGATAAGCTGCAGCTTCTCAGCAGAACTGGTAAGGAGGGCACAATCATCTGCATATTGTAGATCCGTGACATAATGTTATCGTGTTTTGGTGTAAGCCATGGACCGTCTTATATTGAAAAGACATCTGTCAAACCTATAGCGTAATGCAACTCCTCTTTTCTCAAGCTTGTTGTCCACAATAATCGTCAGAGCATCTGTAAAAATGTTGAATAACAAAGGTGCAAGAACACACCCTTATGTACACCAGTGTGTGTTTCAAAGGGTTCCATGAGTTCTCCATTGTGGAGAACCTTAGCCCAGTTATTTTTATGCAGGGTTTTTCACATAGACACAAATTTGGGAGAGATGCCAAACCGTTCCATTATGAGCCAAAGAGCACTTCTATTTACGGAGTCAAAAGCCTTAGTTAGATCCACGAAGGATACGAATAATTGAACTGGTGTTCTTTTGCTTTTTGTTGCAGTTGACAGAGCGAGAAGATTAGGTCGACTGTGCCGCGATTTAGTCTACACCTAATTTGTGTTTCCGGCAGCAACCTTTCAATCACAGGTAACAGTCTATTAGTCATTGCTTTGGCTAGGATATTTCCCCCGACGGCGAATAGAGAAATCCCTCGATAATTCTTAGTTAGATGCACTTCCTTTGTTCTTCAATATATTGTCAATAGTGGCATATCGGAAATCTTGTGGAACTGTCCCTTTCTCCCAAATGCGATCAAAGAACGACTTTAGCTTCACATCCGGCTGCTTTGTTATTTTTCAATTGTGATATTGCCTTTTTGATTTCCTCTTCGGACAGGGACGCATCAAGTTCACAGAAGAGCTCATATTATGATATGCTGCGGATTGTGTCCAAATCGACTTCGAATTACATGTTCAGAATAGTTTGGTAGTGCCCTTTCCATTTAGACCTAATCTGTTCTTCCTCTTTTTTTTTGTCCTGGATAGGGCACATATTTATTGTTGATTTATATGTTGGTTGTCAAAGTGCTGGATCTGCAACGCCTTTTCTACCCACCAACTGTTTCTCATCTTTCGAAGCTCACGTTGTACCTCATGTTGAGTATTTCGAAAATTCTGTTACCTTTCAATGTCGCGACGGTTATTTATTAAAGTTTAAGGTACTTGATGTTTGCGATCAAACATAATTTGAATGTGATCACTGTTGTCGTTAAATCAGGCTTCTTGTCTTCTACCACTGTCTCTGCTAAGTATCAGTTCACTGACATTTATAATGGCATCCTGGATACCAGTGGATATCGACGCTGGTGTATGTGTTATCGCCTGGGAGGTTCTTTCTCACAGTAGAGCGAAGGAGATCGACCACTAAGGGGTCGTTCAGTCTCCTTATATTATGCCGTATATTTATTTTTGCGACAGGGGTTTAGTGCTATTTGGGACGCATGGCCATCCTCATTTTGGATATAAAAATTCTGTGGTCTATCCAATATTCGTCGTCGATTCTTGTTTTGGTGATCAAGACGTCTTTTACGTCTTCCCTCCTTACTATGGCGTGTTTGATCTTGGGTGGCACCAGGTGCCTTTAAATTTATCCCTCTGACGAAAAATGGTGTTAGTGATAGTCAGATTGTGTTCTATACACTTGGACAAGCGTAGTTCCCTATTGGCGTTCATATTACCCAGGCCATTCTTCCCTATTACTACTTCAGCTTGTCTGCCAACTGCCGTTAAAGTCACCGAGGAGAACCACGCGCTCAGATGATCTTGAAATACCTTATGCGAAAGGGGGCTATTTAAACACAAGGGACACACACCGAATATCCAAATATGCTAAGGTTAATTTCTGATTTAGAAGCAATCCCAGATTCTTGACAGGGGATTGAACTCGGGACGTCAGGGTGAGAGGCAAGTATTCTTACCGCTCGACCACGAAGTCTAAGATTGAATATTTAAAAAATACGTTTACCTATACATTATTAAAATCATAATTTATTCATCCTTTTTTTTGTGTTATTTTTTTCAAGTGCATTGATACTACTTCCTATATTTTAAAGAGAGAAATAAATGTTTTAAAATTTTGTTTCATGGATTTTTAAGGTTTAAAACATGTGTCCTTAATTATTCCCATAAAAGGTCAAAAGGACAAATTTCTTGTAACCTTAGACCGAGAATTATCTGTCATCAGCTGGGATGGAGAAAGTGACAAAATCACTGTGGATGAAGTAATTACTGAAATTGAGAATAATCCAGAAACAATTCATAATAGATTCAATGATGGTAAATGCGATCCTTCGGGGAGACTGTGGGCAGGTAAGTTAATGGGGTGACTATTTTAATAATCAAATTGATAATTAACATTTATCATTCATCAATCGCCAAGCAACTGTACAGGATGGGCAAATATCGAAGTTTGTATAGTCAGTAACTGCAAGAGATACAAAAAAAATGGAGGACACATTCTCAATCTGCTTTTTTTGAGACAAATTCACTGGCGGAAACAAAAATTTGCTATCATCTTTTATTTTCGAGTTATAAACAAAAGTTCGATTTTTCGACTTTTAGACACATAACACTGACGTAGTTTTCCACGAAACAGAGTTTCAATAATCTCCAAATGATGCCAACTTGGTTGGCGAATCGTGCGTCGAGTGCAGTACATAGTGTTTTGGTGTTTCGTGGAAAACTACGTCAGTGTTATCTTCACATCAAAGGTTCCAACCCACTCCAGGACTTATCGATACATGTCAATATCTTGGTTGTTTGTAAAGTAGTAAAACAACTTTTACATTCTTCAGGCACTTTTTTCTGTATAATACAGTGGTGTCGTGAAAATTTAAAGAAAATGTGCTATTTCGAGTTATGGCATAAAGTTGTATTTTTTTTTTAATGGGAATCATAGTTGGCTATGGTTTAGTTAAAAAAGGAAATTGCTTTCTCTTTCAAACTGTATGTCATATGTGGGGTAGCTTTTGATGTGTAAGTATTTAAAAGCGAAAATAATCTTTTAGTAAATTACTTTTTACGTTTTTTTATATATATTCCAAGTAGGCGTGTGTCATCTATGACAGTGTTTATCTGTTTGTCAGTAAATTGCATATAAATAATTTTGTCATAATCACACCCCATTTAATCGTAAAAGTGAAGACGTCTTACGAAAACTACGAGAAATATGATATGCTAGAACGCTTTATTTAAAGTAATAACAATAACAGTAGTGATATTGCACCCAAAATATAAGAGGTTAAATGAAAATCTCATTAATTGTGGGTCCTTCAACAAGCCAAGACCAAAAAAATCAGATATTTATATCTAATTTTATAATACATTACAATTACAAAATAAAAAGTCAAATTAAATGTTCAAACTGATGTCCATTATGTTCGATACATAAATTACACCTCTTCATAACATTCTGAACTACATTATAAATATGAAGATTTGAAATGGAACTCACACAGACTATAAAATTTTGTCTGAGTTCATTTATGTCGGTACTGGTTTTTTTGTATAATTTGTCTTTAATATGGCCCCAAAAGAAAAGATCAAGTGGAGTTAAGTCAAGTGATCATGGTGGCCTCCTCACTGGTCTGTTACTTCCCATCCAGTTATTTCCAAAATTGGTATTTAATAATTCTAAAACGGCCTTGATATTATTAGGTGGTGCACCATCTTGTTGGAAGAACTGATTTCTTGCCTCAATTAAGGGTAGATTGCCCATAAATTCATCATTTTCTGGTTTAAGATTTCGTAGTACCGTTGACCATTAAGATTCTCTTGATATACCCGGTGTAACAATATCATGGTACACCCCACTTTTCTCCTTTAGTTTTTAAGATTATTGATTGAAACTTGGGATATCCTATAGACACTTTTTGACACACAAGTGATTTTTTTTCACTTCCAGTTTCGCCGAAGGTGACACTAACTTTCGATTTTTAAATGAAACATCCTGTATATTATTGCATTTTTTGAATTTGCATAATTTTCTGAATCCAACGATACCAAATAAGTGACATTTCAAACGTCAATATTTTTTATAATATAATTTTTAGTTTTCCATTTAAATGTGCCAAAGGGGGGTGTACCATGATCCTGTTACACCGGTATGTGATATGTTAAAACACGATTGCCACGTAGAGCACACCAACCACTAACACCAAAGCGTCTCTGAGATCGCACGTCAACGATACGGTAAAGGTTCATATCAGATCAATAGTGCTCTTTATGCCTGTTAAAAATGCCTGCACTGCTAATCTAGGCTTCATCTATCCAAGTTACATTTCTAGAGAAGAATGGATCTTGTTTTTGACGATACCATATGCAAAACTCCAATCGTCGCTGAAGATCAGTTGATTGCAGTTGATGTTGTTTTCTTATTGTATAGGTCTGAATTTGTGTTTTCAAAATACCCAAAGCTTAACGTCTTGAAATCCCAGAATCAGCTTCAATTTGACGACTTGAAATTGAAGGATTTGCAACCGCCATTCCGATTACAGTTATAAAAGTTTCTTCAGCATCTTCATTGTTTAATTTTTTGGTCTTGGCTTGTTGAAGGACCCACCATTAATGAGATTTTCTTTCAACCTCTTAAAAACAGCTTTATTAGGTTGTCCTCTTTCTGGATAGTGATTGAAATATATTTCGGATGTAATATCACAATTGTTATTACTTTGAATAAAGCATTCTAACATATATTTCTCGTAATTTTTGTAAAACATATTCAATTTTACGATTAAATGTGGTGTAATTATGACGGAGACAAAATTATTAATATGCAATTTACTGACAAATGTATAAACATCGTCGAAGATGACACACGCCTACTTGTAATAAATATAAAAAAACGCAAAAGTAATCTACTAAAATATTATTTTTTCTATTAAATACTTACATATCAAAAGCAAACCCACATATGATAGAGAAAATAATTTCCTTTTTTAACTAAACCATAGCCAACTATGATTCTCATTTAAAAAAAATACAACTTTATGCGATTACTCGAATTTAACCAAGATATTGACGTGTCCAAAAGTCAAAAAATCGAACTTTTGTTATAACTTGAAAACAAAACACGATAGCAAATTTTGTTTTCGCCAGTGAATTTGTCTCAAAAAAAGAGATCGAGAATGTGTCTTCTATTTTTTGTATCTCTTACAGTTACCGAGTTACCCTGTATAAACATCGAAATTTGCCCCCTCTGCACTGATGCGTTGGCCAATTAAGTTGGGATCATCAAGAGAGGTTACAACCAATGATTAAATTACTTTGTTGGCAAAAACTCTCATCGATCCTGTAAAGTTGGTTAGTAATTGTGGAAAATTCTTCAATCTGCCAATGTCCAACGTTTACCATAGATATTTTCTTCTACAAAATAAAGAAAAACTGTTTTTCACCTACCCTTATTTTATTTTAGGATCAATCAGCCTGTCGGAATCAGGTGAATTTCAAAGTGGAAACGGTTCTTTTTATTCCTTCGAAAAGAACAAGGTTACAAAATTCATATCTGGTGTTACTATCTCAAATGGAATTGCTTTTATTACAGAACGCAAAAAGATGTACTATATAGATTCTCCAAAACAAACTATAGACGAATTGGACTTTGATATAGTGAATGGAACAGTCGGTAAGTAAACGATTGATTTAAAATGTATTTATATACGATTATATTTGCAACACTGACACTACACATATATACCATATTTTTATATTTGCACACTACACAGAGAAGCAATGTTCGTTCATCTCGTATATTTGGAGTAGAGAGAGTGTGGACTGCATGCAGCAGCTGTGGCAAATTCACGAGTCAGTGACATTTTGTATCCAGTCAACTACACGAGCTTGATCGAACCCTTTCCTATATAGTTTTTGTAAATGAAAACACGGTATATTAGGTATCGTATAGAAATCGTTTAGATCTTCTCATTATATATAACACTAAAACGAATTTGGCTCGTTTAGTATATAAATAGTCTCATCGTACATACAAGATAAAATGACAACTGCTTAAGACCAAATTTCACCTACAAAATTTTAATAAAAGAAACACTTTTGACATTTTAATATAGGAAGCAAATTCATGATCTCACAAACCTGACTATTTATTCGGTATTATATTTTCCACAACATTTTGAGGTAAGCTGTAAACTATACAACTATTCTTAATCATTATGTCTGTGTAGATCACCAACTATGAATGTTCATCTTCGTTTGCAAAAGCGATTATAGTCTTTTAGCAATTCTATTCGACCTACGAGAGACCTTATTTTATACAATCTGAATATGCCATGAAATATGTTGTCTGCTTAATTGTTATCAACGTCATCAGAGTTATACTAATTAGAATCGTACTTATGAGAAGTTATCCTGTTCTCCTACTTCCTCATTTGTTTTCTTGTAAGTGAAGCTGGAAATAAAGAAAGAGAATCTACAGAAGTCGATACACACATTCCTCCATAACTTTAGATTCAGCTGAATTGACTAAATTCTGGTGTAGCCCGATGGATTTGTTGATGGTTCAAGTAAAACATAATTTGTTCTTCTTTATTGGCCTCAGTATGTGAAAGATATGAGACCTTTTAAAGGTAATACGAAAAGAGAAACTCTTTTTCTTCCTCACTTTTCATGCATATGCGAAAAAAATGTATTGATTTCTAGATGAATCTCGACGATTTATGACGACAAAACATAAGTCGAGCAAAAATTCTGTCCAAGTGTCTGTATGTATCTCAATGGCAAACATAGTATTTGAGATAAATCTTTCAAATTTGATATACACATTTTAGCGACCAATCAAACGGATGAGTTTATAGATGACCAAAATAAACCTTCTGAAATTGATCTACCGGACTCCAAATTATTTGTTTTTAAATTCCCAATAAATTATTCTTGATGAAAGTTTATAAATCAGGTGTGTTATATAAAGCCAATAGAATATTTCACCAAAAAATTTAAGTAAAGCTGTAAATTGAAATTTTATACACTGAAATTATGCAATCTATGTAAATAAAAGTCAGTCGCCACATGTATGACAGCATCACTAGAAAACGGCTCGATCGATTTTGCTGATTTGTTTTTCGTTGTGTTCGTAATTGTCAGGACAAGGTTTGTATGAAAGAAAATTTTTGGAAAATCCACGGGAAAAGTCGGAAATTTGGATGGTATTTTTATATGAAAAAAAATCTTTATGTTAAATTTTGACGTTTTGATGTTGAAATGAGGCACAGTTTGAGAGTTCTGCTGTCACATGTTTTCATAACAAAAAAAAACGTGCATGGCTTAAAGGTCTGGTAACCATTTGACATTTGATAACCATTTGACATTTTGCGAAGTGATTTCATTATATTTTCTTGGTTTCATTTAAGTCGATCGAATCAATTACCGATCCAGATGATTATCCAATTGAATTTCTGAATTCGTTGGATTTGCCAGGAATGCCGCCGCACAATTTGCAGCTCAGGTAAGCTCGGTGATAATCATGTTACGCAGCTTGAACGAACCGAAACTATGTAATGGAACAAGACTCGCTGTTAAGAAACTGATGAACAACATGATCGAAGCAACGATAATCATAGGAAAGTTCAAAGATGAGGATGTTCTGATTCCAAGAATACCACTGATTCCAACCGATTTGCCGTTTCAATTTAAGCGTGTCCAGTTTCCTGTTCGCCTTGCATTCGCAATGACGATTAATAAATCGCAAGGTCAATCGTTGGAAGTCTGTGGAATGAACCTTGAATTGCCATGTTTTTCCCATGAGTTGTACGTGGCGTGCTCAGGTAAACCATCGGCGTTATTCATTTTCTCTCCGAACGGAGAAACAAAAAATATCGTTCATCAGTCAATCGTTGCGATGAACGCATTGCTTAATTTTTGTAAATATTTGTAATATTCCGATATGGGTGTTCTGCAACCTGGTCTCAACATTAAATCCTAATTAACATAATCTATCTATCTATATTCTATCTACATTTATTTTTGTATAAATTGACAGAACAACGACTGTCGGGTCAGCTAGTATTTGACATTTGTATAAATTTCTTAAAAGTTAAAACTGAGGAATTGTTATCAGCAAGTCCCCTGCTCTTAATTTTATCTAACCAACTCGTGTCTTGCCAAGAAAAACCTTAATTTAATTAATATTTCGTACATTTCTTCTTGTTTTGGATGGGTTCAAAAATTCCACCACGTTTTAAGGAAGCTTCTATCTTTAAATTTTTATAAATTATTTCATATTTTCATTTCATATTTCAGGATGGTATGGTATGAAGTATATTACAAATTACAGATTTTGATAAATTTTAAAAGAATATCATATTTTGTAAATGTCGATTTCCCATTAACTTCATTAATTTTAAATAATTGCCCACAATTTTTTTACACTATCTAGACTGTACTTAATAAAGGGTTTAAATTATTTATTTTTTAGCTAATCGGAACCCAATATTTACCTTAGCCAGGCATGATATACCCGGTTCTCCTGATGGCATGACAATTGACACCGATGGTAACTTATGGGTAGCCCTATTTGGTGGATCCAGGGTGATCAAAATCGATCCCCGAAAATCGGAAACACATTTGGACACTATTCGTTTGCCAGCTAAACAGGTAAATTTGTCGATATTAGAAAAATACATTCGTTTAAATCGGATGAGCAATAAACAATTCTTATTTCTTCTAGGTCACCAACTACATAAAAAAAAAATAAAACAGAAACCACATGTAGTGAAAAATGCTTATTACTATGTAACTAAATTCGAATAATCATACTTTGCCAGGTACCACAAAATTATGATTTTTCTAAATATTTTTACAAATTTAAATTGCTCATGCGATCCTCATAATAAAAATTTATAATATTTATATTTTCACTGTCAATATAATGAAAATATTGACATATGAAATATCACAGATTTCATCAACTTCTTGTGGGATTCTAAAAATGTTTCAACAAATGTATAAACCCTTTCTATCAGGAATTAAAGAAAAACAGTCTTGGACAACAATTATAATTGACAGATACGACAATCGTATTTTGTTACTTTTGTTTTATCAGGCAACGAATTAAAATTATTAATATTCAATAGTGAGTAATTATTAAGTATTAACAAAACATCTTTTTTTATTGCATCCTGTATATCATGGTAAATGATATGATAGTAGATTATGAATATTCAGATTTCATTAAATGTAGTTAAAATTTCTGGAAATACACTAATTAGTTAAAATTACTGAAATTTAAGAGGTAACAGTATCATGTGTTTATTTTTAAGAAATCCTGATACAATTTGAGTGTAAATTAGTAGATATACTCAAAAATGTTATTCTTATTGTTAGACCGAATTTAAACTTCGCGGAGCCCGGAGACAAGAGGAGACCTCTCCCAGTAAACATCAATAAATATGAATGTTTCAAAAATCAGAAAAATAAAAACCAAGTTATTCACAAAACAACTTTTTAATATTAAAATCCATTTGTATACCGGATGTCACTGAGATATGATTCACTCGCCTTTTTTAGCTTAATATTTAACTTAGAAAAATGGTATTATATATAGTTAATACACAAATAAAAATACATTATTTTACATAAAAAAAGTGTTTGTCATTTCCAGTTTCAACGGAAATGATATTAACTTTTTATTTTTTATCATGACCCACTGTACATTTTTTACAGTTTTGGATACAGCATTAAATTCTAAGGTCGGTAATGTGATATACTTGAGTGTTTGGCTTTTATTTTTCGTTATTATTAACGATATATTATTAAATGTAAAATATGCAGTAGACTTTAAGCAGTAGGCTATTTGACTCTTATTTTGAAATTGTCCTAAAGATGTTCATATCGTACTATTAGTTCACAGGAATTCTTATTTCACTTAAATGAAATCGCTTTACAGAATAAAATAGCATTCAAAACTTGAAATATATAAATTGGTGCGAAGACACGAGCCGCCATGTCACTATTTACTGTGACGTCATTCTTGTAGTAAACAAACAAGCGCAAGTAACGCTCAGTATCGTTTTTTTTTTATTTATCATATAAAATAATGAGTTCCCATCGTTATACGTTGTGTTCGATGCAGAACTACAAGAGTACAAGTGTAAAGACACCACAAAAGTTGTTTATAAAACTGCTAGCCGATATTAAAATGAGTAAGACTTGGTTACCACTTGCCAGGAGAGACCCAAAATTATTATCGAGTAAAATTATACTGTATTTTTGTGAGGATCACTTTGATTGAAGTACTAAGTATTTTGTCTTATACTTTCAGTTGCTATGAACTTTACAAGTAACAAGTGAAGTATTTCACATATCTCTCATGTTTGTAATTTTGAAGTTATGTTGAAGATTATCTAATAAATGTTCTAATTCCCTACATTATACACACTTTTCTAAACATAAGTACCTAGTTAGCTTTAAAATTGGAAGTATACAAATAATATATTCTTACACAGATGTTTTATTGTTTCTAAATTTGGCAGAACAGAAATCGGGATTGGTCGCAAAGAATTTAACCACAATTATTGTGTAAATTCTTGGCAAATTCGTATACAACACGAAATCAATCCAAATATTCACAAAGCAGTCACGATAAGATAACCGTAAGTTTCGTTTACTACAAGAGTGACGTCACATTTAAAACCATCATGGCGGGTAGCGTTTTGTGACATGCCGTTCACAGACTAATAAGTTTTAAAATTGAAATAATAAATCAACCTCAGGTTTTTGTGAATATAAACCGATAATTTCTGATTTCTTATTCGATAAATCATCGTATTCACACAATTTAATAATCTATTTTTCATAATGTCAAATACCCTATTCATATTTATAGTTCGGATTTCTAGTTCTATATTATATGTTGCACATACGTGCAACCTCTTTTATGTTCCCCCCTTGATATGTTTTGATAAATATAAACATTTTAAAAATATTTAAAAAGAAATTCAATTTGTTGGCGTTCCCGAGGTGATAGCACTGGATACTGTTACATTTAAATACAATATTCTCTCATAACTTAGCTAACTTTGATTATTTTCTAGATTACTTCTGTGGCCTTTGGAGGACCAAATTTGGACGAACTCTATGTTACCAGTGGCAGACTAACCATTGGTGGAGAAGAACTGTTACCTCCAGATAATGGTGCCGTTTTTAAAATAACTGGATTAAATGCCAGAGGTTTGCCTGGAGTTAGTGCAGTGCTTTAAACTTTTTTGTGAAAACTTAATGTGTTTAACTTAATGTAATGTAATGTAAATTCAATTTTATTTTCAATTTATTGCAATAATAATTATTAGACAATTTTATAATACTACATATTTTTATACACCCCTAAAGAACAAGAAGAATCACCTAAGCACTATACAGTGCTTGCTTTGTGCCGTTCTGCTTGTTTCTCATAGAGAATTCTACCTAATATAATATTAAAGAAAAGAAAAATGAGTAGCATTAAAAAAGTAATAACAGAATATTATACGTAAGTAACTAGATAAACAAAAAATAATAGGGGAAGGGGGGGGTACAGTGTTACAAGAATTTTGTTTGGCCTCTTTATTTATTATAGGACATAGTTAGAAATTTTATTTTTTACTGTAACTAATTGTCTCTCTTTAGCCTAATATTTCTTATTGTATTTGTTGATTCTGTCAAACAGTTCATTTTTTAGATGATAATTTTTTTACCTATGGTCACATGTAACACTGTTGCGCTGTAGCGGGGCACTCTGTTACAGGGGGTAGGGTACACTGTTACAGGTTATATAATTAATCAAAATCAAGATTTTTTTATAATGTTTTATTTATAAAATACTATAACAAGTTAAACTGAAACATAAACATAACATTCTCTAAGTGGAAACGAAAATAAAAAACTGTTTGCCGGATTCATGCAGGATTCATTTGTAATACTATTTAAGTTCATTATAATAAGCTTGTAAATCTATTGGAAATACCAACATTTCGGACCTTCTGGTTGTACCTCCAGAGGGTTTTGGCTTTGGTAATTTCGCTAATACCTTTGACGTCTCAGATAAATATTCTTCTTGGAACTTTGTTGCATTACGTTTCAATGATTTCTAGACAATGTATTGATAGTGAATTAGAAGTTGGTAGTCCTTTGTTGTGTTATCAGTTGGTGGCAAACGGGTAATATTAAACTCGCAGATTTTTTTAAAGATGAAGTACCCACTGTATCGTTAACATGATATTCTCCGTACATAGACACCAATACTTGTAGCAGACAGTGCTTCGATTATTACACTAATATGTTGTAGCCATGTTTTCTTTTCATATTACCATGTTCTATTTTCAAGTCACCAAGTCTCTTACTTTAATACAAATGGCCCATATGGCCCTTATTAGAATATGGTCACGTTGAGGACTTTTAATTCCATCTCTAAATGTTGTGCGGTCATTTATTGAACTACAAAGGATTTTTGCTGATAGGCGCCAAAATTTATCCGTGTTCCATTTAGAAGCAGCAACGTAATATTATTATGTCAAAGTATTGTGTACTGTGTGTACTGACTATTTGCCTTACATTTCGATATTAAACATTATCTACTAGCAGTTAGAACATCCTTGAGCATAAAATCAGTTACCAATTGAAGTATTAAGTTAATATGAGATGATTGTGTACATTATATGTATATCTCATTTTATATATTCAATTTATGCCAAAAAGAATACAAATTCTCTTTGTTTATGCTTACAGGCAGTGACCTCAAGCCAACGTTGCCTTTTCGACCACGTGTGTGTCCTTAAAAAATCCGCTGTTTTATAAAAAACTGTTTAGAAATTGTCAAGAAGACTACGTGTAAAAACAAAATTCTTGAAGTAAACATCAATCACTTATGATTATGAATCTTATGATAACCTATGATATATTATAATTTTTTCGTATCTGAAACATAAATCAACGATGACTGGCAAAGTAGCAGATTGTGACAGAACCGTAATCAAGACGAACATTGGGTCTCTTAAAATAATATAGATTTATTGGGGTCAAAATAAAATAAAGAATGTTTAGTGCCATAGTTCTTGTTTCTGATCTATCCCACCCTAGATCTATTTTTCTTAGCTACGCTACGCTGATGAGGGGCAATAACTCCGAAACACGTGTCCGTAGCTGCATAGTTGTTTTTTTTGGGTCTCTTGTTTGGCTTGTTGTAGTCTAATACAAGTAATGTTTTTTCAAACTTTATGTATAGGGTATCAACTTTAATTTTGACCACCCCTTATTTCCTTATTTATGAAGATTTTTTAAAATTTTAAAATGTGGTCGTATCTGAAATTTTTAATATTTCAAAAATAATAATCAAAATTACTTAATACTAATCAATGGTGAAAGAAAAATTGTTTTTTTTTAAATGGAATGCCCTGTATATTTTTGATGGGTTTGTAGTACTCTTTGAGCTGATTTCAAAAATGTATAACTCTTTTGAGTTTTGATCAAAATCTGCCGAGATATTCGAGGATAAACATGAGAAATATTTGATTTCACTATTTCGAGGTGGCTTTGGATTCTGTCTTAATTATTGTATTCAATTGTCAAAACAATCTTTGTTAGTAATAAATATCAAAATCAATACTTAAAGATTTCCCCAAGTTCAAACATCTATTTTATTGAAGAAGAAAACAGTTTTGAAAACTTATACATAATTAACAAAAACACATTTTAAAATTTAAAAAAATCTTCATAAATAAGGAAATAAAAATGGGTTAAAATTAGAGTTGACACCCTGTACGTACATCTACCAACCTAACAGCAGAATCGCCATTCTCAGTTATGGTCACTGAATGACCTTGGTTTTTGTTCTGGATGAACTTTTTATATAAGTGTTGCCTCAAACAATGAAACCAAGTGCCATTTGTAATTTTATAAATTAATAGAATACAGATAAATGCAAAAACCCACGATGTTTTTCTTTAAAAACAAATTTTGAACAAAATCGTAATAAAGGCATGCCTTGAACTTCAGTATTATTTAGTATTATTGATCATTGCGTAATACTATCGAATTTTTTAGGACCGGTAATTGAAGAACGTACTTTCACCCAGAACACTATAACGAGTTTACTTTCTTTCGCTATTTTAATTAACTTAGTTTGCTGAAATGAAACAAAATAAAAAAACAAATAAATATATTCTAAAGTTAATCGATACAAGGCTCTTTCAGGGCGTGGTAGGCAAGTAACTAACTAGTTTCACATAATATTAAAATACAAAAATTATATTTCTCACTAAGAAGTTTGTTTTTCCTTTTTTTTTTAGGGCGCCACCCGCCTTTCTTTCTCGTTTATATATATAGTCAAAAAAGTTACAACGCACTAATGCCGTTGAAAGGGGGAAAGAACGGTTATTCTTCACTAAAGTGTCTCGCACAGCTCAATAGCAAGTTAAAAAAGTCTAGGGGCTTTTTCCCACTCTAGTTCGGTGGACAGGCACATCAGCCCATTTATACACATTGAATTTCAAATTTACAGCTCGCACTCAGAACGGAAGCTGGTGGTTTATTAATTAATAGGTACCTATTTTAACAATAATTGGAAGGAATCTTACCTTCTTACATAGCTTTCCTATGTCTCATACTTCGTAACTCCTTAACCATAACAGCTTAACCAGACAAAATCTTGAACACAATGCCAGCAACGTACACTACTAACTCGCTCAAAGCCCAGCTCTAGTCTCGTCTCCATATAAAAAAATAAGATAACGTACCCACAACGTAACAGACCATAGGTCCGCACTCGGCCGGTGCTCGGCAGAGAGTCCCCTCAAAAACCTAGCCGTCTTAGCACAAGCGTTCCCCCTTGTCCCCACACCTCAGTGTTCGCGCTGGTGCACTGAAGGTCCAGTGGTCGCTTGGAATTATCTGAGATTTACAATTTAGTTAAGTCGGTTCTAGAATTTTTAAGGTTGATCTCAAACCAAATTATGCAATTAGCATTAAATGTGACGCAAGTTAATTATATCTAAAAATGGACCGTTACAACGATAAGGTTCAAAACTGGTCTGGACCAAGTTTATCTACGATGTGAGAATGTTAAAGATTCTTTACTCACGGCAAAGTGAAGGTTTGGCAAAATTTCCAGGTTAGGGGTGTCATATATACAGGGTATCTCGCTGGGACCTGCATCGATCAATATAGGGAAAATACGTAAAAGGAAATTTTGAAAATGTAGGGAATTACAAATTTCCATGCAGTTCCCGATGAGATACCCTGTATATATTCATATATTTATCTTTATATGAAATAAATAACATAATGATTTCCTAGATTCAAATTAAATACAAATATTGTGCAATACTATTGCCATAACATGGGTCGGCAATTAAGATAAGAGACAAAATAACATCAAATTATTGAACTACGTTTAGTATATTCGTACCATATCAATAAAATTATGAATATACTCACTAAAGTATTAAACGTTCTTTATACGTTTATAGCTTATTAAAGCATAAATTTAGGAATATTTATCAAACACTATTTCACACACTAATAATTTTGTTCCTACGTATAACTGAAAGGGAACATCTTAATAAACAAATAAAATAATATAAAATGTTAGTCCACGCCTGTGTATATTACCAATTATCAGTATTATCACTTATCAGACAAGTATATAAATTCATATTTTCTATTCTTGCATTTTTTCAAAACAATTTCGCTTAGTAAATAATGGCACCGGAAATTGAAAAGTTGATCGAGGCTGCTATTGTTGAACTGGCAGAAGGACCACACTGGGATGCAGAGACCCAATCTCTCTATTTTGTTGATGTGACTGGACAGTATATTCATAAGTATGTACCTTCTACAAAAAAACATACTAAAGCCCGTATAGGTAAGTTTGCTACCCAAAATTTTCACGATAATATGCTACATTGTAGTGGTAAAATCGGCAGAAAATATTTATTAAGAGTCAAAGACCCACTTTTTTTTTTTAAATATTGTTTTACATTAATTTTTCGTGATACATTGCAAATACTATTTTTAAATAAATAAATAATGTGATAAGTTTAATATTCAACAGATCTCTAAATGAAAGATACTTTTCAAAAGCATTGAAAAAGGCTCATATTGTACTATGGTACCGTGCCAAAGGTGAGGGATTTATGAATTACGTATGATTCTAAATTATTACTTAACCAATATATCAGCAACATTACTAAAAAGGCAAATCATACCCTCAGCTTTCTTGAGAAAGTTCATAGAACGCTCTACAGGTATTATGTAAACAGTTTTTTAAATTTTGGATTTCTTAATTATGTGGAATCTCCAGTACGAACTATTTACAAAAAAATGGTAAGGAGTGCAAAGCTAATCGTTTAATATATACACAAATAATTATAAAACCTAAATATTTAGAAATTCTTCTAAATATTTCAAAATGGGAGAGAAATTTAAAATTTGTCTCGATTCTGTACAAACCACGGTTTACCCGTGGGCTCAGTAGAATTTTGAAAGACATTGGTATGACAATGGTTCATACATCGTGAAATAAATTACATCCACTTTTTGGCAATCCAAAATACAAAATTGGAATAAATGAAAAGGCGGGGATTTACGAAATTAGTTGTGCGGCGATTGTTTCAAAATTATATTGGGCGTACAAGACGATCAGTTTCAACTAGGTTTAAAGGACATATGGCTCCTCTCAAATATAAACAACGAAGAACAGATAAATCTAGTGCTGCTCAATATGAGTTTGAGAAACTATAAGGTCGATATTAGCAATTTAAGAATAATTAAAAATATAATAAATAATGGACAGCTTATAAATTATAAAATATTAAAACAGTGTAAATAATGACAGAAAACTTATCCCAAATAGTTCAGTTTACTGGTTATTGAGTCACTATGTTTCTCGCTCTGTAATATTTCATATTCTTCAATATAATTAGTATTATAATCAAAACATATTTGAAAGAACTTAAATTTTTAGGGAAAAATGTTTCATTTATTATACCTGTACAAGGAAAAAATGATCAGTTCGTGATAAGCACTGATCGAGAAATAACATTAATAACTTGGGACGGTGAAAGTGAGGAAGTTTCAAATCTGCAAAAATTATATGAAGTGGACGAAAATATAGAAACTGCAATCAATGATGGCAAATGTGATCCTTCTGGAAGATTATGGGCAGGTATAGAACATATATTGGGAAACCCTTCTGGCCTTTATGGATACGTCAAATTAAACTAAAAGAGCTATTTTCAAACTACATCTCCACTAAGAAATAAATAGCGTCAACTAAACTGCAGCAAATCACCAATTGATTGAGTGTTTAAAATGACAGTAATCTCATTACTTGTAGATTAAAGTTTTTAACTTTCAGTACAGACAGGTATATAATACGACCGACTACATAAAAAACATACAGGGTATTTCAGCTAGAAATTCCTAGGCCGATTACTGGAAACGAAGCGATATTGAATTTTTATAAACTCCAGTGAATAACTCATTGAGACTAGACTAGGCTAGATAAATATTACTAATAATTATCAAATATTAAGAACTGTGAAAATTATCATATTAATATTAATTCTAATTTGAAATGAGTTACGTTTTATGGTTTAAATGTTTGATTTCTAATTTTTTGTTCTTTCTACCACTAAATGTTTGACATAACAAAAATGTTGACATTACTTTATGTTATATTGGTCATTGATTTCCATGATGACGTTTTATAATCCGGAAAATTGCCAATTTAGTTTGATTTGGTTTTATTATACACAGCAGACACAAGTGTTTTCCTTATTTCATAAACTTCTGTATTAAAAAAATCTGGCATACATATTGTGTATCTCACATTAATCGCTTACAGGGGGGGTAAAATATTTTAGACATTCTCAAAAAAATCTAATAAAACTGTTGTAGGTACCATGGCTAAGAAAACAGAAAAAGGTTTTGCATTACGAGGCAGTTTTTACAGTTTTCAAAATAAAAAAAGTTGCCACGCATATAACTGAAATTGGAATTTCAAATGGACTTGCGTTTGATGTCAATTTAAACAAATTCTACTATATCGATTCTTTAAAGGGTACAGTTGATCAATATGATTTTGATATCATAAATGGAACAATATGTAAGTAAAGCATTTATATGTGCTCAGTTAATGGACTCTATTAGTTGTGATGTCACATAATTATGCAATCTACGTACTACTGTCATGAGTCATGACACACCGGTTGCCTACACGTCACACTGAAATTTGACCCTTAATTGCAGATGTCTACAAAGGCGACATTTTCGAGGGTCGAACGTAGCATAGAATTTTATTTTATTTCTCCCTTGGAAGAAATATTTACGAACTTTCAGTAACTAATTTACACACACAGAACATGTTTGATTACCTACAATGTTCAACACATTCGAAAAACTCTATTATTGATTTAATAAATTAATATTAAAAACGGATTTAGTATCCATCAATAAGAATTACGATCTGTGAAAATCAAATTGCACATGTCAATTAGTTTAGCTAATCTCAAGTTCTTGATATTGTTTATAACCTCTTTTCTTTTTATAAATTAACTTTGATTTTGTTTGGATTGTTGGATTATAATATCCTACAGGTAAGGTAATTAAGAACATTTTTAACCATACCGGTTTTCTTATTTAAAATGATTTCTAGATCACTGTTTCATCAGTATTTCAATAAAGGTACTTATAAAATAAAATGTAAAAACCGTTTGTATGTGTGACATATTTGACTTCTGCAAAGAAAGTAAAATCATGCGTAAGGGAGAAAATTCTTCTTTTAATTTGGTATCCTTTGGAAATTTAAACATTTTTCTTCCACTTTTATTAGTATGGTCAGTGATCACACTCATAAATAAAAAGTTTGGTGGTCATAGAAGGGTAATACTGTTGTTGTTCTTTATAAGTCTTTTTTGTAGTGGTGATGTTTGGTAGTAGTTTAAAGCTTACACTGTAAACTATTAAATGGTGAAAGTTACATAAACAGGAACAGTCAAATAATTAAAATATTAATTATTTAAACATATATCCTAACCTAGTAAACAGCTTCTTAGAGTATTCTTTGTAGCAAAAAATACTCATCTGGTAGAATAAAAATAAGACACAAAAACAAGACAAAAAATGCTGAAATAACTGAAATTATGAGGAAGAAAAAACTACAGAATGGAATGCTCACAATGTAAACAAGTAAAAACAGCAAGTAAGGACACAAAATATCCATGTTTTCCATGCGACCTGTGTAGAAATCTGTACTGCATAGAATCGGAAATAAAATATATACCTTTACAAAAACGTCTTACGAAATTTCTCTGTAATAAATGTCATAATTATGATCTAGTAGATCTTTTGAGAGCCACTATTAAACATAAGAAAGTCATAATAAACGAGGAAGATGAGCTTATTAAATTGTTCCAAGAAAGAAATACTTTTTTTTTTTTTGAGAAAGTACAAATGTCTGAAACTCCCGCATATGCAAACATCTTAACCACAAAACAAAGGAACGATAAATAAAATTATCCAAGCGTAGTAATAAAGCCCAAAACAGCACAAAATATTTCACAAACAAAAGAGGACACATTATTAAAAAAGTAAACTTGCGAACAACAAAAAATGATACTGTTATTATTAAACGTTCAACAAAACGTAAAAATGAAATTTTGGAAAATACAATGAAGAACAAATTAAAGGACGATTATAATGTAGAAACTGGCAAGATGAGAAAACCAAAAATAAAAATCGTCAATTTTAATGAGGAAATGACAATCGACAATATCGAAAAATGTATAAATGAACAAAACCAATAAACAGGAATTAAAGTAGCTTATGTAAAAGAGCTAAAATCAGGCCTTCAACATATATTTTGTGATTGTTCCCCGAAGGCATTTGAAAAATTGATAGGCATGAAGAAAATATATATTGGCTGGCCACGGTATCCAGTTTATGAAATTCTGGATATTCTTCGTTGTCTCCAGTATCAGGAATTCCATTATAAAAAAATTAATTATAAAAATAAAGTGGCTTGCGCGATATGTGGAGAAGAACATGGACGTGTTCAAAACAGAAAAAAATTCTGCATTAATTGTGCAAATTCAAACAAAAAGTAGAGAACGAAACATAACACATCATGAATATACAGATTTGGAATGCTCAACATTCAAGTTCCAAACACAAATTTTGAAAAACGAAACTGATTATAATACTCAATGGTGATTTTAAACGAAGATCTTCTATTAGAGAATTTAGAAGACTTAGGAAATAACCATAGTGGTAAATTTATAGAAGCTACAATCTTAAAAATTGAGATTAATAAAAATTTGCTCAGTGTTTTACATTTAATGGCACCTATTGAAACCTATAATCTTAATAATTTTGATGCTTTCAATTACAGTCTATAAATTATTTCCAATTTCCCATTTTATAATGAAAGTTTATTATTATACTCGTAATAAGAATGATGAAGTATTAGTGCTAATAAAATCCAAAATTAATGTTATATTTAAAATGCTATATTAAATTTCAGAGTTAATGATACGCTTTTCAAAATCATTCCCATATATCGACCAAACCCAACCAGTAAAGACTTCTTCATAGATAAAACTGACTCTTATTTAGAAGAAACGGAAGAAGGTAATTAAATCCAGAAAAAAGGTATCGTAAACTTATAGTTTAAAATAAACACAAAACATAAAAACTTTTTAAATCGATAATACATTTGAATTTGAATTTTTTATTTCTGTGGTGTCATGACGAAAATCAGGAAAATTCGTCACCTCTTTGTCACTTATTTCAGCTTCAAACGTATTTTCTCGAACATTTTGAAATGTCTTGTCATTATTATCATATTCATAAAACAACACTTGAACTTGAATATATGACAGTTAGGTTATAAAATGTGACACAAACAAGTTGATAGGATGATGAAGTTAGCAGCTATTAACTTTTAACTTTACTCCTAATGGAGGATATTTTATCCGTTTTTAATACTAATTAATTTCTCTAAAAGTTTCTCTAATGTGTTATAATTATATATATATTTTCACACGCTTTGTGCACGGTAAATAGTAACTGAAAGTTCTTAAATATTTTTTACAAGGGAGAAATAAAATAAAATTCTTCGCTGTAATCAACCCACGAAATATCGCCTCTATAAACATTTTCATTGAGGGTTAAGTTCCAATGTGATGTGTAGGCAACCGGTGTGTCATTATGACAGTGGTACGTAGGTGGCATAATTATGTGGCGTCACACTAAAAGAGTCTACATCATGACAAATCATTGTATAAGGTGTCTGCAAACTCTTAAAAGTCCCATTATGACTGGATCTAAATGTTTCTTCATGAGAAAAAAATTAGCTGGTCTCATAAATCACTTCGTTTCAAATGTCTTGGGCAAACTCCTTCTTGTATGTCATTTTACTTTGTCGAAGATATCTTGTTGGTTGCACAGCAGTTTTTTATTTCTTTGGTAAATATCTTATGACGAAAATCAGGAAAATTCATCACCTCTTTGTCACTTATTTCAGCTTCAAACGTATTTTCTCGGACATTTTGAAATGTCTCGTCATCATTATCATATTCATTTATAAATGACTCGCATTACATACTACCGTGTCAGTTGTGCAATTTTTTTTCTTGCAACCGATGATAAGTTCTCAATTTAGCTCATTAATTAATCAATTACTTTTTGTTAATTTATTTCCTATTTTACTTTAAGTAATAAAAACACTTTCTACAAACACATTATTTTACAAATTCTTTTAGCAAATGGGAAATCGATATTTACATTAGATGGCAAAATAGAAAATTGGCAGGTATTGGATGGAATGACTATTGATACCGATGGCAATTTATGGGTGGCTCTGTTCAATCTGTCCAAAGTAATAAAAATTGATCCACGAAAGCCAGAAACTATATTGGATAGTATTCAATTTCCAACACAACAGGTAATACATTTCTTCAATAAAAAATTAATAAGTATGCAAATTATCTCAGGATGATGAGATGACACTAGATTGGCGAAAAGGAATCGAGACTGAGTCTTCTGGTGTTTGTGGAATCTATTTCAATATTAGCATCACTTTAGGAAGAACCGCTGCCAATTACTTGGGGATCAGAACGTCCTCACCGTAGTAAAACTCGACGTGTGGTGGAGTTTATAATAAAAATAATTTTTGACGTTTCAAAAAAACCACATTTTTTGACGTATCAAAAAAGTCACATTTTGACTTTTCAAAAAAGTTACATTGATGGAATGTCACTAATATTTTTCTTAGACCGATTTTGCTCATCAATGAACTCTCTTCCTTGACCTCTGTGTACCAAATTTGAAAGCTTTATCTCAAAAACTATAGCTGCTATCGCGAACACAAACAGACAGACAGAATTTTTTTTCTGTTTGAAATGTTGTGTATCGTCATAATTCGTCGAGATTCGTCCAGAAATACAATAAAAGTTTTCAAAATTTTTTTCACGAATACAACTTTCTCACTTTGAGGGGTGAGGAAGTAATACATGTTACAAAAAATAAAACCAAATTATTCCGTGTAATTTTTATTAGAAAAATTAATGAACAAAATAGAAATAAGTATAAAAATTACATTGGTGAAGGAGAAGTATGATAGGTAGCAAAGCATCGTATATGTAATGCAACCTTGCACTTGCTACAAATAATGGAAACGGCTTTATGACAAACTCTGCAAAGTGTTGGCTTTTTTTGAGTGCTTACAATGTGATCAATTCTACAAATCTTGAGTCAGTATTTTCCAACAATGATGGTCTTGATCTTTTACGGGTATTTCCGATTGAGTTAATTGCAAGAAGTGCTTTAGCGACCCTCCTCCGAAAATTAAGATGATCTAACTTTTCCTTCTCCGATTTTTTGTGTAGAACCCAGCCATTTTGTACAGCTAAGTCCAAAATATAAGCAATACGGGAAAAATACCATTTTTTCCCTTAATTTCTGCTTTGTATAAACTCATGTTTTGATCGCTATGATCAACTCCACCCATATATTTGTTGTAAACCTTTATAGCTAGAATATATTCAAATCTATCCCCACTTATTGCATTGGAAACCAAAATATTTTTTTGAATCATCTGAATTTTTCCAATACATCCTTCTCCTACTAACTGCATTATAACCGCTTAGTAATAACACCTCTAAGAAGCATTTTATATCGTCAGAAGTTATATCTGCTCTCCTGTTTCGCTTTGAAGCATACATATTGGTAAAGGCAACCAGGAGTTTGATAATTTCGTCATCGAAAAATGTCGAGAACAGTTGTGGTGGAGAACTTAGGTTTGCAGCTGTAAAAACCCACGGAATATCAAACATTTTCCCCCAAAGTCGAGTTTTCCCACTTTTATGATTTCTTTTTAGATTTAGCCTCGGATTTAGATTTCGATTTCACAAAATCTGACAATGGTAAATAATCACTTTCATCCCACATTTCTTTCGCTCTTTGGTTTTCTTCCAATTCCCACACGTTGCTTCCTATCTCATCTTCTTCTCTATTTGAAATTTCTGCTTCTGTTAATAATTGTCTTTCTATCTCATCTTCTTCTCTATTTGAAATTTCTGCTTCTGTTAATAATTGTGAAGCTGGTAAATTATTTATTGCAACGTATTGTTCATCTCCCGAATCTTTATCTGTAAAGCCCTCGTTTGCATTTGTAGGGGGGAAAATAACAATATCAATTTCATTTCTAGTTGGGTCGTCATGCATATCATCTTCAAGTTCTGTGAGAAGGGCATAGAGGGTCAAACCACTGTAAAAAATAAGTATTTTCATTTGTATGAAATACCTTCAACTTTTTTTACAACTTTTTAAAATTTCTACTACTATGTGCCTACTGTAAGTTTTAACGAACACACACGTTTAATGCCTCACGCAGAACCAGTAAAACAAAACCATAACACTGCAACGGTTAAAATTCTAACCTCAATATGGCTTCATGGTCGAGTGGTAAGGACACTTGTCTCTCACCATGGAGTCCTGGGTCAATCCCCGGTCGAGGAGCTAGGATTTTTTTGTAAACCAGAAATTAATTCTAGCATACTCGGACATTGGGTGTGTGTCCATTGTCTCTAAATGTATATCCCTCTCGTGCACAAGGTACCTTGAGGTGCCTGCAGGGATACAGGGGGTTGTATTACCTGTGGTGTTTAATATGTAGTTAAAGCGTTTATAAATATCAGAGGTTTTTGAACTAGATAATGCTATGTTTATGGTCTAAGATCGATAGGAAGATCCATAAAGTGACAGATAGTTAAAAATAAAAGCACAATTTACTTATAAAAAAGACTCAAATTCGGTACTGTGTGAATGAAAATCATAAAAAGATATCTTCTTGCAATAACTAACGCAGCGTCATCCATCCGTGACATACCAAAATCCAGGAAAAAATTTAGAACAGGAAACTGTAAACTGTTCGTTTATATGGCATATCTGGGTTAACATTTTTAAATTAAACTTTTATTTAAATTCTCAATTAGTTTTAATGTAACTGTGATTTAAAATGACGACCACCTTCATTATTAATACACAGTTGAGTTTATCATACACTTAACATATCAGACATTATTAGCCATTCCGGATCATTCTTCATTTAATACGAGACATTCATTTATTTGAGCTATTAGTTCTTCCCTGGTTCGTTCCCTAACACAGTCTTCATGTCACCCCATAAATAGTAATCGAGAGGTGTGAGATCGAGTGATTTTGCAGGCCAAGCAATCGGCCCCTCACGACCTTTAATTTATCAATAATTCAGAAACAGTCCACATACATCATGTTCATTAGAACTTTTTGAACAAGAATAACCTCAAAAATGTGATTACTCGCTATGACAATCGAGTTGCAGAACACCCTGTATAGTAATACCAGAAGAAGTTTGAATTTATCGGTTTGTGAAAACTTGTTACACAGTGACAAAAAGTGTCAAGTATGCAGTAATCTACACTATTGGGCTCGATTTTATGCAAAACCTGAGTTTAATATACCAGACAGCGATGGAATAATAGGAAACTAAAATTAAGGGGTAACCGGGGTTCCCAGCCAGGTTGTTGACCCCATTTTCAGGTATGGAAAAATACTTTCCTATAAAAGTTTAACTGTTGGAAAATACTTTAAAGAAAGTGTTCACCAATTCTCCTATTATATCTACAAGTGCGGCAAGTCGCCATCCAGGGTCAAAGTTCTTGAAAAAAATTGTAATTTTTTAATTAACAAAAGAATGCTTTCAGCTATTGCGGTCACTGAGTATATGCTTAAATGTCAAAATAATGCCCCAGAAAGTACAGTAGTCAACTGCGGTAACTCCCTATTAACTAGGTACCTATTTTACTACAAGATAGTAATTATTTTTTTACTATTAGTCTTTAAAACATTAAAAATTCAATAAACTTAATTTTGGTTAATAAACAATGTCATTCAATATTAAAATAATGACAATTTTAAATTCCAGATTACTTCTGTTGCCTTTGGTGGTCCCAATTTAGATGAGTTATACGTGACCAGTGGAAGATTAGCCATTGAAGGTTTGACAGCATCACCAGAGGGAGGATTTATTTACAGAGTTACAGGATTAAATGCAAAAGGATTGCCTGGAGTTAGGATAGTTCTATAGTTTATAGTGGAATAAAATTGCTTATTGATACAACATTATTTTAATATTTTTTTTAATTTTTGCACAATATTAATTGTTTAAAATATTTTTCTTTTTCTTTTTTGGGACTTACTACCACATGAATAATGTGGTAGTAAGTCCCAAAAAGAAAAATTTAGAGAATGCCACAAATAACGTTCAGACAATATTTAAAATATTTATAAAAAGAATGATAACACAAAAATTTCAGGCCATCTAATGTTAACGGATCAACAGGAACCTTATTTTACAAAAAGAAGGTGGACATGGACGTCTCTGGTTCTATGTTTAATTTGTACTGTTAATACACTTATTTATAACATATTTACTACTCTTATGAAATGTTTAATTACTCTTTGTTTAATTACTCTTAAACGAAGTTAAAGAAACTTCATTTACCTTAACTTCACTAGCAGTATTTCTTAAAACTTACCAATGTATAGAATTTACATTTTTTCAAGCCTTTCATGTAACCTGATTGTATCTGCAACAATCAATTTATAATTCCTCATATTTTTTAGTAACCCCAGTAGCACAAAATATTGGAGCAATTTTCAAATTAGCAATCACAGAATGTCTCTATTCTAGGCCCAATATATGAATGACCGCCCAATATATGGCATTTATGACCAATATTGGGCATATATTGTTCCGAAATTTTTCCCCAATATGTACAAATCTATATTTCACCAATGTAGGACCTATCAGTGTAATATCCATATATCCTCAGAATAATTTATAACAAATATTGGGCACATATTGTTTTGAAATCTTGTACCAATATGTACAAATTTATATTTCGACAATGTAGGACATATCAGTATAATCCATATATCTTCATCTTCAGAATAATTATAACAAATATTGGGCATATACTGTTCGGAAATTTTGTCCAAATATGTACAAATCTATATTTTGCCAATATGGGACCTAGTAGTACAATTCAAATATTTTTAGAATAATTATAACTAATATTGTGCATATGTTGTTCCAAAGATTTTGTCCCAATATGTACAAATCTATATTTCGCCAATGTAGGACCTATCTATCTTTCTATCTATCTGTATATCCTCAGCAGCCTGACTAAAGAAAAAAATCCAAAACTGTTAATACATTAATCGGTGGGTGAAATATAGATATAAAAATGCCGTTCATACTCGTATACGTACAAAAAAACTGTGCTGACAAAAGCCCTGAGCCCTGAACATATTGCTAAGCTACAAGTTTGCACTTGATTTGCAACGTGTCGAACCATTGTTGAATAGATTCGTATGGAGAAGGGAGAGGTTGAGAGCTCGTTAATGTGCAGAACTGCAATGAAACTAATTGGTTTGTCGGCTGTCTGCAAACCAGCATCGATTATAACGACCTCTTCTCGCTACTTTAGATAATTAAGACAAAATATTAACAATACGAAGTTTAGATTGAAAGTTACATTCAATCAAAAAAACAACAACAACTTTTCGAAGTATACTTAATATTAAACAATAAAAGATTCGCCATTTAAAACTTAAAACTAAAAATTGTCCACTTATACGTAACAAAACTTGTTAGGCGCCACCTTTTTTTAAGTATTTTTGTTTACCTTACAATGTTCTAGTAAATCAAAACACCGGTTACCGTTAAAAAAAAAAGGAAAAACGTTTAACTTCATCCATCCATATTTCCTGGTGATAATTCTTAATGTCAACAGCAGGAATGTTAAATAACTTTAGCCTCAAAGTGCAAAAGCATAAATCGATTTGCAAATCGTTTAATTCTAATTCTTTGTCTCCACTTGGCGGCATCGGCGGCAGCTGACACCGGCAAACTGCTTCTTTTCCTAGGTACCTAGTTATAATTGAAATAAGAAAACCTTACCAGAGGTTGGCTCTAAGTATTTTTATTTCTTTGTCACTAAACTGCAAAACTCTAAAACAACATCTCAACTCAAGCTCAGAACAAGGCAAGGTAATGTGTTCACACCAGGGCACGGTCACAAGGTACCATCTCCAGCGGCTCCAACTCGTTTACTTCTCCCACACAAAAATGTAGCAACAATTTATCCCCAGCACCTTTCTAGACAGTCGCTCCGCTTCATCTCAAACGCAGAAAGTGCACAATCTCATTTCTCCAACGGGACACTCAACATACTTAAAACTCGCACCTTCTCTTGATCTAGGTTCAGCATTGTCTCTCATAAAAAAATAGAGATAACGTACTCAAACGTAAATAACACAAGGTAATGTCAATGCAGACTCACATCCACTCGGTGCAGTTGCTACCACAGAACAGGTTGCTACCGAGCGTCTCCTCTCGCGCCAGAAACACTACCCTAGTCCTACTACCCTCGAAAAACATAGTCTCACAAATGGGCGCACTGCTACAAAAACTCGGGAATAATCCAGTAGTCCAGTAGCGCCACGCTACAGGGGCAATATGACACTGTTTAATAAAATTATTTTAATCAAGTCTGGAATTTTAAGGTAGACTCAAACCATTTTATTTAGTTTACGACGAAAGTGATCCAAATTAATTCCTAAAAATGGACCGTTGTTACACGATGTCTAACGTAAACAGAAGTGGTATCAATGGCAATATCGGCAGTATCAACGGTGATATCGACGGCACCGAAAGTGATTAGTGTTTTTGGTAAATTAGATATACGGAGTGGGGTAACAGTGCGTCCGACTTCGATATCTTGAGTTCTATGATAGCTAGAAACTTGATTTTAAAACATAAGTAAACTAGACAAAAAAATCTATAACTGGAAATTGTTATCTGATATACAGGGTGAGCCAAGACGATTCTACAGTATCAAGTAACATTTAAAATGAAATGCCAATATATATCAGAACTTTTTTGAAATCTCTTTGTGACCTCCTTTCACTCCTGTATTATTATTGACTCTCTCCCAACCACTTGGATGTAATGATTTTTTTTGTTAAAATTATACCATTTACACGTGTATATTAAAAATATCACTACAATTACAACTACCGATTTTAAGAAAAAATATGTTAGTACCAGTTATGAGACATCTGTGTGATGACATTTCGGTAAAAAAATTAAAAAAACAAAAGAAGGGGTATTTCTTAAAATGTACTTCTTACCAAGAATACATAAGGAAAATACCCCTCTTAGGCCTATTGTTACTTTTGTTAGATCCCCTCTATATAATACGACTAAATTTATTTCTAGTTTGTTAAAAAAAGGCTTTTGATAAAGACGAAATATATGTAAAAAACACCTTTGAGTTGGTAGAACAGTTAAAAGGTATAATTCTGCCAGACAATTATATTCTAGTGTCGTCGGACGTTATTTCACTCTTCACTAACATACCAACAGACTTAACAATAGAAATAATAAAAAATAAGTGGTCCCTTATCGAAAGCTATACTTCCATGACATTAGATTTCTTTATTTATTTGTTTACTTTTTGCATAGACAACAATTGTTTTATATACCGTGGTCAATTTATACACAAATATATGGCCTTGGTATGGAAAACTGCATGTCTCCTATATGCTCATATATAGTCATGTCAGAACCTCAAAATAACTGTTTATCAAATTTATCCTACGAGGTACTCTTTTTCAAAAGGTATGTTGAGGACATAGTTACAGCTGTGCCAAAGAACAAGTGTGAAGATTTATTAAGTGTGTTTAATGGCATTCGTCCAAAAATACAGTTCACCATTGAAAAAGAAAGTAACCGTAAAATACATTTTTTGGACATAGATAACAATAGTGTACTCATTATGGATTGGTACCACAAAACTACATTCTCTGAAAAGTTTCTCAATTTTCATTCTCAAACACAAAATTAATATTATTAATAACCTAAAATATAGAGCTGAATAACTGTCCGACGAAAAGTTCCATTAAAAAATTAAGAATTGATGAAACCATTCCTCCACAAAAATAATTATCCACTAAGCTTAATTTCAAAAATTCTTAACAGTAACAAACAGAACAGTACTAATAATCAAAACCAAGAAAATAACAAACAATATTACAAAATCCCTTACATAAGAGAAACTTAATAGAACTCTATCAAAAAATGGTTCAGCCATTTCATACAAAAAGTGAGAACACTATTGGAAAAAATTTCTTTACTAAATTAAAAGATAAAACAAAAAAATACCTCGAGTCTAATGTTGTATATGAGATTCCATGCTCAGAAGTATTGGTGTGTACATAGGCACTACAGTAAAATATTTTAAGAAACGATTATCTGAGCATATAGTTGACTGTAAAAATATGCATGTCAAAAAAAAATCCAAATCAATTAGTCGAGCATTTGATTCAAGAGGGCCACACTTTTGCTTTTAATGATGCCAAAATAATAGCCAAAAATAACAACTACAGAAAGAGTATGTTCAACGAAATCATTTGTATAAAAAAGAATCCTAATAGTATAAATAGAAGAATAGATATAGAAAATTTAAAAAATTTTTGCTGTACAATAGACATTTTTACAAAAAGTTACGTACCTAATACGTCCCATAAAGATTTTGATAAAATGGCAAACAAAATTTTAATTTAACCGTAAGTTTTTATATGTACGTATTCCCTTATTTCTATTTTTTTTATTATTCTGCATGTTTTCTATATTTTTACATTTTTCAAGCTTTAAAAATTTTTGAAAGTGCCTACTTTTTTATATCTACTTTTAATGTAAAATAATGGATTTAAAAAAAAAGAATCATATTATTTATATTATTATTTATACGTTTTTTAGTGTCCTGAAGAAGCTAATAAATTTAGCAAAACGTCGACAAGTTAAAAAAAAGGAAAAATTTTGTTTAATCTTTATGATCCCTTCACCCATCTAAAAAATACCCTTTATATATATATATATATATATATATATATATATATATATATATATATATATATATATATATATATATATATATATATATATATATATATATATATATATATATATATATATATATATAGTTTGAAGGAAAGTTGCTTTTCTTTTTTATTTCTTGAACTGTTCAAACTTAGTTGTAAACAGAAAAATATCTCTGTTTAATGTAAAATACGTACAAAGTGATGTGCTCGCTAAACAACATTATTATTAAAACTATGTGCCACATTGGATTATTTTTCGTTTAAGTCCAACATTGAAAAAGGTGGAAAACAGCCACTGAAACGTTTGTAATGTGTTTATAAATAAATAAACAATATAACAACTACAGCAACCTGCGTGGGATTCCTAGAGTTGCCCGCGTGTGCGATGCTTGGTCGACGCTCTCATATAGAGCCATCCAAGTGGAAGCCACAAAGGTGCGACTGGCTCCTTGTCAGTGGTTTTCATTTAGTGTCTTTTTTGAGTTTTGGCCACCAATTTAACTCAGCTACACCGTGCTGATGAACCCCAATTAGTCAGAAACACGTGTCCACGTTTTGCATTATTCTGCCATTTGCAATTTTTGCATTTTTCCCTTGCATTTTTTATGCGGGCGTATTTTATGTGAGTATTTATTTAAAATCCTAATTTATCTTTGTAACACATATATTAATTAATATCTGTTTATCGCAATTATGTTATCTTTTCAAATCGATAAAATTTTTAATGCATTAAATAATTTAAATCATTGCTCTCTGTTTATTTGTACCCATAGAATATTTTCATTAGCTGCGGCAGATTATCTACAAGTGTTCGAATTATTGACATAATTATAATTGGTCATACAACCAGTGGCAGTCCCTGACGATTACAGTGTGTTAGATAATATGATTTCTTAGTCCACGTATTTGAATATTGGGATTTCAAACCCTGTATTAAAGCTTTAAATACCAAACCGAAAACCAAAATGTAGGTTGTGCAATAAAAAATCAACAACTGATTTATGATTCATGATTGTAGCTAATGAATTTGCTACAAAAATGCTCAAACGTTTAGCTCTTTTAAGAACAATCCATTAATGTCACTGTCAAAGTAGTGGTCCCATGTCTGGCAATCATTGACCAAAATGAGTAGTGACACACATTGTGATATGAGTTAATATATTATATAAAGAAGCAGAAGGATATAATAATCAATAGCATAAAATGTCTGAGGAAGGTTACAACATAAAAAACGTCGCTGTGACATATCCATAATATTGACGACTTCACCTATAAATTTTTGTTGTATTCTATTATTATCCTGATCTTCTTTGTATAAGGTTCCCTGCACAGTATTAATGGTGCGAGACCTACTATTCAAACCAACGACTTTTTGCCGTCGAAGAAGAAAGATGAAACTAGAAAAAATGCAATATCTGGTACCTTTTGGAACGGAAGCTTCTTCTTCTAGCACCACACATCACCAAACCCTGGGATCAAACATGAGACGGCCTATCGATGTTGAACTAGATGACGTACATAAGAGAACTATTCTGAAGATTTCATCAATTCTCAAGCCTAGACGCGGATCTAGATATATTCTCAGATTCATCCTGTATGGGATGAACGATGGACAAAGTGGTATCGAGCTAAGAAAACCTGACGATCCAAAAGACAGTCTTGAAGTGAAAGGAGGAAATGCCTCTGAGAATGGGCAATGAATAACAAAATATCATAAGTGTTGATTTTGGTCGTATATGCTATTATTGGTAGGTAGTTAAACCGGTCGGGACATAAACAAAACATCGGCTTGTTTTATTTTTGGTTGCAGCTTACAATTAAACAGTAGTATATGGTGTATATTTTAGAAAGATTCATATATAGACACAGCCGATGTCGCTTTACACAACTCCGCTATTTTTTTCAAGACCAGCTACAGGACGAACGTACATACTGTTGTAGGAGATTTTGGTCAATCCAATTATGCTACTTTCAATTTATAACCACTAATTGTAAGTTAAATCACTCAAATTTGTATATCCAAGAAAAAGTATTTTTTTTAAAACATCTCATCAGTTTAGGGCCCGCACTTGATTTTTGTCCATATTTTACTATGAACTGGTCCCCGTTGAAAAATTCTGATACCACAAAGCTCTTGACGCACTATATTCACTAGCATCTGTGCCAACATAGCAAAAAACTGCAATTTGTCGTTTATTTTAAAATTCGAAAGTGATAATAGAAGTGATATAGTACTCGTCACATTGTGTGTGAGTATTTGCAGCCACAAATTATCCCGCATTAGCCCTTAGAAACATATCCAAAAGTGTATACATACACTATTTATAATCGTTATCGCGTTTTTATCAGTAAATTCTCGGGTGTGACCCCAACTGTACATACTAGCAAATTTATAATCTGTGTCTCATGACAAAATGTTCCCAACCGGGAACGGGCCCGGGACCAGACACTTAACATGCTGAATCAACCCACATATCAACTACCAAATACAATGCAGCAAACACCCGCTGAGGCGCATTCGTCGATCTATCAACAAACCAACCAGTTTAAAAGCAGAAAAGTAACTAACAAAGCCATATCAGACAAAGAAACTGAAAAAGTCACTGAAGAAGAAAAAGAACCTGAAACAGGCAAATACACGTGGCAAACGGTCAAGAAAAGGAAACTTTGTACGTTATCACCAGAGATAAGAGCTGGAATCAGATCCGTTCTCCATTGGTGCTCAAAATAGGTATGAACAGCTTTCAAACCTCCCTGATGAAGACGTGGCAACAAATGAAAACTAACAACCCAAAATCAACGCTAGAAAAGCCCAACCAAAAGAAATTAAACCACCACCAATATTTATTTACGGAGTAACAAATTTTAGACAAATGGTCGAATACATAACTGATACTATCGAGCAAGAACAATACATATGTAAAACACAATCTAACAATACGATAAAAATCAACGTCCATACGCCAGATTCATACCGAAAACTAATTAGGCAATTAAAAGAAGATAAAATAGTACACCATACGTACCAGATTAGACAGGAAAAGATCATAGGGTAGTCATCCGACATCTACATTACTCAATACCAGTAGATAACATAAAACAAGAATTAGAACAGAAAGAACACATAGTTCGAAATATAATAAATATTAGGCACCGCGTAACAAAAGAACCCCTCCCCACTATTCTTCGTAGATTTAGAACCTAAAGAAAACAACAAAAACATATATGATATCAAAAATATATGTAACACCATAGTAACAGTTGAAGCTCCAAGAAAGAAAAACACTATAGTCCAGTGCACCCGCTGTCAATCATATGGACACACTAAAACTTATTGTGCAAAACCCTATGCATGTGTAAGATGGAGGTGATCACAACACAACAATGTTAAAAACCTACAAATACGCCTGCCAAATGTGCACTATGCCAAGGTAACCACCCTGCAAACTACAAGGGATGCGACATTTACAAAAATCTCCAACGAATAAGAAGCAAGCCAGCACACAAACCAAAACCACAATACTTATCCAAACATAAACATTAATGACAATAACCAATTCCCTTCGATAAACCTTAACCAACAACCTACCCAGACCATACCTCATCCTCAGAATTCGTATGCACAAGTGCTCTCTGAAATCAGAACTCAACAAACACAGTAGATCAACTCTCAATCTTCCTAAACGAGTTTAAAGCTATGTTCACCCAGCTAATTAATCAAAACAGCATGATATTAAACATGTTGAGTGCAGTTATAAGTAGAGTAACTCCCTTAATGGCGAATTCACTAAGAATTGTCCTTTTGAATGCCAATGGGCTTCTGAACCATAAACTTGAACTTGAGAATTTTCTCCACTTGCACAAGATAGACATTGCCCTAATATCCGAAACACATTTCACTTCAAGAACAATGTTCAAAATACCCTGTTATAAAGTTTACCACATAATCCACCCAGACGACACTGCTCATGGAGGTGCAGCCGTCATAATCCGAAACTCAATATCACATCACGAACTAATTCACTATCAGACGAACAAAATTCAGTCAGCTAATATTAAGGTAGACGCTAACCCATGGCCCTTAACAATTTCAGCAAATTTACTGTCCCCCAAGACACGCTATAACAGTAGAGGAATATATAGAATTCCTAGAAACTCTGGGATCCAAGTTCTTCATAGGCGGAGACTGGAACGCTAAGAACACGGTCTGGGGGAGCAAGACTAGTGACACCGAAAGGTAGAAATCTTTTAAAAGCAGTAAACGTATTAAACTTGTCGCTACCTGTCAACTGGTGAACCAACATATTGGCCGTCCGATCTCAATAAGTTACCTGATCTTTTAGACTTCTTTCTACATAAAGGGATAGCAACAAACCACCTCCAGATTGAATCGAATTACGAATTATCATCGGATCACACTCCATTGATTGCAACCATAAGTACGTATACCATCAATAAAGAACCCAGACCAACACTCACCACAAATGCAACAAACTGGGACAAATTTCAAAGATACATTGAAGATCACATAACCAAATTTACGAATTAAGGAAGCTGACGAACTAGATCAAGCAACCCAGTATTTTACGACCCTAATACAAAAGGCTGCTTGGCACTCGACTCCTACACCACAAGAAAATGCAAAGAAGTGCTATAATATTCCCCTTTATATAAGGGAACTAGTAAACGAAAAACGTAGAGCTCGAAGAATATGGCAGAGGTCCCGAAACAATGAAGATAAACTCATATATAACAGGTTAAACGAAAATTACATAACACACTAGCGGAAGCTAAAGAAACGCTTCATTTGAACATTATATCACCACACTTGCTAAGGATGATCACACGATCTGGAGGGCAACAAAAAAAGTTCAAACGACCTCAAATTACAATATCACTCATTAGAAAACCTGACGGAAGTTGGGTCAGAAGTGACCCAGAAAAGGCAAACACCTTCGCTGAACATCTTGCTCAAGTTTTTACCCCACTGGGGCCGAATATTAATCACGACGACAGGCAGATTGAGGACTACTTAGATAAGCCATGTCAAATGTCACTACCAATCAGAGCATTCACACCAAGAGAAATAATGCAAGAAATTAAAATCCTAAATCCGCACAAAGCACCTGGACATGACCTTATAACAGGCAAAATGTTAAAACATTTGCCAAGGAAAGCAATAGTCCTCCTAACAACACTGTACAACAGCATACTCAGGCTATCTTATTACCCGGTAACATGGAAATTCGCGCAAATTATAATGGTACCCAAACCAGGCAAACCAGTAAATGAAATTACATCACATCGCCCGATTAGTCTACTTCTACCCCATCGAAAATGTTTGAAAAACTGCTAATGGGTAGAATTAAAATCGACTTAGAACTATCAACCATAATTCCTGACTACCAGTTTGGTTTTAGAGAACATCATTCAACCACACAACAAACACACAGAATAGTCAACCAAATTAATAAAAGCCTTGAAGAAAAACGTTATGTACATTAGTATTTCTAGACGTTGCACAGGCATTTGATAAAGTCTGGCACATCGGACTTATATAAAATCAAAAGCATTTTTCCAAGCCCGTACTACCTACTACTTAAATCATAAATGTCTGAGAGGTACTTCCAGATTAAGTATAACTCCGCATACTCCAGTTACCATCAAGTAAACTCCAGGAGTACCTCAGGGGGGCGTATTGGCTCCGCTATTGTTCCTAATTTATACCGCAGATGCACCAACTACAAATGACACAACCATCGCAACATTCGCGGATGATACAGCGGTGTTATCAATAAATAACGACCCAATAGTGGCATCACAGCAACTACAACATCACCTAAATATCCTGCAAACCTGGTTTAGCAAATGGAAAATAAATATCAATGAAACGAAATCTGTACAAGTAACATTTACCACAAGACGCACAACATGTCCACCAGTATTATTGAACAATACCCAAATTCCAGTTCAAACTGAAGTGAAGTACCTAGGGCTACACTTAGACCAAAACTCACTTGGCAAAAACATATTAAAATGAAACGCCAACAACTAAACTTAAAATTTAGACAAATGTCATGGTTATTGGGACGAAAATCCAAATTATCGCTAGAAAACAAGATTCTCTTATACAAATGCATAATAAAGCCCATTTGGACGTATGGCATTCAACTGTGGGGATGCCTACAAAACCATCCAATACAAAATTATACAAAGAATACAATCCAAGATTCTACGCTCCATAATCAATGCACCCTGGTACGTATCTAACCACACCATAGCATAATGACCTGCAAATACCATTTGTCACTGATGAGATCAAGAGACTTACAACCCACTATATAGAAACTTTAGAAGGGCATGAAAATAACCTGGTTGAAGAAATGAAAACCCTCAAACGTAACACGGAGGCTCAGAAGATAATGGCCCACAGACCTACCAGCCGTTTAATGAGATTAATTAGCTCCTATGAAATATAATCCGGAAGTGGTACTTACAAGAGAATGGTCATTGAACGAGTCTCTTCCCTGTCATTCATGATCATAACATTTACTTATTACTTCAGTATTGTAAGAGATTGTAAATAAGCAGTTAAATAAAAAAAAAAAAAAAACAAAAGCTCTTAAAATGTATTGAAAACATTCCAAGTTTAAGTTGAAACATCCATGGTGTTGCTTCCAGTAAACACAAGTGGTTCAAATTAAGGCTGAATTTTCCAGGATTTTAGTATTCGAATATTCGTTCGAAAAAATATTCGAATATTCGAACTATTCGGATATTCGAATATTCGGATTATTCGAATTATTCGAATAGGTATGGAAACCTTTAATATAATCCCGTGTAAGGATGAGCGCGTGAGTAATTGTTGATTCACGTTCACGCATATTTCCACGACATTCAAAATTTTGCACACGTACTAAACATAAGATTTTCGGTCATTCTCGAACCGTAATGAAAAATTTGCTTAAATTTACTCCACAAAAATAAATAAAAGTCTACACAAGAAATTTGATCGTCGCAATTGTGTGCACACATGAATATTTGCTTTAACTGCTTACACGCTCACGTCGTTTATATCGTGATACGATGAAAATCACGTCACCTGCCCATCCCTGCTCCCGTAGGTGGCAACACGAAGTTCTGAGTCGGAACTATTAAATTCAATCGCTCGGTACCAACCAGACCCCGTCCACAACCTTTTAGACCTAAGACACTGCTCGTGACGCAGGAGGTTATGAAATTTAATGATCCATTGATTTCCCACTAACGACTCTGATCTAGGGCTGGGACAATTTACTGATATATCAATAATCGATAATATCGATATTACCGACCGGCCAAATTTGATCGATATATCGAAAATATCCGATAACATAGATACTTCGGATAATATCGATATTATCGATAATATCAATAATGCCAATACTATCGAAAACATCGGTAATATCTAGGACTGAAATAATTATCGATATTATCTACGGCCAAATTTTATCGATATACCGATAATATTGATATTATCGATAATTATCGATACATCGATAAATTGTCCCATCTACTGTTTAAACGCCTCAATCATCCTCAAATGTTTATTGAAACTTTTTTCTTAAAATGAAGACTTCTCGGTTGTCGAGGACTTGTACTTAAAACTGGGACACCCCTGTAAATAAACCCATAAGTTGTCTAGTATAAGAAGACAATTTCAGTATATCTCGCTTAATATGCTTAAATATACGTTTAAATATCCATATGTTCTATTTTTGAGGCTACATGCCTGCGAAATCAAATTTAAGATTCATTGCCAACTTCTGATTGTAGCGTTGATTGACGAAATTAACAAGATACGAAATCTATCGTGGGTCGAGATTTCAGTACGTAATGTCCTTCTTTGTCATGTAATGGGAAGATGTTTGTAATTTGGACTAAAACTTAATGACAATTGTGGAGTTCCACATAATTAAAAAACTCAATTAGTAATAAATTCTTATATTCATCAACTAAAAGGTTAAAAGTTATAATTAAATTGATAATTGGTTACACATAATGAATTTTGATTAACTTCTATCTACAATATTTTATTATTCTTCTTCTTCGTTTTCTGGTTCTCCCGTTACCGATCTTCTTTTCTTCTAGAATCTCTATCTATTAATGCACGAATATGCATATGTAGCTATTATCTCTGAATGAGAACGCTACAACAATCCTTAAACAAAGAAACATAATACTTAGTTGTCTCTGGTACTTACTAAAATCTCGACCCAGGATATTGCGCCTCTTGCTCAACGGTTGTAGCCAGTAGCGGCTGGTGAAATCTTGGCTAGTCATATCTTAGTATTAGAGCATGGGACCTAAGCGTTAATTTAAGGCATAACTATCAAGCAAGACTAAATAAAGAAGTTGAACAGCGAAAAAAATTGCGATTGAAATTTGCGAAAAAAAGTTGCAACTTTTTTTCGCAAAGCAGAATATCAAATTCTGAATCGTTCTGGATTATCTGTTGGAACAAAGCTATAATAAGTCAATGTCCATAAGCGCCGATTTGTGAAAATCCTCGTGGGTGCTCCTTCAACATTTCATTTAGTGGGTAATAATAATCATCATCAGGTACTGTTGCGGACAATAAAAAATGGGACAACTGTTATCACAATTTTTTCTTAAAATTTAGTTGTGTACTGGGGTTATTAATATTAATAGGCTACATAAGATTGATCCGTCAAAACTGGCATGCATTTTAAAAAATCACTTTTACACTATACAAGAAGAGATGTTCCACTTTTTATTGACCGCAACAGTACGTTGTTTTAACTCATACTTGGAGCGGTATTTATCAAAATTAAAATATTTATTTTCAACCAAACTTAAACAAGGTAAATTCTACTGGAACATATAACACTATTGGAAAAAAATTTAGAGTGCCTGCTTTGTGTGTGCATAAAGGATAAAAATAGCAAAGTCATGCATGGGACAGAAAGAGAATTATGCATCAATGTTGCCTCATTGTACGTTGTGTGTTTTTCCACATACACAGTTTATTGTACAGATATTAGGTGTTTAGGAAAATTCTAGCGATTTGTAAATGTTAATACAACAAACCACGAAGTAACTTAAACACAATCACAACATTCACAGTTAAAATAAATCTATAACGCGGCTGAACACATGTAAAAGCAAGCGTAAACTAAGGATTAGGTCCGGCGGTGACGTCACAAATAGACATCACATGTTGATTGGAAAACCAACATATGGTCTTCTGGAAATAAACTCTCCTTCTCTAGCCGTATTAATCTTTGGTATATACCTCGGTACACACTATCATAATTGAGTCTGTAGCGGCTCGTGGGATGTACAATGGTAGTGCCATATGTGTTATTTCGACTACACTTTTGATAAATATTTGATTTCAAAAAGACTAATGAAGAAACAATAACAACAATAACATGCACTATTTTTCAATTTGTTTTTCAGTGGAACCATTACTTACAGAAATGACCTTGCTTTTCTTCTAATTACATTACACGACGAAATTGGTTAATAACACATGTTTTGTCCATAAACTAAATTTAATTGACTTAATGTATTTGATTTTCCAAACAAAGATAAGCTAAAAATATTATTCATATGCACGTTCGATTTGTCATGCGTTTTCATTTTCTCCCAGATGTACACTAAATCTGTCGCGCCGTTTTTCGTCCACGGAATCGCCACCAAACAGAACACATGGAAAACAAAAAATTCGGTCTTTTTTGTCATACCGCACAGCCATTTGTTTTTTAGTAAATATTTATATTAAAATTTCTTGTTCGCTCTTCAGAGTTTCAATCGCTATAAAAATCAGTTTTTTTGAAATATCTATTCAGGCATAGGTCTACCTTATTGTTTTATTTCAAGTTTTCCTCAAGCAAATATGTAAAAAAAGGTTTATTATAAAAGATTGCACATATTATTCATCGTTCGTCCGTTCAATTCACTTATTATAGATCACAAATCCGACACTAACATAGCGGCGATCTGTTTTATAGTATGAAACGAACAGTCGTTGTGTTAGTGTCGGTACGAAATTTATATTGCGTTATGCTGCTATGAGGCTAGGGCCAAATATTTGCAGGCACCAATCTCCGTTGACAGAACGCGTACTCCCACCTTCTTCTATACCCGCTCTATATCGCCCTCATTTAACTTATTGTTACATATGGCGTATGATAAATATTCATGGAATAAAAATTGCTTATGCTTTTATAGCTAAGCTTTAAATGAGAAAAAATATAAAATCAGAAAAAATACATTTTTAAGGGTAAAAAAAATATAAATTGTTAGAGCTGATTTGCTATGATAGTGCCATGGCTCCGTGACTCCTTATAGCGAGCCGCCACTGAATTGATCCATGTTCTATTTACAACATTCTTAGATTCTCAAGAAATTTACAGTAACTGTAAATTAGTACTTATGACTGTTGCAGTAAAAATGCCAGAAAAATTTATCATGACTAATCTCATGAGTGCTCGAGTACCTGAGCACCCACGGAGTCGGCGCCAATGTTGTCGATAATTATAACTATCTCAAAACTTAGAAATAGTGAGCTCTATGTCTGACACTTTTTACATTTTTGGACTAGGCCTTTTAAACTCGAATTGATTTTTTTCCGACCTCGTTCCTTCTCATAACTTTTTTGAAAAGAGAAAGATCTAAAATCTGTTTGTAGCAAAATCTGCTCCTCCGAAGATGGTTGTCTAGATGGGGAATCGCAAGCTCACGCCTCGTCCCCTCGTTAAACCCTTTCAACTTATATGAAGTGTTTAATCTTGAAACTTTTCGATTTAAAAAATTAACCCACATGGTTCTGGCATCTTTTGTACCAACTGGAAGAAACATTTGCTACGCGGTTCGGTTTACTCTCTATTATCTCGTCTCAGAAAAGTGGAACCTCACAATAGGGTAAGTAATTTCTCTTTGTGCTTCAATCTGATCGGTTTTAAAAACTTTTTATTTTATAACTACAGGCCCACAAATGTGTGTGTTTTATGAACATTGAACATGTTAAATTATCATTTTTAAACCCGATTTCTTCTACATTTAGCGCCGTTATGCAGTTTCTTACCCTTTAATAATAGTTCCCCAATACTTGGTTTTCAGTATTTTAAAATTGGTTCATTATTTATCATATTTCATATTTCGAATAAAAAAAAATCACTACTTTATTATTTTCCCTTGAGAAGTGCCATCTCAGCATGACATTGATGAATTTTAAATACAATTTTCCTATTTTTAGGACTTAACTCATTCATCGACGTCACGCTAAATGACAAGATCTTTAACGTGCTCACATGGCAGATACTCTAGTTATATATTACAGAATCTTTTGAGGAAAATAAGTTTTTCGTATCTGCGGGGTGCCCGGTATAAATTCTGATGTTATAAATTTAAGACACCTTTTTTATGGATCAAAATCTAATTATACATTTTATTACACAAGAGTTTTAATGTACGCCTCTGTGTGCTACAACAGAAGTATATAAATACAAGTTTTTAAATATATTTTACATTAAACATCGTGCAACTGTATTGGAAGTCGAAATTTTTTCCGATTCATAAAAAATGGCACCAACAGTGGAAAAAGTGATTGATGAAAACTTAGAGTTGGGAGAAGCACCACACTGGGATGTGGAGACTCAAACCTATATTTTGTAGATATTAATGGACACTCAATTCATAAATATGTACCAGCTACGAAACAACACACCCAAGCACATATAGGTAATATATATTAAAAAGAAAATGTGAAAATTTGTCTAATTCTGTTTTATTTAAGGAAGTAATGTTTCTTTCATCATTCCTGTGGAAGGAAGTAATGATCAACTGGTTATAAGTATAGGCCGGGAGGTGGCTCTAATCTCGTGGGATGGTAAAAGTGATAAAGTTTCTAATGTGAAAATATTATATGAAGTAGATAAGGGTACAGGACATGTCTTTAATGATGGAAAATGCGATCCTTCTGGAAGGCTATGGGCAGGTACAAATATCTTTTTATTTTAAGTTTTAAATTTCGTATTGCTTTAAAACAGGTTCTTGCATTTTTAGCATAAATTGTCACCTTTATGTATAAGAAAAAAAAAGAACTAACAAACTATACACCTCTTTAGAAAGAAATGGTATTTACTTTTTTTTTATAAATTTCAGTTTGGTGTTTCAAGTTGTATACTTTGATACATTTTTTTATACATAAAGATGATAGTTTATGCAATGGATGCAAGGACATCACTAGTTTTAAGGTCATTGACGTAGATATATTTTTCCTGTAGGTACCATAGGTGCTCCCCCAGTAAGCCTTGAAAGCATCCCCCATGGAAAGGGGACATTATATAGTTTCTCAAACGGTAAAGTCACTAGTCATGTGTCTGGACTGGGAATATCGAATGGAATTGCATTCAACGTAGAACTAAAAACATTTTACTATATTGATTCGCGCAAGGGTACGGTGGATGAGTATGACTTCAATATCGATGAAGGGACAATATGTAAGTACATGTAAATTGTTACATTATCCTCAGACTCATATTCAGTCCATTACTATATATTTTTTGTGTACAGGGTGATCATTTTAAGTAGTTCAAATCAGTGGCGGCTCGTGATATTGTCCACAGACGAGGCTTGAAATTTAAATGGCAACTAAATTTGAATACAATTACAATTTGCACATTTTCCCCACCACCCTTGAGGTAGTACAACGACGCGTTACATTTTTTTGTCGTGGGCCAGAGTAGCCTTACTATCCCACTTATAATTAAATTATAACTTCTAATAAAAATCAAAATAGCTTTGGAAAAGAATTGATAAATAAAAGTGTTTTTCTACAAACAAAAAATTGTATTTATTATCACTGCCAGAGTGTAAAATTATTAGGTTTATAAAATTAAAATAGTTTTGAAAAGAAGTTACATAAAAAATATTTTGTAAAAAATAAATAACGTAAATAAATATTTCTTCTAAAATAATTACTAACTATATTAATCTTTGGTGTGAAGTCTAAATATTTTTATAAATCAGTGGTAACCTGCGATTTTCAGAACTAGCAAAATGGTTGATTACTTCTTCATACAATGAAAACAAATCATTTTTTCTTCAGCTCTAACAAAAACATTTTTCTATTGAAATAAGCGATATATTTGACAGGCGGTCTTGAGCTATTGTGTTTCTAGTAAATGTTTTTATGCGTTTGAGTGCTGAAAACGATCGTTCTATAGAAGCTGAGGTTACCGGAATTGTTGACACTAAAGATAAAAATTTGTACAGTTCGGAGAGACAGCTTTTAAGTTATTATTATATATAAAAGTAAGCATTTCTCGAGGCGATTTTGAATTTGCTAAAAGATGGTCAGAATACAATGAACTATGTGTGATAGTTCATTTCTTAACGAAATACGGTTAAAAAAGGGATACTGGTCCATTAATTTGTCCATTAGACTGTTAGGAAATGATTTAGAAAACATTATAAAATTATTAGGATTTACTAAATCGAAAACATTGCAAAGTATTTAAATCGTTAAATCTAATTTCAATTTGAACTATAATGGTGCCCAAAATTTCTGTAAACATTATTTGTTTGTAATGTATGTCTGTCCTGCCAGAGTTATATGTTGTCTTTCTTTTTTAAACTGTGGCTCATCATCTAATTCTTCAATATTTTCTAAAACCATTATATAAAGTATTGAAATGTATTTCGTTATTGCGAAATTGTTTTAATTTAGATATAAGTGAAATAAGTCTATTTTTTAGAATATGTTATATCAGTTAATATATTCTACAAAATTTGGAAAACAACATCAGTTTGCTCAAAAATCATTTTAAAGACCTTTAGAAAAAATATGAAGTTTTTATCCAACAATAACGATTTTAATCCGTAAGCTGCTCCTAAAGTCTGATCGTCATTTAAAAAGTCTTCACTTTCCGAAATAAAATTAGAAACGTCAATAAGTTTTTTTCTGTATGTGTCAACAGTGAAAACAAATCTAGATGAAAAATTTCAACGAGTGGGAGCATTACTCGGAATTCTATGTTCCATAATTCTATTTAAGATATCAGATCTTTTACTTGAAAAAAATGACGGAAAACCAGTAATATTTGAAAAAAATATTCTGACTTCTT
>JANEYF010000803.1:0-72657 GCA_029963845.1 Rhamnusium bicolor
TTTAAATAATGAAATAGCAAAAGATGTGGAACTTACTACAAGTCACCGATAAGCATTACTTGGAAAATGTTTGGTAAACTCATTAACAATTCATCAGCCGAATCCCAACCAACAATTCTTTCCTAGTTAAAACTCACATTAATAAATCACTTTGAAAATAAACTTTCAACATAACCACATCTTTTCTTCTTCCAAGCTGAAAGTATATATGGTCTCTTAGCCGAAAATCAAAATATTTCTTCTTCAGAAGATCATCAATAGATCTTTTTACACAACGCCACGCCATCAAACGAAATAGTTTGCATCCTCAAGTCGTGTTGACTTTTGACTTACATGGAAAAAGGTGAAGTGGTTTTAGTTTATCACAAATATACACTACCTAAAAATATTTGTTTGTATAACAATTTGCATGAGAATTTTGACATTCTAAATTTAAAGGGTTACGCGACAGATGCAGATGTTCTATTGTAATGATCTTTTCTCACATTATTTGTATTCAATTAGACGATAGATTTGAAAATCTTAAATTTCAGATATCGAAAACTGAATTATTTATACCAACACTGAATTAAGTATATGTATTAAGGTACTAGATATAGTCAGGAAGACTGAAATTTGGAATAGGTAGTATCGTGTGCAGTGTACACTGTTGAGTTATTATACTGTGCTGTTAATTACGACAGTTAGATGGAAAATGAAATCGACCGAGTCTAAGGTTTTTTTGCGCGACATAATCTTCTGCCGGTGTATTTCATAATCTCCTATTTTCAATAAAAGTACGTGAGGGAGGTTCACGTGACGTCATCATTGTATGACGTTTTTACATACACCAGCATAATCCAATCTTGACCAGATTCTGATGGTGTATTATGAAATTGTTATGACTTAAATTGTAGTTAAAAATTAAAATCATTTTATGCTGTCAAAAATGGATGCAAATGTGAAAATGGTGCAGATTTCTATTGCATAAAGGGAATGACTATTCCAGTTCAACAGTATTACGTTATTGAATGGTAAGTAGGTAGTAGTTTTATTTAATGAGAGTGTTACTGTTTCTGGAAGTGAGGGGATATACTGCCAAAATCCAACATCTATCAAATGTATGTCGTGAAAATTCCGTTACGTTGCCATTTAAGAGACCCATATATAATAATATTTTAATACACATTGTATGTATGTAACTAAATCATTAGAAATGTGTAGGTACATATAATAATACCTTAATTTTAGATATCAGAAATTGATTCAGATATCCCTAAAACAATTAATTTAATAGGAGTTTCGTATCCACCACTACCCATATGTTGATATTTTGTCGGAATTGGATAAAAATGTAAGAAAACCTCAATTTCTCATTAAGTCGCCACGTTTCAACAATATTTATTATCTTTCTCATGACTACAACAAATAACACATATTTTCCATATAATTTTGAAAATATAATATACAAAAAGTCTTAATATTTTTCATAAAAGGTTAGATATATTAACATTTGGAAACAAATTTTAAATTTCATAAATAAAAATAGAAAAAAAAGTTAATGGTAAATGTAAAACTTTAAAAGTATAATAACTACAATATTTAAAAAGTTTAAAAAATAAATTATCAGTCACGCTTACCGAATGAGATATTTGCATGATAATCATTTTTATATGGAAAAGAGACATTATATGAATGTGAAAACTTTACTTACCTATTTAAGTTTAAATGTATAAATAATTTACTGTACTTATATATCGAATTGACAAACTCATATTATAATGTCGTAGGTTGTACAGTCGAAGTATGTGAAACAGAGGAAGTAATTCGTGTTTGTATGAGTTAAAAGAATTGTGGAGAAAGAGGAATATGTAATGTGGAAAAATCAATCCTAACGGATAGTTGAAATTGTCTTGGTATTTGTCTGTAATAATCGGAAAAGTGGAAAAAATTGGAAAATGAAAGGAGAAATTTTAACCTTGTGATCATTTAGTCAGTTATATTGAAAAACGAATCGATATGAATATTAATTTGAGGATGAAACTTTGTCGTCTGTGGCCGAGTACCTATAATAGTTGTTTAGCAACATGGGGACATTATACTATTATCATTACCATATATTTGGTAAATATAAAAATGAAAAATCATATATTTCAAATGTGAATAATTATTATATTTTAATTAGTTGAATAATAAAATGTATATATAACAAATTATTATGGGAAGTGGTTTTGTCTTTTTTAATATATTTTTTTTTTATTTTTTCTTATTATTGCCCGGCCTGCCATCTTGCTGGGAAAATGTTTTTAAAAATTGCATTTGGACGTTTGCCAGAGTTTTTTTTATTTCGTGTCGGTTCTGTGTGTTTGTTTTTTTTCCCTTTTTTGCAGATTGATGAAAAAGTTCTTTCTGTAAAAATAAATATATTTGTATAATTAGTTTAAAAATAAAGTATTAGTTACCTTTTCTGTTGTTTGTTTGAACGCTTCTGCTGGTTATTGTTCTATAAAAAAAAAAGAAAGCATTGATAATTATTGATCCGATGAGGGATGGAACCTTGAGGTAACGGCAACACTGATGTAGACTTGTACAAAGTATCAATGAAAGCTATATATGGTTTGCCAATCAAGTTGGCGTTATATGGAGATGGTTAAGAGTGAATATTTTAATCGTTTGTAAACGATGCTATTTTGTGCAATGATATGCGAGTTAAGTGCGGTATAAGGTATTCTATGGAAGAACATACAGGTGTCTATGTTAATTGAGATATTTCAAAGAAAGATGTATTTATTATTATATTTGTATGTAGTGAGTTAACGGTATTGTCCAGAAAAATGATTAGGAAAGGGTGATGTATTTAATGATAAAAATGAGACGAGTTATTATTATATTAGTGTGTGTAAATCTTGGGATAATGGAGGTATTGAATGTTATTTTATCATGCTGTGACAGAGAATTGTTGGTACAAAAATTGGGTTAAAGTTTTAATGGCGTTCGTACTCCAAATATATGTACGCATACTCATGTTGCATAGTTACATTAATAAAAGAAATGAATGCAAATGTAAATGCTAATAAGGACCGTTGGTATTTGTGAAATGTGGTTAATGTAACAGTTAATTTTTCCAAAGGGACATTTGTCAGATACGACCTTCTGGCATATTGCATTTGGTTGTTTAACCCGCCCTCATTATTTGAGCTTTCAATTGTCCTAAATTGTTGCAATATATAAAAGCTTTATATATTTAGTATTCATGCATATTCTTAAAGGATACATTTAACTTGTTCGAACAATTAATTATTTAATTGCAATGATGAGTATGTCTGAAATTGTTGTAATATATGGAAAATTTAATATTAATTTATTAGTATTCTTGCATATTCTTAAAGGATACATTTAACTTGATCGAATAAATATTATTGCATATTATAGTTATCGATGAAAATTGTTAATGAGACACCAGAGTGAGAAAAAATTTTTGTACAGAAATTTAAATTATGATATCTGGAAGCGAAATATTAGCAAATAAATAAGTATATGTTAGATTGTTGTATTGGGAAGAAAGAATTGATGCTTCTTTAAAAATCGTTTTACTTAGGTAAGGATATTATACTTACGTTCTTGCCAGTGGAAATGGCAGTGTTGGCGGTGTTGGTGGTGGCAGAAGTGGCCGGTTGTGTTTCCATTGCCTATAATATGAAGGAGTGAATAATTAAATGTATATAATATATGGGATAGGGTCGGATTTTAATTGGGAAAATTTGAAGGGTCGATAGAAAATGCCTAAGCTGAACAGATTCGGCATGTACTATAATTTTTTATCTGGTTTAATTGCAGTCGGAGGATTGATGGGCAGGTGTCGAAGGTAGTGTTTTCAGAAAATCGAAACGTAACCCGATCTAAATTTTTTTTTTATCATAAAAAACAAAATTATTACAATGTAAAATCTTAGATATATTTTTCGTTTATGTATTTTTTTTTACGATATTCATTTGTTTAACCCGAACAAATGGGTATATTATAAATTGGAAAAAATTGTTAAAAATCAGCAGAGCGGGAGACAATTTTTATATAGCAACTTAAATTGTGGTATTTATTGAATAATATGTAGCATTCTTGCATATTCTTAAAGGATACATTTAACTTGATTGAATAAATATTATTGCATATTATAGTTATTGATGAAAATTGTTAATGAGACACCAGAGTGGGAAGAAATTTTTGTACAGAAATTTAAATTATGATATCTGGAAGCGAAATATTAACAAATAAGTAAGTATATGTTCGATTGTTTTATTGGGAAGAATTGATGCTTCTTTAAAAATAATTTTATTTAGGTAAGGATGTAATACTTACGTTCTCGCCAGTGGAAATGGCAGTGTTGGCGGTACTGGTGGTGGCAGAAGTGGCCGGTTGTGTTTCCATTGCCTATAATATAAAGGAGTGAATAATTAAATGTATTGTAATATATGGGAAGGGTCGGATTTTAATTTGGAAAAGATTCGCCATGTACTTTAATTTTTTATCTGGTTTAATTGCAGTCGGTGGATTGATGGGTAGGTGTCGAAGGTAGTGTTTTCAGAAAATCGAAACGTTACCGATCTAAATTTATTTTTTTTTATTTATCATCATAAAAACATAAAATTGTTGCAATGTAAAATCTTACATGTTCGTTCCATTTATGTATTTTTTTTACAATATCTATTTGTTTAATCCGAATAAATGGGTATATTATAAATTGGAAAAAATTTTTGAAAATCAGCAGAGCGGGGGGATATTTGTATATAGCAATTTAAATTGTGGTATTTATTGAATTTAAATATTAAATCATAATATATGTAATTAAAATTAATAATACTTACGTTCTCAGTAACGGAAGGAGGAGGGATGGTGGAGATAGGGGTTTCTGAATTCATTATATTATAATTTACTGTAACAGAAAGTAATAAATGATAAATTATGTATAAGTAAATTATGCATAGGATGGGTCAGATTTTAATCGGGAAATCTGAAGAATCGATGGAAAATTTCAAAGTAGTGTGGATGTGTTATATAAACTTATAGTTGAGAAAATATTTAGTTTTCGAGATGGTGGACATAGCAAGTTTTTTTTCAGTTTCTTTCTATATTTCTTTGAAAATAATCTGATTAATATTATGAGGTTGGGAAGAGGAACGTATACATTGGTAAGATGCATTTTTATTCGTCACATTTTTTATCTATCCATTCTAATCGAAAGTATGAGAGTGAATAAGGGTTTTGAAGATACTCTTTCCAAAAAATTGGTATGTCATTAGCCTGCTAAAAAAATCTTATATTTAGTATCGGTAAGGTGACGATGTAGGAAAACTGCTTGGAAAAATTACACGACTACTCACCTCTGTAAAATAATAAAGGTTTCACACAATATCGAAGAAAATAATGATGTCAAACAGCAAATCATTATTATTAGTATTTACCTGTTTAATATTTATTAATTAAATGATTAAAGAAATACATAATTAAAGTAGGTAGTTAAAAAATCATTTTTAATTTTTTTCTATCTTAATTAATATACTAATGATAGCTTTTATACCTACCCCACAATGGCAGATTGCTCTCATTTGTAAAATAATAAAGTTCACACAAAAATCAATTCTATAAAATATTAATGTCAAACAACAAATCAATATTATTAGTACACATTTAATATTTACTAATTAAATGATTAACGAAGTAAACAATAACACAACAGCAGTATTTAAGAAAACATTATTTACTTTTTTTCCGTCTAAATAATAAGTGTACAATTGACAGCGAGTAAACCTTCCCCGCTATCAGGACAAGGAATGTGGTACCAGCACCTACAATCATCATACTACAGCCCTTTTCCAAATAGGCACCATGCATTATAACGAGGGGTTTTGCCCTCGCTATTTTGATTAACTTTACACTGTAGTTCTTTAATGAAACAACAAGATTAAAAAAAATACATATATTCGTAATTTATTATACAAAAAAAACTCTTTCAGGGCGTGGGAACAAGTAATAAACCCTTAAAAAAAACTTAAAACTAAAAGCACAGAAATCCTATTTTACATCCACTCAAGGAGTTTGTGTAGGGCGCCACCAGCTTTTCTTTTTTTTCTTTTTGCAATTTTACAAGTCTAAAAGAATTACATATTTTTAAACGTCTAAAAAAACTACACGCACTAGTGCCGTTGAAAGGGGGAAAGAACGGTTACTTTTCTTAACATTGTCTCACAAAGTTCAGGAGCAAAATTAAAACTCTAGGGGGCTTTCTCCACCTCTAGATAGATCGGCAAATCAGCCTGTTGATGCAAATTTTAGTTTCAAATTTTCAGCTCACACTCAGAACGGAAGCTGGTGGTTTATTAATTAATAGGTACCTATTTTAATAATAATTGGAAGGAATCCTACCTTCTCACATAGCTTTCCTATGTCACATACTTCGTAACTCCTTAACCATAACAGCTCCACCAGACAAAATCTTGAACACAATATCAGCAACATACACAACTAACTCAAACGTAAAGGTAAAGGTAACGTACATCAACCCATTCACTCGGTGCCGAGGCCTCCGAGCTTCTGCCCGCGAAACCTAACCGTTCCCGTACTAGCGTTCCCCCTTGTCCCCACACAGCGGTGTTCGCGCTGGTGCATTAAAGGTCCAGTGGTCGCATAAATTATCAAAGATTTACAAGTTAGTAAAGTCGGTTCTAGAATTTTTAAGGTTGACCCCAAACCAAATTATGCAATTAGCATTAAACAAAACGCAAGTTAATTGTATCTAAAAATAGACTGTTACAGCATATGTCCTGTACATGTACTGTACGTGTATAGTACGCAACAAATGGAATAAAAAATGTTCTCGTGGTACTGTTTGGTTTAGTTCTTTTGTTATATTATGTTATAATAACTCGACTTCGAGACTAAAATTATGAAGTTGTTTCTTCCCATTAGTTTTAATTAAAATATTTTTATACTGTTTTTGTTACAAGTGTAATGTGTGTAGGTATATTAAAAACGGTAATCTAATATTTTAATTAAAAGCCTACATCATTCAATTTAATTGTAGTAAACTATATACTTTAAGATTTGTAAAAAATAGACTTTATTTATTGAAGTACCTGCATTCTTTGTTTTGTTTACTAGCGAAACAACACGAAAATGTGAAGTTATGTTTTTATGTACTCAAAGTGTCCGGCAGATTTTATAGGTATAGTTCGAGGACATCAGTGCAGCTGTAGAAAGCGGGCACGTGATATTGGAATGCAGTGGGGCTGATTCGTTTGTACAACTGCAGAGGTTGATGGTTTTGAATTACCTTGCGCGTCGCTAGGTTTACATTTTTTTGTTGGTGGGCCATCATCTTTAAACTTTTTACAAGAACGCATCTGATGGCGTCGCATATTAACACAAAGCGTAAAACTAGTACCACAAGCACTACAGTTATACATTATGACTGCCCTCTAAGAGAATTAGTTCAAGAATGAATTTCCATCCACTCCCCTCCTTCATATATAGTAACACTGGGAACACAACCTTCAAAACCACACGTTAAGACTGGCAGCATGAGAGGCTGCAACCTTAAACTTCGTATACGTGTACGATCGAGGTCGGAGGAATAGAAAACAGCAAAAGCAACGGCCCTGAAAAAAGCGCGCGTACACGTGTGTGCTTAAAGTCACCAAAATTCAAACCCGCGGGCGCAACGGTCTTGAAACATACGCTCGTATACGTATATGCTCAAGGACGGTGGAGAGGGCCGGTATAAATCAACTACTTACAAACCACTTCAACTAAAAGTTACTTTAGCATAAAATATTTGTTGCTATAACCACTTCCAAAACAAATGTAAAATTGAAAAAAATTCGAATTCTAAAAGTGTGAGTTTAGCTAACCGCCGATTGAAAAACCGAGTCCTAGCATTAAGTTCATTCCCGAATTTATAATAACATTGGATGAAATAATTAGCTACTTAAATGATTAATTGCTCCATTTGTAATAATTTTTAAACATTTTGAAATACCTTTCGATGCTAGAAATGTACAATTTTGACTTTTTCTTGCACCAATCAACATTTCTTTTTAAGTGTTTCATATGGAATGTACAACTAAAACTAAATTTTCCGATGAACAGTAAACTTTAGGGAATCTCGAGAGGAACTTAATGTTCCCATCTCATTTTTTCAAAGTTTACAAAAGGATTATTATTTTTAAGAAGTAGGTACTTACCCTCTGCTACTACAATAATTTGAAATGTGTACGTGTTCAAGGAATAAATCAGCTCTCTACTATTTTAATTAGCCTCTAATAGTAAAACACTGAAGGTGCAACACAATATCAGGTGATGAAAAATAATTTGCAGTATTTTCACACACTACTGTCACTTTTTACACTGGTCGTACCCAACAGTTTGCATTTTATTCTTCCAGAATACTCTGGACGGTTAGGAGGAGCGTTAACAAATTCAAATGTTTCCTTCAACAAATATCTCATGTTATTTTCAAGTAGCCATCACTTAACTAAATTAATTTTTAAATTTGAACAAACGCCTTTTACATACAGGTTCACAATCACTGTTGTCAAATACAAATAACAGAAAATTTCTGGCCCATTTCTAGACGTAATTTGTAGAAATTGTGTATAATATATATATATATATATATATATATATATATATATATATATATATATATATATATATATATATATATATATATATATATATATATATATATATATATATATATATATATATATATATATATATATATATATATATATATATATATATATATTCAATTCAATTTCAAGACATCGGAAATTTATTTTAGATATATGAAATTCCATTAGTTATATTTATAAAGATAAAATTAGATGATTAAAAATATGCATATACACAATACATTAATTTCCGATATTTGAAATAGAATTATGAATAACTATCTGCAAAAGTCAGCAATAAAAATTAAAAATGAGGGTTTTTTTCCGAATAATTCAAGAGAAGGTATTATAATCGTGTTACATGATGCCCATAAAAACATTACACCAACAATTCAAAATTTGAAGGAAAGGATAATAAATGCTTTTAGAAGTATCACTCCGGTAATTTTATGAACAGTAGAAATCTCATTCCAAGGATGTATAGAAATGTGTGTCAATCAAAATGGGCAACATGTGGAGCACTTTTTATAATATCTTCTCTTGAATTACAAAAAAAGATTTTTAATTTTTATTGCTGAATTTTGCAGTTATTGTTCAATAAATCGAAAATGGTTACAAATAGCCATAGGGATGTACGTACAAAAAATGTTCGTTTTTTAATTCTACATCACATCGTTCAAAAGTATACGTTGAAAAAATTTTGAAAATTTAGTTCAAATAGTTGTAAATTTAAAAATTATTTTTGGCCACACTGTATACTTTTAGGAAGTGTAAATGGCTGAGTGTCATCATACAGATGTGTCATAATTGGTACTTACATATTTTTTTAAAATTGATAATTGTGACTGTAGTGATTTTTTTTAATATACACGTGTAACTGGCATAATTTCAACAAAAAAAAATCATTACATCCAACTGGTTGAATAATAATACAGGAATGGATGTAGACCACAAAGAGGTTTTAATAAATGTTCTGATATACATGGTATTCCATTTAAAAAAATGTTAGTTGACCATGTAATCATCTTAGCTCAACCCTGTGTATTCGAAAATAATTTCAGGTTATAGACTTTTTTGTCTAGTTCATTTATGTTTTTAAATCAAGTTTCTAGCTATCACAGAACTCGATATTCGAAGTCGGACGCACTATTGCCCCACCCTGTATTCTATATTTGCGACAATTTCTTCTGAAAAAGTTCAATGAAACATTTTTTTTTTGCTTATTCATTATACATATTTAGTGTCTCGGTACATACATGACAAAACTACGTTGATGCTTTGTTGTAAATCAACACAGGTGACAGCATATAAATATTACATTTGCGGAGGGTCGGAACAAAAACCCACATATCCAAGTGATATGATCAAAGCTCGCTATATCCATTACTTTTTGTTAAACACCTGGATACTGATAATAGATATCTTCTCAAAATAGTGTTGCCTGTTACCATAATATTGACATAATGATATTTTGATAACCTAGGCAACCACGAACTTATTAGTTTTATTTAGAATCTGAAAATTATGCTCAACCGGATTTATAGGTTTTTGTACCGACCCTCCTCATTTATTACACCAATTTTTCCGAACGGTGTTGGTGTGACAGACTGTGCCTCTTAAGATTAATTTTATGCCTCGTCTCGAATGAACAATTTTCACACTTGTATATTGTGACTTCTGATGAGACTTGATGAGTCAGCAAGTGTCTTTTAAGACTATCTTTACGATTTGTTTCGAATAAACACATTTCGCACTGGTACACTGTCACATTAGAAAGGTCTTCATGGCTCAGCATGTGCTTTTTCAGATTATTTTTATATTTTGTTTCGAATGAACAATTTTCACACTTGAATGTTGTGACTTCCGATGAGACTTGATGAATCAGCAAGTGTTTTTTAAGACCATATTTCCGCTTTGTTTCGAATAAACACGTTTTGCACTGATACAGTTTTACATTAGAAAGGTCTACATGGCACAGCATGTGTTTTCTAAGATTACCTTTATATTTTGTTTCGAATGAACACTTTTCACAAGTGTACCTTTTTTACTTCTACTTGGTGGACCATCATGTGCCTTTTTAGACCACCTTGCGACTTTACCTTGTATGAACACGTTTCACACTCGTACTGTTTTATGTCTGAGGAATTTTCATGTATCAGTGCATGCTGCTCAACAAAATGTTTATGTCTGGCCTGATATGGACACATTTCACATTTGTACATCATCTTTGACATGTTTTTATGAGTCTGACTGTCTCCTTCAAGGCTACTTTTACTTGAGGAACTATCATATTCCTGTAAATTTTTCAGATTCCATTCTGATGACTCAGTATTTCGGAAACTAAAAAAAAAAAGTCAAATATACTGATTTCAATAAAAACCGCAACATCTAGTATTAGTTAAGTGATTTAATAACTTCTTGTCCTTCAGTCTGATCGGTTTTAAAAAAAATTTAAATAATTATACTACCACGATACATTAGTCACACCCTGGGTGCTTTATGAAAAATTTAAATTTTCATTATTAAACTACACTTCTTCGACTTTTAGCGTGGTTATTGGGAGGTGGTGTCTCAGCATGGCACTGATGAATTTTAAATATAATTTTTCTATTTTTAGGAATTAAATCATTCATCAGTGTTATGCTAGATGCAGTGACGGCTGGTGAAATTCGGGCTACATATCTTAGTATTGGAACATGGGAATTATTAAGACTAAATGAAGAAGTTTTGCAGAAAAAAAATTGCGATTGAAATTTGCGAAAAAAGTTGGAAAAATTGTGAGCCCCTAAAGTTATTTTTTAAACAATTTGTAAAATATTTGCAAAACATTCTTTTTCTAAAATCGGGTGGAAAATATAACGACAGATTTCAAATGTCTTAAAAAAATATTGGCTATAAAGTTACACCGTTTAGATTTTATTTTAGATTCATTTTTTACTGTGCAAATTTCAGGGTGCAACTTTGTAAAAAAATCAATATTTTTTTATGAAATATAAAACCTGTTATATTTTCCACCTGATTCTGAAAAAAAAAAATGTTTCGCAAATATTTTACAAGTCGTTTAAAAAATAACCTTGGAGGCTCACAAATTTCAATCGTAATTTTTTTTTCTGCAAAACTTCTTCATTTAGTCTTGATAGTTATGCCTTAAAGTACCGCTTGGGTCCCATTCTTCAAGACTAAAATATGACAGCCTAAATTTCACCAGTCGCAGCTGGCTAGATAACAGCAAAGATATGAATATTATATGAAGATTTTATACATTTTAATAAAAATATAAATACATATGCATTTTCCAAAAATATGAAACCTTTCATAAAATATGCAGCAAGTATGGACCTGTTAGTAATATTTATATGCAAAATTAGAATAAGGTGGTCTTAAACCATATGAAAGGTAATTCTCATAAATGAGAACGGCCAAGTGATTCTGCCCCGGAGTGTACAAGTGTCGATGCGCCTCTAATAAGATGTTTGGTACTCTTTCAGAGATTTTCATAATTTTCAGAATTGCATAAAACTCAGATATATGTACGAGCCCTAACAACTATTGGGACAGACTGTTCCAACATGCAGTGATCTCTCTTAACATACTTTTTTCCTGAATTGCAAACTTTAACTAATTGCCTCAAATTTCTACTTTCACTATATTTTTTTAATTACATTATAAACAGTGGCCTTTGCTACAGATAATTCACGTGAAATATCACGCCTTGTATTGCCGGATAATTTCAACATCAAATAATTAAATTAACGGTAACAAAAAAATAAGAAGTTAAATTTTAGAAAACTTAAGTTAAACTGAAACCAGATATGTTGTTATATGCAGCTCTAAAATTTAGAAAATAATCATCATACGTATTTAAGTAATCAAGTACAGTTCTGAAAAATAACAATTTGTCCCAATATATAGTTGTTAGGGCTGGCTAATTCCTGATATTTCTAGTATTAATATACACGATGTTTGACGAAAAATGCATTTTATCTTAAATGAATAAGAAATAAATTTCTATTTTGTTGTGGTACTGGCACCCTCTGTAAGTGAGACGAGTTTAAGTATACTAAAAATTTGCTTTAAACCAAGCAGGACGCCTATAAAATATGCTTCGAACCAACATTTTTTTGTAACTTATCACCTAATTGTTGGTTACATCCATTAACACATTGTGTATTTATATGACGATTACCTTTCACTGTTAGTTGACTCTGATTTAATATTAATTTCTTCATTATTCACATTTAATTTGAAATTATCTACTTCCATAGTATCTTCATATTTTATTTCATCTTTTACAGTTATATCTTCAGTTTTGATATAATTGTCTTGCAATTTAGTTTCATCAACATTACTACAGACTACTTTATCCTCCAACGTGAACCCCTCGTTATCATTGAACTTTGGTTGCCCCGCATTCTCTGGTTCACCGATATTCACTTCTTTTTTTACTTCTGCACCCAAATAGCCTGTTATGAAACTTAAAAGTTCTTGTAATGAGACAAGGCAGGCTTCACATGTTACTAGTTCCTCGTTAACACATAAACGCTACAACATTAAATAAAAAAAATATACAAAGCGATTCTTAATTCACTAATCCCACTACAAAAAAAGTAATTTTGAAATTTTAATGAGTTTTGTTGTAGTGATTGTGTTTTAAATTTTTTCAAATTATTTCATAGGTGGTAATTTGTTTATTTTTTGTTTCTTTATTTTTTTATTTTTTATTGATGGTTTAAGAATTAGTATTGTTTTTTAGTATGATTTTTGTAAATATATTTAAAAGATCAAGGAATATATTTTGTTAATTGATTTCAAATATGTTTCGCCATTACTATTATTTTATCAAAGAGTGTACAGCAATTTCTTATGAACAAAATGATGCTGGAGAAAGGAGATTGGCAATGTAAAAGGTCCATAAAAGTGATTAGCAGTTTATTTGCTAATTTTGCTTCGCTCTTGGTGTAGTTTGTATAGTTATTTTGATTTTGTGAAATATAATATAAAGTATTACCGTAAGTATATTCTTAACTGTTAACTCATCTAAAAACTACTAAGTTACTAACGTTTTAAGTGAACAGAAGAGAAAATGTGATTTTTGGAATTGTTGTGTTTTTCTTGGGGCCTCCCACATATAGTATTTCTAAAACGGAGTCTAAAATAATCTTTTGTCTGGTTCTATTGCCAAAAATAAATTTTTGTGACAAAGCGCGGAGGCTTTTTTTCCAATGTCTAACTGGATAACTTATTTTTTTAGTAATCGATAAGTTTGGAAAAATGATTTAGTGATATAGTCAAGAAAGAAAAAAATAATATGGGTATTATGAGGTATTAAAAAATATCAAGTAATGTCCCATTATAACGTCCTTCGGATGTTCCGTATGGAGTCCGAATATGGTTCAAAGTTGTGACATTTGGGCATCCCAAGGACGTCCATAAGATGTCCTTTGGACTAAAAAATGGATGTCCATGGGACGTCCTAATTATCTATAATGTCCGCTGAGACGTCCATCGGATGTCCATAGGACTACGTTGTGCTATTAGGGATGGTAAGAAAATTTAATCAGATGTAAAAGAACGAAAATTAAGAGACGAGTATCTTTTCGTTTTGCATTTTGTTGATTTTTAAGAGTAGGGTTACCAACCGTACTTTTTAAAGAATACATGTACTCTTTTGGGGCTAAAAATATTAAGTACTCTTACTTTTCTGTTTTACTCCCAAATGTACTCTTTGTCGATTAACAACAAAATCATGAAAACATGAAACTTACTCAAAAAAATTTTCACACGAAACACTATCTGCGAGCTAATTAATGAGTTGTCATAAGTTTATCAAGACATATTCTTATGATTTACATTCGGTACTTCACAGATCAGATCTAGATAATGTAACTTCTAGTGTTAGTGTAAAATAATTCTAATATTTATTAACTCTACCTAAATATCACGCTCTTACATGTAAGATTATAACTTATTTTGCAGATTTTCATTTCGTTAATCACACAATTTATTGGTTAGGTGGTTGGAGATTACATAGAGTAGAGTGAAGAGTAGCATTAGTTTACGAATGTCTCGCCGCAGTAAATTTCAACTGGATACATGACCGTAATTTACTGTTTGACAGCAATAATTTCTAACCTCAAGGCCTCACACAATTAGTTGTTCGGTGCCTCACACAATCAACAATTTTGACAAAACCGTCGTTTAGTATTTTGTGGTTGTGGATGCGTATTAATTTTTATGATACTTTTGTGTATGGTTTATCAAAATGAATGATTGTGTTATTTGTGGCAAAATCTACGCTCATAAAAAAAGGTTTAAATAAACACTTTAAATTAAAACATCCTCAAACTCATAAAATGAAGACAGAGAAAGAAAAGTGCAATGTTTACATTGCAATGCCCAATTCAGTTGTAAATCTAAACTAATTAAACATTTAAAATCGCATAAAAAAGCTGATGTTCAACCCCCGTCAAGAGTGTCAAGACTGCTGTGTCCAATCATTGAATGTAAGGAAAAATGTTATGCATACAAGATTTTACAAAAGCATATACAGGGTGTTTACGAACTTGAGAATATATTTTTAATGGAAGGTAGTACTTGGTAAAAGAAGTGGATTGTTAAGTGGTAGAAAAAATATTTTAAATAATACAACAAATTCGTCTGCGAAAGTTATGGCAATGTTGCCAAATTTTATCCCAAATTCCATTACTCAGCGACATATTTTTTCTTTTTTCAATAGTAGATATTAGATAAATAACATCTAACTGTGCCACCGGTCAAAATGAACTCACTAAAATTAAATATTTTACTCTTACATCTTGTAACAGTCAGAAAAGTACAACATAGTAAGTAACCCATGGATTCAATGGTTTTAAAGAATTCAACTACAAATTAAAACATTTTCTCACTATTGACTGATTTACATTTTTTCGCATCATTAAATTTGTCATTTTTCATAATCTGTGTTTTTGTGGAAATAATCGTACAAATACAAAATGGGGAACTCAAAATATTTACATCTTTGTGAGCATTGTACAATTTAAAAATGGAAATATACACAAACTACTATAATAAATTATAGTGAAGAAATCTCTGATATTGAGAGTGATAACTGAACTTATTCTTACCTTTGCAACAAGCTTCTCTTGCGGGAAATTCCTTAAAGGATTTCCTTCACTCAACCACAAACATCCACAATTATTTCTTTGTGTAGGCACTACACTCAAAAACTTAAATAAATAATAATATTTCCATGTGTAATATCTGCATCATCTGCCGTGCTATGCGGAGTGAACATGAGAGACAGTATAACATACTCGTACTGTATTATTTCGATATGATAGTATGATTACAAATAAACTATCCTAGCTTGGCACCTAAGCTTGGATATGTAATGCCTTAAAACCTGTCTTTTCAATGTAAAGTGGTTTGGCTCGTCTCTGTCTCACACTAGCGATATTGTTTCTCTCTCTGCACCACCAAAGTGCCAAGCTAGGATGCCTGTACCCCAACCGGGCGCGTCCCCAGGTGGCGGATAGGGGAATGCCCTAAGTGACACTGGTGTCACCGGGTAGGTGTGAAATAAAACAACACCCGTGGACCAACAGGCTTGCACAGAGGGAAACAACCTCTTCAACAAAAAAAGTTCCCTGGTGCCCAGTGGCGCGGGCCCAGGACCTTAGCCAAAACAATTTATGATTGATGGCAACGAAAAAGGTTAAAGTTACGGAGCAGGGGAGGGATACCCCAGTTCCGGTCGGGGAAGAGAGTAGGAGAGTAGGCTCCACCCGACCGTCAGCCAGCGACTACTCAGTACCCACAGTGGGATGTCAGGCTGTGGAGGGTACTAATACTACTGACACCCTTAACGAGAGAAGGCAAGCTCTCGATCTCCAGGAAACTGGAGAACATATGGAGATTGGGATCAATCCTACTCCATCAGAAATCTCGATTTCATCGGACCAAGAGCGGGAGCTGTTAAAGTCCCCGTCTCTAAGGGCCGGACAATTGAGAACCACAGAGGATGAGGTATCCAAGAAATTGGATGGACTCAACCTTAAAAGAAAACGACTGGGGGGTGCTGCAAGAAGACGCCTTGGTCGTTTACTTAAGCGCGGAATACCTTACGAAACCGCCTTAAGTAAAGTGTTGGAGCAACAGCCAACCGAACAGCAGCCAGAGCGGGGGCAACAAACCTCCTCTGAGCAAGCTGTAACCGGTAAGCGTCTGCGCTCCGACGACAGCACACCACACCAGCGGGCAAAAAAGCCCCGGGAAGGTGGAGCTGCAAAACTGCTTTTTAGGGAAGCCGTGGAGGGGGTCAGAGTGGGCATAATCCATTCCAACTACCCAACGGAGACTCTAACGAGTACACAGATGGGAGCAATACAGCAGGCAATAATGCAAGCTGTAGAGGCAATCCCAGACGAAGGTCCTCAGGTGAGGTTCCTAGGCTGCACACAACGGCCTGGGTGGCTTCTCATTACCTGTGCGGATGGGACGAGCACCTCGTGGATGGAAAGCGCCACAGAACGCCTCCATCCATGGGAAGGAGCGCGTCTTAAATTCGTGCAGGGACAGGACCTTCCCAAACCTCATGTCTGTTCGGCATATATCCCGGATGACGTCGGTAACCGGCTGTCTTCTGAGGTGGTGCTGAACAGGCTGAGGAAAATGAACCACGGTCTGAACACCCGGGAGTGGAACGTACTACACCGGGAGGATTCGGGCTCTGGTCAAACATGGACGTTCTCAGTAGATGAAGCGTCCATGATTACACTGGAGGGACTGAATTTCAGGCCCTTCTGCGGATTTGGACAAGTCCAATTCCGCCCAAAAGTCAGAGGAGGTAAAGACCCCTCTGATAAGAAATCGGTGGCAGGAACGCCCTCAAGGAAAAGCGAACTACAATCGCTTCCCAAGAGGAGCGAACAGCCCCGACAAGGAACCTCTGGGAAAGGAAAATCCCTCCCGAATAAATCCCATCCTAAGAAGAGTGGAATTAAACCACCTTCGAAGAAGGGAACGGCGGGGGAACCTAACCCAGACAAAACCACCTCCAGGAAGAGTGAGAAACATTCACCTTCCGGGAGGAGGAGAAAAAAATCCCACCCCCCCCTTAACTTACCTTTAAACCCACAAACCTAACCCTACCTAACCCAACCGTATCTCAACACTCCACAACTAGTACCCTTATCCTTAATCCTTATCCTCAAATCAACTACCCAATGACATCTTATATTAGGTGTCTGCAGGCGAATCTACAAAAAGCCAGGACGGCCACATACGTCCTCGGCAAAAGATTCAAGGAAGAGCAAATCGACATCGCTCTTCTCCAGGAACCCTGGACAAGTAACACAGGCCGAGTAAGCGGCCTGGGAAATACTTCTGGCAAGGTAATAGAAATCGGCTCTGATGAAAGACCCAGGGCATGTATCTTGATCAGAAATAACATTAACCACTTTGTTCTTACAGGTTACTGCACCCAGGACGTTGTAACCGTCCAGGTATCGATCTCGGAGGGAGGAAGCAAGATGGATATAATCGTCTGCTCAGCCTACTTCCCGGGTGATAGAAATGCAGACCAACCTCCTCCAGCTGTAGTGCGGGATTTAATCGCCTACAGCAAGAGGAACAATATCCACCTGGTTATTGGATGTGACGCGAATTCCCACCATACAGCGTGGGGAAGCACGAACATTAACCAAAGAGGTGAGTCACTTTTTGAATATTTATTAGGTGAAGGACTAACTGTGAATAACATTGGTTCCGAACCAACCTTTGTCACCAGAAATAGGAAGGAGGTATTAGATATTACAATCAGCTCAAACTACTTGAGCAACAAGATATCCGATTGGAAAGTATCTTCTGAACCCTCGTGTTCAGATCATAAACATATTCTATTCAATATAGAAGCTGGTCCAAGACCTGTGGTGACATATCGGGATCCGAAGTGCACGGACTGGGAAGGGTATAAATATTCCCTCCAGTCTCACCTTCAATCCGCTATCACCACAATCAGGAATCGTGATGAGACTGAAATTGCGGCGGAACAGATCCGCAACGCGATGGTCTCAGCATATAACGAAAACTGTCCACTGAAGACAAAAAGGGATAATAGAGGCACGTCTTGGTGGAACAAAAATTTGGATAAAATGAGAAAGGAAGTTCGACGCCTCTTTAATCGAGCTAAAGCTTCGGGCGACTGGGACCAATATAGATCCGCTCTAACGGACTATAACAAAGAAATAAGGAAAGCAAAAAGGGGATCTTGGAGGAAATTCTGTGAGAGTATAACTGACGTACCTCACAGTACTAGAATCCACAAGATTCTTTCCAGAGAGCCGACAAGGGAATTCGGTTCGTTAAGGCGGCCGGATGGCTCATATACGGACTCTGGAAAGGAAACCTTACAGCTCCTAGCACAAAACCACTTCCCAGGGTGCTTGAATGCGGATGACCAACAGCCGTCACCATCAGAAGGCCGATTAAAACGACCTGATAAAAATGATTGGCTGACGGCTAAAAAGGTGATCACAATACCGGCAATTGAGTGGGCCATCGGATCATTCCAACCATTCAAATCGCCAGGAGAGGATGGAGTTTTTCCAGCTCTACTACAAAATGGACTGGAAATATTGCTCCCACTCCTCATTAAACTATTCAGAGCTAGTCTGGTATGGAACTATATCCCATCCAGTTGGTCGGCGGTTAAGGTAGTATATATACCAAAAATGGGTAGGAAAGAACCAAGCCCTAAATCGCTTAGACCAATTAGCCTGACATCTTTTCTGTTGAAAGGCCTGGAGAAGGTGCTGGACGGATATATCAGGGGGAACATCCTGAATCATCACCCCCCTCAATATCCATCAGTACGCCTATCAGACAGGAAAATCAACAGAACTAGCACTCAATAACCTAGTCGAGAAGATTACCCAATCCCTTCAAATGAAGGAAATTGCGGTGGGAGCCTTTCTCGACATTGAGGGAGCATTTAATAATGCACTGCCCGACTCCTTATATGCAGCAGTGGCTGCCAGAGGAATTGAGCCTACTATAGGCGACTGGATTCGTGCTATGCTATCAAACAGAACCATAACAACGTCTCTACAGGGAGAAACAGTTAGGTTTAGAGCCACGAGAGGGTGCCCGCAGGGTGGGGTTCTCTCCCCCCTTTTGTGGTCACTTCTTGTGGACGACCTACTGGCTATTCTCACACTGTGGGAGGTTGAGGTTCTAGCATATGCAGATGATCTAGTCATACTAGTCAGAGGAAACTCTGAAGGAGTAATATCAAATACCCTTCAAGAGACTCTGGATGCAGTGAGTAACTGGTGCGACGGGGAACAGATGTCTGTAAACCCTCAAAAAACAGTAATAGTACCATTCACCCGGAAAAGGAAGCTGGAGGACCTAAGACCTCCCACTTTAATGGGTGAAACTGTTCCATTTGCGGAGGAGGTGAAATATCTAGGAATCACTCTGGATAAATCACTTAATTGGAACTCCCATCTGGAAAAGGTAATCCACAAAGCAAAGCTGTCCCTATGGACATGCCGTCGTATTTGTGGCAAATCCTGGGGCATGGGTCCCCAACAAATTTACTGGATCTATATCACGGTCATCAGACCAATGATAACATATGGATCCATTGTTTGGTGGCCGAAAGGATTACAACGGACGGCCAAATCCAAACTCTCTGGACTGCAGAGATTAGCATGCATGACCGTAACGGGAGCAATTAGCACCACACCGTCAGCTGCAATGGAAATCCTCCTGGATTTACCCCCTCTTCATATATATCTGGAGAGAGAGGCCAGGTGGGCAACCTACAGACTGCAACAAGCGGCCATTAATATGCCGCAGACTAGTATCATGGAGCGGAACAGGTTGTTGGATGACATAGAGAATCACAGCATCCTGGGAATGCCCTCGGATACTATGCCTACTATGACCAACTACGAGCTGACCTTCAACATCCTTTCTCCAGAAAGAGATGAGTGGGATCGGAATAAAGCCGACCTACTGAAGGCAGACAGTTGTTGGTTTACAGACGGCTCCAAAACTCCCGAGGGAACAGGAGCCGGAGTACACAGCTACAGACCAAGGGTGAGGATAGTCTCAAACCTAGGTACTCATGCAACTGTTTTTCAGGCTGAGGTTCATGCCATTGAACTGTGTGTACGAAGGCTGGAATATATGCATCTTACACGCAGATCAATAAAAATTTTCTCAGATAGCCAAGCAGCTATAAAAGCTCTTGGCTCCTACCGGTGTAACTCCAAAACGGTATGGAACTGTCAGAAAGCTCTAAATCATTTGGGCAAGAACAACAAAGTGACTCTGGTCTGGATACCCGGCCACTCTGGTATGGAAGGTAACGAAATAGCGGACTCCTTAGCCAGAGAAGGAGCGGGATCACGATTCATCGGACCAGAACCAATACTTGGCATATCTTCAAGTACGGCCAAGATGGCTATCTCAACCTGGGCTGAAAGGCAAACTCTCCAGTATTGGCAAGAGTTACCAGGATTAGTTCATTCGAAGGCGTTCATAAAATACCCTTTGAAATCGAGAACTAAGAAACTTTTAGAGTTAAACAGGATAAACCTGAAAACTCTAACAGGCCTATATACCGGGCACTGTCGACTAAACTATCATCTGCATAAACTCGGCCTAGCGGAAAACGCCGAGTGCCGTCTATGCCTGGAGGATGATGAGAAGGCAGACCACATCTTATGCACCTGTCCCGCTGTGGAGAGGATCCGATTCTCAATATTTGGCAAAGGGCAACTGCTGCCAGAGGATCTGGACACATTCTCACCCAATAAAGTTATCAGTTTCATTAAGAGACTGAACTTATTGGGTGAAATATAATTAGGCGTGAGCCACAATAGGCCTGCTGATGGCCGCAGTGGAGGGTCTACTGAGACCCACTCACAACAAACCTAACCTAACCTAACCTAATATACTGTCATTACATCCAGTATTACCCTGAAGTGCATATAGGAACAGCCGGTGGGCTATGATACTCTTCTAATTCAAGGATATCCAGCAAGAAAATATCATTACAAGGATGACAGAAAAACAATTACAAACTTAAATTAAACAATTGCATATCGAAACTAGCTAAGTTACCTACCAACTCGGGGATATATTTTTGCACCATATCTACTATAAATACATATTCCTCCTTTTTTTGTAAGCATGTATAACACCCACTCTCCAAAACGTTCAAACAAAATCGACATATTCTCTTGTCAATTAATTCTAAAATTCTATTTTCTTTCAAATTGTTCTGCTTCACATTTTCTTCGGAAGCATTGAAAGGCATTACTTTGTTTTTTGTATTAAGACAGGCTGTTTTAAAATCAATGGCATTTTGAAGTTTTGTTGCACAACCAAGACACATCACACCCTGTACTCCTTCATCCATATTCTAAAATAACAAAAATTAATAATTCTGCATATCTCAGTACTGTATTGTTTTAATTATACAGGGTGGGACAATAGTGCGTACGACTTCGATATGTCGAGTGCTATGATAGCTAGAAACTTGATTTAAAAACATAAATAAACTAGACAAAAAAGTCTATAACCGGAAATTATTTTCAAATATACAGGGTGAGCCAAGGCGATTATACAGTCAACTAACATTTTTAAAAATGGAATGCAATGTATATCACAACATTTTTTGAAACCTCTTTGTGGCTTCCTTCCACTCGTGTATTATTATTGACTCTCTCCCAACCACTTGGATGTTATGTTTATTTTTTTTTTTGTTGAAATTATGCCATTTACACGAGTATATTAAAAAAAATCACTAGTCACATTTATCGATTTTAAGAAAACATATGTTATTACCAGTTTAGAGACATCTGTGTAATGACACCATTTTCACTCCTAAAAGTATACAGGGTAGCCAAAAATAATTTTTAAATTTACCACTATTTGAACAGAATTTTCTCAATTTTTTTCAAATGGAACACCCTGTATATTTTTGGATGATGTGATGTAGAATTGAAATATGGCTATTTGTAACCATTTTCGATTTATTGAACAATAAGTGTAAAATTCAGTAATAAAAATTAAAAATATATATATATATATATATATATATTTTTTTGTAATCCAAGAGAAGATATTATAAAAAGTGCTCCACATGTTGTCCATTTTGTTATTCACACATTTCTATGCGTCTTTGGATAGAGGTTTCTACTGTTCATAAAATTGCTGGAGTGATACTTCCAAAAACATTTATTATCCTTTCCTTTAAATTTTGGATTAGTGTTGGTGTGATGTTTTTACAGGCATCATGTAACACTTATTATAAACCCTTCTCTTGAATCATTTGAAAAAAACTCTCATTTGTAATTTTATCGCTGAATTTTGCAGTTATTGTTCAATAAATTGAAAATGGTCACAAATAGTCATCAGAATGTACGTACAAAAAATGTTCGTTTTTTAATCCTGCATCACATCATCCAAAAATATACAGGGTATTCCATTTGAAAAACCCTGTACACTCTTAGGAAGTGAAAATGGCTAAGTGTCATCACACAGATCTCATAATTGGTACTAACATATTTTTTTTCTTAAAATCGATTTTTAATATACACGTATAAATGGTATACCTAATTTCAACAAAAAAATCATTACAACCAAGTGATTGGAAAAAGTCAATAACAATACAGGAATGAAAGGAGGCCACAAAGGGGATTCAAAAATGTTTCGATATACATGGCATTTCATTTAAAAAAATTTTACTTGACTCTGTAGAAAACAATTGCCGGTTATATACTTTTTTCTTCTAGTTTAGTTATGTTTTTAAATCAAGTTTCTAGCTATCATAGAACTCGAGATATCGAAGTCGGACGCACTACTGCCCCACCCTGAATATATTTTTCAATTTTATGCTAAATAAAAATACTTTTTGCTACTGCAACTGCCACAACGGAGTGCTTTGCTTTGTGATATGTGTTGCTGCCAAAGTTAAGGCTAGTCATGTGACATCATTGTATATACCATGCAAGGCATACACACGAATGAAGAGCGTTGAATCTTGTGTATTGTAACTGTTATATTATATTGTGAAAAGATGAGGCAACAGGTACATAATTAACATTATATTTTCAAAACATACCACATTTAGAAGAAGCGCATTCAGCATTTGTTTGGTAATTTCTTCTATTATGTCGAAGTTATTATCGCATATTGTTTTCAGACAAAGCTTGCAGATCATGTTTCCATCACTCATGTTAGAATATATTTTAATCTTATCAACCACAAGGACACCAAAACACATAAAAATGAACATATGAGGCACTAGACTGCAAGACCTAAAAATTAAAACCTATCCTTATACCACAGAATCTTATACATTGAATTAATTTTTAACATAACCACACTTATTCATCCTCCTCACAAATCACAGATTTATCGATTATTTTTTCCCCAGTGACGCAAGGTTAAGCAAACTATTTTTGCATCTACAATGGATGAGGGACCGGTTATCTATGTAATGGATTCTTTTGTTATTCTCAGAGGAAAGTTCATGAATTTCACCTTGAGTTTCGGAATACCTCTGTCGCCTGTCTTGTAATAGAAGAATGAATCATATAAACTCGTGAAAAATCGTGACATCGGTAGTCCGTGAAATATCATGATAAATCGTTAAACTGAAAAAGTGGAAAATAATATTATTATAAATATTATATTATAAATAATTAATAAAGAAACATCACAGAAATTAGACAATCCCCAAATCAGAGCTGCACGGGCGACAGTTTCACTTATGAAAAACCGCGAACACACGACCATTCACACCGCGCCAATGTCAATGACGGGATTCGAACCCCCAGCTCAATGGAGAGATTATCTTTCTTATACACTTGTATTCGCATCTAGCTGACTAGTCCACCAAGCCGGTGGACCTTTTATAAATAAAATAACCTCAAACCTAAATGTGACACAAAACTTGCCCATTTATTGAAAAAATTAAATAAAAACAAAATATAACACTAAATAAAGTATAAGAAAATCTACACCGATTTGGCAACTTGAGTTCTTATACCAGTTCAGCATCATCATATTCATTGTTGCTAGGTGTCAACAGTTGTAGACGTACTTGCGGTTTCTTTGAAAATGTATGCATTTTAACTACTGACTTTTTTTGTTATGTTTAGATATTGAAAAATCATAACATTTAAAACTCTTTGACACACAATTAGTCATTAATAATTAGGTAATTCTAAGCTACGTTTACTTGCTTATAAACGACGTTGCGTAAATTTTTAAATAGTAAGATTGAACATACAAATCCTGCGATTACGGGTGAAATCATGATCCCACGAAAAATCGTAAGATCTTGCAACACTGTTAGGTTGAATTGGTAGCATTTTGGTAGGAAAGTTCAGTTACGGCATTGCCGACTTTAGTAAAATTGACACAAGTTTTTGACCAGAAATAAGAAGCTGCACAAAATTAACATAAAATTGAAGTGGGCTGCAACTGTCATCTACATCTGCAACTAATGAGTCATTACTAATGACTCATTTAGTCATTACTGAGGACCGCATCTCAGGTAGTTATTTCGGAAATATCGGTGGAGGAATCAGCTCGTTAACACATTAATATTTTTACCTATGTGCAAAAATGATATACAATACAAAATACATAATAGGCATATTTTTGCACTAGAATACAAGCATATCATTAATAACACAGCCACACAAAAAAAAATTTTTTTTTGAAAAGACGCAAGTAGTCATTTCCAGCGTATTTTGGCTCGCTGAATCCGAATCTGACACGGTCAGGGGATTTGTTGGAAATGCATGCCCCAGTATTTACCTAAAATACGATATGTCCATAAGAACAGTTTTACTTTGTGGGATGGGATTTCCAATTTAGTGATTTATCTACAGATTACTGTCTTTTGATAGTTGATATTAACATCTGCATTAGCACTAGTATGATTAGATAGTCTGCATATGCTAGAACCTGAACCTCCCAGTGTGAGAATAGCCAGTAAGTTGCCATAAGAAGTGTCCACAGAAGGGCTAAACCGCCACCTTCGGCTCCTCATTTGACTCTAAAACTTAACTGTTGCTCCCTGTAGAGATGTTATATGGTTCTGTTTGATAGCATAATACGAATCCAGTCGCTTATAGTTGGCTGAATTCCTCTGGCAGTCACTGCTGTATATAAGAAGTTTGACAATGCTCCCTTAATATCGAGAAAAGCTCCCCTTCTTCGATTGAAGGGATCGGGTGATCTTCTCCACTAGGTTGTTGAGTGCAAGTTCTGTTGATTTTCTTTCTGATAGGCATACTGGTATATATTGAGGGAGTGGCGGCTCAGGATGTTCCCCTGATATATCCACTCTATGCCTCTCGACAGAAAAGATGTCAGGCTAATCGGTCTGAGAAATTTAGACTTGGTTCTTTTCTATCCATTGTTGGTATATACCGTATGGGGACCGTAAGCAAGGTAAATGGGAAAAACCAAATGTAGAACAAGGACATATTGCGCTCATATAATACGAATGTTAGAAAAGGACGAGATTTTGGGTGTATCTTATTCTTTATTCTTGCCGGCTGGTCGCTGGCCGGTCTCCCCACTTTACATAATACTCGCATGAACAAACAAACAAACGGTGATAAGAATACCGCCAGCTTCTCTTTATGGGTTCCTGTTACCACTAATTCAAATTTCGTTATTTACTATCAGTTTTTCTGTCCTTTTCTAACATACGTATGATATGAGAGCAATCTGTCCTTGTTCCTCACATTTGGATTTTCCCATTTACCTTGCTTATAGTCCCCAAACTGTATACTACCTTAACCGCTGACCAACTGGATGGGAAATAGTTCCATGCCAAATTTAAAGAAGAATGGAAACAACATTTCCGATTCGTTTTGTAATATAGCTGGAAATGGCCGTCCTTTCCTGGCAATGGTTGAATCGTTGGAAGGATTTGATAGCCCACTCAATTGCCGGTAGCGTGATCACCTATTTAGCTGTCGGCCAGTCATTTTTATCAGGTCGTCTTGATCGTTTTTCCGATGGTGACAGCTGTTGGTCATCCAGTTTCAAACATCCTGAGAAGTGGCTCTGTGCTAGAAACTGTGGGGTTTCCTTCACAGAGTCCTGTCACCATAAAGAGCCGAATTCCCACATTGGCTCTGGAAAGAATCTTGTGGATTCTAGTGCTTTGAGGCAGGTCAGTTAAGCGGCTAACACACACTGAAACATGTAACGATGCACGCATCGACTCCTAGGTTTCATAAAACTTCATCAGTTTCACATTATGCTGATGTCAGTCTCACACACACTGCAACTTGCATCAGGAAATCTGGGAGTCGATGCGTGCATCGCAACGTTTCAGTGTAGATCGCTTTATACTCCACAGAGTTGTTGGGCATGCCTGTAATAATCACACTTAGTAACGAACACAAACACACCGGGCTCTGTAGTAGTGGTGTGGATAGTGGCACGGCCTCCTCCCAAACCACCCGGGTTCAAAACTGGGCAGGACTAAGTCGATGAGATATAGTGGACAAGCGGATCTGCTCGCATCACAATCTTTTGATAGTTTATTCTCTTTATGTTTAGAGTATGCTCGAAATTCTGAGAGAAATTAATATCGAGTCAAACCTAGGTTAAAAATTTCTTTAGCAAAAATTAACTTACTTAAAAAGTAATCAAAATTATACTTCCATAAAACTGCATAATTTGTTCGTAATTAGTAATAAAAATGTTCTTAAATATCATTTCCATACTTGAAAAGGGTAAAAAAAAACACAATTAATGTTCAACTTTTTTTATTTTGGTCCTTATTGAAGAAATTGAGGATCATATTCGACGTTAAAAATATAATGGTTTTGTTCGGACTTTATGAAATGTAGTTTTACATACATATGTCATGAGGTCACAATTACTAAAATAACATTAAACCCAAACTGCAATCAGCAATACTTTCGCTTCGAATATACCAGGTGACCACAGGATATAGTACGTCTCCAAAATTATCTCTAATTTATAAATATGAAATTTGGGAATTGTTAATAAGGCATATAAACACATATTTGATGCCATTTTCAAGATTTTTGTTATACCGGTTCCACCGGAAGTTACCGCAAGTTTCTCTTAAACATAACACCACGTTTCTTGTTTGTGATATCGACCATGAAATAAATATTTCATGTTCAAGAATAATTACGAAATACAAAAAAGTAAATTCTGTACTCAAAACCACTGCCAGTTCTTGTATTATAGTACGTTATTTAATACCTACAGCGTATTCGCGAAAACTTAAGGAGAGCTTACACGAACAAGCAGATCCATATTGTCTTAGACAATCCAGCGGCAATGAAGGCACTAAAATGCTGTAAAGTGACGCCAAGTCTAGTATGGGAAAGCCTAGTAGCTGAAGGTCCTGGCAGAATGGAATACAGTCAAACTGATCTGGGTTCCACATCGTGGGGTCCTAGGGAACGACAAAGGTGACGAACTTGCCAAACTTGGATCAGCTACAACATTCATTGGCCCAGAACCAGTTTTTGGTGCCAAAGTGCACTGTTAGGAGGGTATTAGAATGGGACAAGGAAGAACACAATATATACTGGAGAAACATACCAGGACAAAGACACGGCAGCGCAATCATAAAGGAACCAAGCACAAAAAGGAGCTCAGCAACTGCTTACGCTAAGCAGGAGTCACCTGAAAATTGTAACAGGTCATGCACCAGTGAAGAAACACCTACAAAAAATATGGCTGTATGAAGGTGATCTGCATCCCATGAAGGCTCTGCGGAGAAACGCCGGAAAAGATAAAACATTTTTGGGGAAACAAAAACGGACCCGAGAATAATTGCACGCAGACCGTCATAGAACTGTATTGGCTAGTCAGCAACACAGAAATCACCGGAAGGATATAGATAACTAGGGGAAGACAAAATAAGGCCTTGGCTGTAAAGTCACCCCGACCATCAGACAGGCGGAGCTGGAAGGGAATTTAGTAAGTATTCTATAAAAATATAATAGTCATATGAAAAATGGCATTTAAGCGATTTAGTTAAATGCGAGCACTTATTATTTTGTTTCTTATTTTGAGGTGATCTTTATCAGGCTTTTTTAGTTAAAATATAAATTTTATTACAGGTAACATTAAAAAACATGATGGGTAAAATTTATCTATTCTTAAAATTTGTAAATATTTAAGAAATTTAATGATATGAAATTTCATTTTGGAGGGCTTTTTTTACTTGTTATTTTTGAAAAATTTTAAAATATTGGCAATTAAATTTTAGAAATTGGCAGAAAAACAAGAATTGTAAAAAAATTATCTTAATTTTAATTAAATATATATTATACAAAATGGAATTCTTAGGATACATTTTATTTAATTTTCATAGAACATACTAAAAAATTGGCAGCAGTTTTAAGTACAGAATTTACTATTATGTTTCACAATTATTCCACAGATTGCCTAACAATATCTGTAAATTGCAAAATTTATTTCATGACCATCGTTATGTAACAGGAAAAAAGGTCATGTCGGCCATCCTTCATTCGACTTTAAATTTGAAAAAGTGGTTGTATAGGCAATTTTTAGCTCCTTTGAAATCACAAATTAAAAGTTATGTGCTGTATTTAAAAAAAAAAAGTTCACTTCTGGTAAAACCGGAAGAACAAAAAACTTGAACATAGCATCAAAACATGTGTTTTTATATCTTATTAACAATTATCAAATTTCAGATTTATATCGCAAAACATTTGGAAAATTTTGAATGTGTAACATATCCTATAATCAGCCGGTATCATTTAAATTGGACGATTAAATCTATCGTAGAATATTATTTCTTTAATATTCCCTCAATATAATTGGACAATCTTGAGTCAATATAGGGAAATTTCACAATTAAAATATACCCAGTCCCTAAATTTCAATATTGACTCAAGCTCTTCACAATATTGTATCAACGCTGATTCATTATTGATGTTCTTGAGGTATGATTCAATAATACAAAATCATAATTTTTTTCTTATACAGAGCCCTCATAAATGATTAAAATCAATTGGTACTTTTAACTCATGATTTTGTCTTTCACATTACGGTAGTACAAAGTTAATCATTATAAATAACCCACCCCTTATCATCGTTATTATTGCCTATAGAAAAAAAAAATTTAAATAAAAGTTGTGTGGTTATGACTGAATTTTGTTAAAATGCTATCAAAAGTACAGTAGCGTGCACATTTCAGGGGATACAAAAAAATAATATATTTTTTTTAAATGGGATACCCTGTATATTGTTAAATTTTTGGAATGATCCTTTATTCCTGATTTCATAAATATACCATATGTTATCCCTACCATATACCGTTTTTGAGTTATTAAACGTCGAATATCTTAAACTGTGAATATGGAAAAGTTAACATTATTAAAGTGAGCTATGAAAATGACAACTATTATGTTTGATAAGTGACATTTCTTTAATGAAATAATCAAAATGGTTTACAGTGAGGAAGAAAGTGTCCAAATATTTACTTGTTATATAGAAAATACCAAAAATAAACGTGCAGCAAAAAGAGCATATAGGGCGTTGTATCCAAATCGTCCAACACCATCAGAAAATACGTTCAAAAATATTTACCGAAACGGAATAATACCTCCAGTTTTAGTAGAAAAAAGCGTGTAGTTCAAGCAAACCAGGAAGAACAGCTAGATATACTGCTTCATTTCAAAGGTAAGCCAATCCATATTTATTCGCGAATAGACTTTTTTTGAAACATTGTATTATTTTTTAGAAAATTCTCAATGTAGTATAAATAATGCAGTCGATCAATTAGGTAAAAGTTATTCCAAAAGCCAACGTACGTTAAAAAAATAACAGCTACAGACCATATAAAATGTTACCCATACAAGTTTTAACAGAGGCTCATTAAAGGAAAAGACTGGACTTTTGCCACTAGATGATTCAAAAGTTGGATGAAGATTCCGATTTTTTTATTAAAATATTATGGACTGATGAATCTTCCTTTTCTACGGCAGGAGTTTTTAATAGGAAAAACCGAAGATAGAATGGGAAAACAAGCACAACAGAAAAAGATTGGTAAAATAAACAAAAAAAATAAACAGGAAGAAAAACTGTTAGCGTTTGGTGTGGAATTTTCAGAAACAAAATTGTTGGGCTTATATTTTATGATTATACTTTAACTGGAGTTACCTATCTGGAAACAATTATCCCAGAAGTAGAAAATATTCTTTTGTAGAATTTTCCGGATGCCGAACATGATATCATTTGGATGCAGGATCGGGCAACTCGCGTAGTGTCCTACCCGTTCGAGATCATTTGAATAATGTATTCCCAATATGGATAGGGAATAATGGACCTATTAAATGGCCACTTAATAATCCTTACCGGACGGTCCTAACGGGACAAAAAGCGTGAAAAAAAAAAAATAATAATAATAATAAAAAAAAGGAGGGGCAACCCCGCCCCCGGAACAAGATCATACCGGCCTGCAAAAACCAGCCGAGTGGCTGGCAGGTCAAATGCAGAAGGCGGTCATTCTGGGTTTTCTCCGTCTGCTTAGGGCACACGATTCTGGTATCTACAGTCACTAACCCTGCGGGATGTGGGGAGTGGTTGTAGTTGATGCGCCGGCGCGACTCCCGTGAGGCGTCGGAGGCCACGGGAGGACTGACCGGCATCAGGAAACCGAAAAAAAAAATAATAATAATAGTATTCAAGTCATTAAAGACAGGATTCCACTTGAAATAAACAATCTGAATGTAAATAATGAAGCCATTTCCGGCGCAATTATAAATATAAGAAGACGTTATCAATTATGCATTGACAATAACGGTGGACACATTGAACATCTTTTATGAGATCATTTATTTATATTTAAATTTCCTAAATACATATTTATCTATTTTTGTATAAATATTTGGGTTTTTTCTTCCTCACTGTAAACCATTTTGATTATTACATTAAAGAAATGTCACTTATCAAACATAATAGTTGTCATTTTTTATAGCTCACTTTAATAATGTTAACTTTTCCATATTTACAGTAACTAGTTTAACTAAGATATTCGACGTTTAATAACTCCAAAACGGTATATGGTAGGGGTAACATATGGTACATTTTTGAAATCAGAAACAAAGGATCATTCCCAAAACTTAATATACAGGGTATCCCATTTAAAAAAATATATAATTTATTTGTGTCCCTTGAAATGTGCACGCTACTGTACTTTTGATAGCATTTTAACAAAATTCAGTTATAACCACACAACTTTTATTTAATTTTTTTTTATAAGCAATAATAGCGATGATAAGAGGTGGGAAATTTATAATGAATAACCCTGTACCTGATGAGGATTTTTTGCACATACATATGTGTCTAAGGAATCGCTTTCAACCATCCTTTGTTGACGGCACAACTGACGAGGCTGTTAAGGGGAACTAATTGAAGACCTTGGCGTGAAAAGGGTGCAAGCCACAAAAACTTAAAAACTAATATTTTTTGTTCCAAATAATTGAGAAAGAAAGGTACCAGCCACATTTAACTTATTTTAACGATTCTCCAACAGATGGCGGTGGTGTGGTAAAATATCGTTTTTACAATTTCTGCTATGCCCCGAAAATTTGCAGAAGGTTACAAGCCGCCATCATGAGTAATACACGTGCTGGGTGTTCTCGTGATTTTGATGAGTTTTCTAGTGATTTAAACGAAAAAAAATAGCTATGAGTGGGACTCAGATGATAGTGCAAAGGACAGGGATTATATTGAGAGTGAAAGTGAGGACAGTTCATCATTCTCTGAAGAGCAACAGGTACGTATTTAAGGTTTTGTGGCATACACCGTTATACTGAAATTTGTGTTTTTAGGTTCGACAATGAAAACTCGAATATAATGAAGATAAAACATTACCTAAATGAGAGTTTTAAAAATGTAAATGTTGGAAAAAGGGGTATCAGAAAACTAAAATAGAAACTAAATCCGAAAAAAATTAGGTAACTTATCGCTTTTGGTACCTTATATACCCGAAGTATACCATCAATTTTATTTGGAAATTGGTGCCAAAAATTTTAATTCGTCAAGAAATTGAGGAACGAATACTCGAAGTAGAACATATGGATACAGATTACCCGTTAAGTGATACTAAGCTCTTATTTTAAATCCTTGTGTTATTTCAGATTACCCTTAATTTTTTCATGTAAAAGGATACAAGCCACATTTTTTATGCAAATAAATCTTAAAAAACAAAACCGGTGGTCTTTTTCAATTTCTTTTTATTGGTAAAATACTAGGTAACCAATTTTATCTTTTGCACCTAAAATCAAATAAATTGTACTTAAATTGGATTTTGTGGATTTAAAATGATGTTCAAAGTTAATTTCCTCAAAAGTTATTGCATGTGGCATACATCCTTTTCACGCCAAGGTCTTCAATTGTCAAGTAGTTTTCGATCATTTATGAAAACCAGTTATATAGATTCTATATTTGCGAGAATTCTCTGTGAAAAAGTTCAATGAGACTGTTTAAAAAACTATTTTTTTTTGTTTAATCAATAATCATATTTAATGTCTCAGTACGTGCCTGACAAAACTACGTTGATGCTTTGTTGTAAATGAACACAGGTGACAGTTGTACATTTTAATTTCTGAGGGGTTTTGGTGAATACGCATATGCATTTTAAGATGATATCTACGGTTGATCGCATATGCACAAATATCACATTTATATACCATTACTTCCGAAGGGTCTTGGTGTGACAAGCTGTGCCTCTTAAGGCTTATTTTATGCCTCGTCTCGAATGAACAATTTTCACACTTGTATATTGTTACTTCTGATGAGACTTGATGAGTCAGCAAGTGTTTTTTAAGGCTATCTTTACGCTTTGTTTCGAATAAACACATTTCGCACTGGTACACAGTTACATTGGAAAGGTCTTCATGGCTCAGCATGTGCTTTTTAAGATTACCTTTATATTTTGTCTCGAATGAACACTTTTCACACTTGTACATTACTGCTTCTGAAAGATCTTGATGTATCAGAAGGTGTCTCGTAAGGATACTTTTACTTGCTGTCTCGAAAGCACACTTTTCACAATTGTACCTTTTTACTTCTACTTGGTGGACCATCATGTGCCTTTTTAGACCACCTTACGACTTTACCTTGTATGAACATGTTTCACACTCATACAGTTTTATATCTGAGGAATTTTTATGGATCAGTGCATGTTGCTCAACAAAATGTTTATATTTGGCTTGATATGCACACTTTTCACATTTGTACATCTTGTTTTTATGTGCCTGACTATCTTCTTCAAGGCTACTTTCGCCTGAGGAACTTTCATATTCATGTAAATTATTCAAATTCCATTCTGATGATGCAGTATTTTGAAAACTGAAAAAAAAATACTGATTTGAACAAAAATCACAATTCCTAATAGGTTAAAAGATTTAGTAAGTATTTTTCTTTTGTTCTTGTCTAATCGGTTTTAAAAAAACTTTTTAATTTATACTACTTCGATACATTAGTCAATAAGGTGATTTAAATGATATTAAACGTAATTATCTCACAAATGAGAACGGCCAATTGAAATGTAGAAAACTCAAATATACAGGTTGTTCGGCATTAACTTTCTCAGCATGGATATCTCACTCGAGTTACAACATCGGTTAAATTATAGAAAAGTTATATCTGATTTGGTTTTTCAGTCATCTGGGAAAAATTTTAAAATTCGTATTCTCTTTTTCTCCCATATATTGCTTATTTGACATCCAATCCTTTCTCTGTAAAAACATTCTTAGAGCAACTTTTTTGTGTTTTATATGATTTTTTATAAAATATTAATATTAAAATGATTTGGTTCATTCAAAATCATCATCCAAGATAAGCAAGATCTCTTTTAGGAAACTTTCACCTAATTGTTGGTTACATCCAATAAGGGCACATTGTGTGTGTTGAAAAATATTTATGACAATTACCTTTCACTGTTAGTTAACTCTGATTTAACTTTAATTTCTTCACTATTCACATTTAATTCGAAATTATCTACTTCCATTATATCTTCATATCCTATTTCACGTTTTACAGTTACATCATTTTCACTTTTGTCACAATTGTCTTCCATTTTAGTAACGTCAACATTACTGCAGCCTACTTTATTCTTGAACCCTTCATCGCCATTTAACTTTGGTTTCCCCTCATTTTCTGGTTCATCGATATTATTTTTTTCTTCTGCACCCAAACAGCTCGTTATAAAACTTAAAAGTTCTTGTAATGAGACAAGGCAGGCTTCACAAGCTATTAGTTCATCGTTAATGCATAGTCGCTGCAAAATTAAGTAAAAAAAAATTATATACAAAGAGACCACTGAAATTATACAATATTTTTCTATAATGGAATTCTGACAATATCCGTACGCAATTTTGGTATCATAGAGGCATATATAAAGCGGGGCTATAAATTTCATTTAGATTTCAACAAGGCTCAAAAATGTTAAGACAATAATAATAATAATAATGCTTAGGGAACATGATTCTGGAATCTACAGCCACTAACTCTGCGGGATGTAGCCAATTAATATTGTATTACATGATTGCCCAGTTTTTCATTAATATATTATAATAATAAGTGGTTAATAAAAAGCTTAAAGCCTCAGATTTCTGGATAAATTCAGAATCTGCTCTTCCACCGATTTTAAATAAAATAAGATTTTGACAGATAACTAATACGAAATTAAATAAAAACAAATTTAAAAGAAAAAAAGAGAACGGGAGACTAAGATGGGAGGGGAAAAGTAGCATAGAAGAAAGAAAGGAAAAAAAATATATAAAAATGTACAGAAACTTTGATCAACTATGTAAGTTTCTAAAACAAAACAATGAAACACCTACCGGGCACTACATAAGCATCATTTCAAGGACGCTTATACAACACTCAATAATCATTTCATCACTCTTCCTAGAAATTTTTTAAAACTGTATGAGTGTGAGCACCGAGTGCTTAGAGATAATTTTTTATATTTAAATTTAAATGTTGAAAAAAAAGTTTATGACGCTATAAATGCAGGTAGCAACATTGTAACAGTATGATGTGTTCAAAATTTCTTTACGGTGATGCGGGAAGGTGAGTAAATTTTTTCGATGGATATTTATATTGTGGACATCTGTATGTTAATTTATTATACAGATACGGAGGTGTTTTTGATTGTATTTAAAAAAAAAGAAATGTCATGAAGTTTTCGTTGGTTAATTATATTTAGCCATGAAGATTCCTTAAGCTTATGTGATATTCTTTGCTGTCGTCTAATTCCGCAAATTAAACGGATACACGAATTCTGAACATTTTGTATGCGTTGAATATCATTACCATCTAAAGTTGGACCATACACACTATCACAGTGGTCAAAATGTGATAGAACAAGAGAATCACATAATAATTTTTTGACGTTGAGTTGCGTTAAAACAGACCACCAAACAACATGTAACAAAAAATTTTGAAACAAACTCCTAATAATTAATAGTTTCTCTGATGATGGTGTAATAAACCGAAACGTTAGAAAAAAATTAAATTAGTTATACCTGACCAAAATTCCCACAAAAAAAAAACTATCAATATTAATTGACGTCACGATCTAAATAATGTCTTTGATTATACAGGGTGGGACAATAGTGCGTACGACTTCGATATGTCGAGTTTTATGATAGTTAGAGACACGATTTAAAATCATAAACTAGACAAAAAAGTCTATAACTGGAAATGATTTTCGAATATACAGGGTGAACCAAGACCATTCTACAGGGTCAACTAACATTTTTTAAAATGGAATGCCATGCATATCAGATAATTGTTTGATACTTCTTTGTGGCCTCCTTTCACTCCTGTATTATTATCGACTCTCCTAACCACTTGGATGTAATGATTCTTTTTGTAGAAATTATGCCATTTACACGTGTATATTAAAAAAATCACTACAGTCACCATTACCGATTTTATGAAAAAAATATGTTAATACCAGTTATAAGACATCTGTGTGAATACACTCGGCTATATTCACTTCCTAAAAGTATACAGGCCAAAAATAATTTTTAAATTTACAACTATTTGAACAGAATTTTCACATTTTTTTCAAATGGAACACCCTGTATATTTTTGGACTTCCGTAGGATGGTTTATTTTTAAAAGAGGAATAACTTCAGCTTCTTTCTACTTTGTGGGAAAATATGATTTGATAATACATTTATCTATTATATGAGTAATACATGGATTGAAAAATATGATAACAATAAACTACGTATAGACCGTATAGTTTCCTATATTTTAAACTGTCATTCTGATCTGAATGCCCTAGTTTAAAAGTTAGATTTTTTAAAAATATATAAAAAAAGTAGTGTTTCTGAAATAGTGAGTGTTTCTTTATGCATGGGCAGATATACATGTTATTTAATATTTTGTATGTCTCAATATGGTCACCTCGGACTCTTCAAGTAGCAGTGTTGGTAAAGCAAGTTTTTTAATTTATGTTCATATTCCTGAACACCGGTGCCGAAAGAATGAAAGACGTGCAGCAGTCCAGGGGTTTTTCATTTTTGTATTGTATCTGGAGGAAATCATTTCTTGAGTGTCAATTTTCTTTTTTGGTAAGTCAACATTTTTCTTTAATCAAATTAAATCACGAGGTACCAAATATTAGAAATAAAAAGCATTTTTAGAAGAGATTAAAAAAGTTTATTTACTGATAGAAGCCCAAAAACAAGAAATCACCAGTCTGAAATCATGAATACTATATCTCTTGAATCCAAGAAAATAAATAATCTTGATAGTACCAAATCATATGCTTATGTAGTTTCATCCAACAGAGGTTTTTGAGGTGAAACCTAAGAAAAAATAAGAGGGTAATAAAAATAAAGATGAGCTAAAAGAAAAAATGGATCCAAGAAGCTCAGCAATTGAAGTAGAAAACATAAAAAGAGGGAAGAGATGGTACAGTTATAAGTTGCAATAACATTAGTTAGGTAGTTAGGTTTCTTGTGAGTGGGGCCCTGTGGACCCTCCACTGCGGCCTTCAGCAGGCCTACTGTGGTTCACACCTAGTTATATTTCACCCAATAAGTTCAGTCTCTTACAGAAACTGATAACTTTATTGGGTGAGAATGTCTCCAGATCCTCTGGCAGTAGTTGCCCTTTGCAAAATTTTTTATTGATCTGCGTGTTATAACGACCCCTTTTTTACATTTATTTCAAATTTCGTTTTATAAAAAAAGCAAGCCAGTTATTTTAAAACTTACCCAGCTAGCAAGCAAGAGATCCTCCAAATTTATATATCCCAGGGATGAGCTTTAACCTTTCCACCAATTTAGCTTAGATTGCTTAGATGTATATTTATACATACAAGGTTTTGAGTTGGGCACCACCAGTTTTTTATATTTCAAGAATAGGTAATGAATCAAAAAACTACATTAAACAAAATACATATCTATTCAATAAAAACTGGAAAAAATGAATATAAATTCGTTTACAAAACAGCATGCACAGTAATTAAAATGAATGACCGACCACACGTCAGTGCACTTATATAAAAAAGACACAGTATTAGCTATAATAAAAATTCCGGGTTAATCAAATATTACATTTAGCCAAAAGACAATAATTGGTAACCAGTTGGTTACAAAACAAATAAAACAATATACTACATCAAAGGTCAAATAAACATCACGGTATTTAACCTAAATAACCCAGGTTCAAACGGGAATTCACTCAATGCACAGAATGTATTAATTGTCAGATAAGGGGTTGGCAATATTAAGTTAATCACTTACGTTCGGTAATTGTCCTACTGGACTGGTCCAAAAAACACCATAATATAAGTTGCTCAAACACCGCATTCCATAAAACAAAATACACCGCGTTACTAACTACTCAATAGCATTTTCTCTATACGAAGACACTAATTGCTTTATGCAGCGCACACCTACGTCTGCTCTCTATCATTGATTCTCCTGGACTCCTCGATCATCGATCGTCTCACTGGCTAGGCCCTTGAGCCCCCGCGCACTGTGTGTTTTTGTCCAATTATAGGGCTACCCGTTACGCAAACTTTCGCGGAAACAGACAAGGTCACGCTCGATTAGTTTCTACCACACTTTAGATTTAAATTTATATGAGGCACAAAATACAAAGAATCTCTTTTTAACATCAGAGATTATATTTATTTTACCATATTATTTGGCAGATGCATTTTTATTGAGTCTTTTCGACTCGCGTCCAACCTTTGACTCTCCTAATATAATAATTTAAGCTTGCAGGGCCATATTATCAAATTTTTAAATTAAATAAGCACCCACTTACTGCGACCGCAAGTGGTTTACTCGCTAAAAATAGGGCTGTCGATTAGGCCAAAAAAGTGGACCGTTACAGTGTAAGATGCATATATTCCAGCCTTCGCACACACAGTTCAATGGCATGAACCTCAGTCTGAAAAACAGTTGCATAAGTACCTAGGCTTGAAGATATCCTCACCCTTGGTCTGAAGCTATGTACTCCGGCTCCTGTCCCCTCGGGAGTTTTGGAGCCGTCTGTAAACCAGCAACTGTCTGCCCTCAGTAGATCCGCTTTATTCCGATCCCCCTCATCTTTTTCCGGAGAAAGGATGTTGAAGGTCAGCTCGTAGGCACGCATACTATCCGAGGGCATTCCCAGGATGCTGTGATTCTCTATATCATCCAGCAACCTGTTCCGCTCAATGATACTAGTCTGCGGCATATTCATGGCTGCTTGTTGCAGTCTGTAGGTTGCCCACCTGGCCTCTCTCTCCAAATATATATGAAAAGGGGGTAAATCCTGGTTAATCTCTGCAGTCCAGAGAGTTTGGCTTTGGCCGTCCGTTGTGACCCTTTCGGCCACCAAACAATGGATCCGTACGTTATCATTGGTCTGATGATCGTGATGTAGATCCAGTAAATTTGTTGGAGACCCATGCCTCAGGATTTTTCACAAATACGACGGCATGTCCATAAGTACAGCTTTGCTTTGTGGATTACATTTTCTAGACGGGAGTTATAATTAAGTGATCTATCTAGAGTGATTCCTAGATATTTTACCCCCCGCAAATGGAATAGTTTCACCCATTAAGGAGGGAGGCCTTAAGTCCTCCAGCTTCCTTTTCCGGGTGAATGGTACTATTACTGTTTTTTGAGGGTTTACAGACACCTGTTCCCTGTCATACCAGTTACTCACTACATCCAGTGTCTCTTGAAGGGTATTCGATATTACTCCTTCAGAGTTTCCTGTGATTAGTACGACTAAATCATCTGCATATGCTAGAACCTCAACCTCCCACAGTGTGAGAATAGCCAGTGGGTCGTCCACAAGAAGTGACCACAAAAGGGGGGAGAGAACCCCACCCTGCGGGCACCCTCTCGTGGCTCTAAACCTAACTGTTTCTCCCTGTAGAGACGTTGTTATGGTTCTGTTTGATAGCATAGCACGAATCCAGTCGCCTATAGTAGGCTCAATTCCTCTGGCAGCCACTGCTGCATATAAGGAGTCAGACAGTGCATTATTAAATGCTCCGTCAATGTCGAGAAAGGCTTCCACCGTAAAATCCTTCACTTGAAGGGATTGAGTGATCTTCTCGACTAGGTTGTTAAGTGCTAGTCTGTTGATTTTCCTGTCTGATAGGCGTACTGATAGGTATTGAGGGGGTGATGACTCAAGATGTTCCCCCTGATATATCCCTCCAGCACCTTCTCCAGGCCTTTCAACAGAAAATATGTCAGGCTAATTAGTCTTAGCGATTTAGGGCTTGATTCTTTCCTACCCATTTTTGATATATATACTACCTTAACCGCCGACCAACTGGATGGGATATAGTTCCATACCAGACTAGCTCTGAATAATTTAATGAGGAATGGGAGCAATATTTCCAGTCCATTTTGTAGTAGCGCTGGGAAAACCCCGTCCTCTCCTAGCGATTTGAATGGTTGGAAGGATTTAATGGCCCATTCAATTGCCGGTAGTGTGATCACCTTTTTAGCTGTCAGCCAATCATTTTTATCAGGTCGTTTTAATCGAACTTCTGATGGTGACAGCTGTTGGTCATCCGGATTTAAGCACCCTGGGAAGTGGTTTTGTGCTAGGAACTGTAAACTTTCCTTTCCAGAATCCGTATATGAGCCATCCGATCGCCTTAACGAGCCCAATTCCCATGTCGGCTCTCTGGAAAGAATCTTGTGGATTCAAGTACTGTGAGGTAGGTCAGTTATACTCTCATAGAATTTCCTCCAAGATCGATTTTTTGCTTTCCTTATTTCTTTGTTATAGTCCGTTAGAACGGATCTATATTGGTCCCAGTCGCCCGAAGCTTTAGCTCGATTAAAGAGGCGTCGAACTTCTTTTCTCATTTTATCCAAATTCTTGTTCCACCAAGACGCGCCTCTATTGTCCTTTTTTATCTTCAATGTACAGTTTTCGTTGTAAGCTGTGACAATTGCGTTGCGGATCTGTTCCGCCGCAATTTCAGTCTTATCACGATTCCTGATTGTGGTGATAGTGGATTGAAGGTGAGACTGGAGGGTTTGTACCCTTCCGAGTCTGTGCACTTCGGATCCCGATATGTCACCATAGGTCTTGGACCAGCTTCTAAATTGAATAGAATATGATAAAGTAAACAGAAAAATTCTCATAAAATTCCTTTTATTAATGTGACCGGTTTCGTGAACAAGTAATTACTTCACATCATCAGACACAGGAATTTTTATAAATGTTAAGTAATTACTTGTTCACGAAACCGGTCACATTAATAAAAGGAATTTTATGAGAATTTTTCTGTTTACTTTATCATGAATAATTACTAGAGCTGTCCGAGGTCACCTGGCCGCCAGAGCCGTCATATGACTCATACGTTTACATCATATCATAATACTTGAATAAGTATATTAAATGGAAATAAATTTTAACAATAATGTTACATTTTTATAAAAATTTGTATAAAACTCACCCTTTTAAACAGATTTATGAAGTAGTTTGGTTGTCGTCATCACAAAGTGGGGAAGATCTATAGTATAATAGCATCAGGTATGTTTCTACAGCTGTCTCTGTCAGCGATGTTCGCTTTGGTGAAAAAATATGTTTGTATTTTGAAAATGACCGTTCGACATCTATGGATGTAATACAGGCATAAGTAAAACAATCTGTGAACTCACTTAACGAAGTTGTAGATGCACCATCACAAATTTGTCTTAATTTGCTAAAATCAGGATCTTTCTGTAATACACTCTCGAATTTTTCACTAACGCGATTATTTTTTGCGTCATTTATAGCCTGTAGCTGTGTTTTTACGTCGTCCACTATTTGCAGCGATTCCACTAACGAAAACGAACTATTTTGCAATTTTTCTATTGCGTCGTTTAGTCCCCTATAATTGTTATTAATACTTTTTAAATCTGTTTCAAGGGAAACGCCTTGAAAGCTTGTCTGGCTTTCCCTAATAGCTGCAGCCTCGTTAGGGTTGAACTGTAGTATCACAGCTTTTATTTGTTGAAAATATTCAGCATAATAAAAAGCCGTGGAAATGTTGGTTTAAGAGGGTCCAGTACACGTACTATAATATTTAAAATAGAATTTTTTTTACAATCTGTCGTCTCGTCAATACATAACCAGAGCCGTGTATTTTTTTAATCCACATTTAATCCTATTTACAATGTCTTCACGAACAGCTGGAATATATCTACATAACGATGTACGACTTGGTAAGTTCACCTGGGGATTGTATTTATTCCAAAACTCCCGAAATGGTTGTTTATCCAGTATGTGTAGCGGAATATTACAGGCTATTAACATTAACAATAAATCAAACATAAACTGAGTTGTCAAAGGCATGCCATTTTTTTATTTTGATGTTGCACGGTATTGATATGACGACGACAATCTGTTTTGTGCCAGCACATTAAGTCTTGATTGCAAACTTTACAAATTATTTTGCATAAATTTATTCACTGTGTCCGCGTACGGTCGTTTTTTACCCTTTGGCGCGTTTGACATTATGTATAATTTATAGGTACAACCTCACGCATTAACCTTTCAAATAAAACTGCAGCGTAAATCACTTCTAAATCGGCACGTGTGGCGACAGCGCAAGACCGTGGCTGTACTCCAGGCACATCGGACAGCTCTAATAATTACTCATATGGGATCAACCTACCTACGTGAATAGAATATGTTTATGATCTGAACACGAGGGTTCAGAAGATACTTTCCAATCGGTTATCTTGTTGCTCAAGTAGTTTGAGCTGATTGTGATATCTAATACCTCCATCCCATTTCTGGTGACAAAGGTTGGTTCGGAACCAATGTTATTCACAGTTAGTCCTTCACCTAATAAGTATTCAAAAAGTGACTCACCTCTTTGGTTAATGGTCGGCTTCCTCACGCTATATGGTGGGCATTCGCATCACATCCAATAACCAGGTGGATATTGTTCCTTTTGCTTCCTCCTTCCGAGATCGATACCTGGACGGCTACAACGTCTGGGTGCAGTAACCTGTAAGTACAAAATAGGTAATGTTATTTCTGATACATGCTCTGGGTCTTTCATCGGAACCGATTTCTACTACCTTGCCAGGAGTATTTCCTAGGCCGCTTACTCGGCCTGTGTTATTTGTCCAAGGGTCCTGAAGGAGAGCGATGTCGATTTGCTCTTCCTTAAATCTTTTACCGAGGACGTATGTGGCCGCCCTGGCTTTTTGTAGATTCGCCTGTAGACACCTAATATAAGATGTCATTGGGTAGTTGATTTGAGGATAAGGATTAGGGATAAGGGTATTAATTGTGGAAGTGTTGAGAAACGGTTGGGTTAGGTTGTGGGTTTAAAAGGGAGTTAAGGGGGGTGGAATTTTTTCTCCTCCTCCCCGAAAGGTGAATCTTTCTCACTCTTCCTGGAGGTGGTTTTGTCTGGGTTAGGGTCCCCCGCCGTGCCCTTCTTCGAAGGTGGTTTAACTCCACTCTTCTTCAGATGGGGGTTTATTCGGGAGGGATTTTCCTTTCCCAGATGTTCCCTGTCGGGGCTGTTCGCTCCTCTTTGGAAGCGATTGTAGTTCGCTTTTCTCTGAGGGCGTTCCTGCCACCGCTTTTTTTGTCAGGAGTCTTTACCTCCTCTGACTTTTAGGCGGAATTGGATTTGTCCAAATCCGCAGAAGGGCGCGATTCATCCCGGTGTAGTACGGTCCACTCCCGGGTGTTCAGACCATGCCTCATTTTCCTCAGCCTGTTCAGCACTACCTCGGAAGACAGTCGGTTACCGGCGTCATCCGGGATATATGCCACACAGACATGAGGTTTGGGAAGGTCATGCTCCTGCAGGAATTTAAGACGCGCTCCTTTCCATGGATTGAGGTGCTCTGTGACACTCTCCATCCACGAGGCGCTCGTCCCATCCGCAAAGGTGATGAGAAGGCACCCAGGCCGTTGTGTGCAGCCTAGGAACCTCACCTGAGGACCCTCGTTTGGGATTGCCTCTACAGTTTGCATTATTGCCTGATGTAGTGCTCCCTTCTGTGTGCTAATTAGGGTAGCCATTGGGTAGTTGGAATGGATTATGCCCATTCTGACCCCCTCCTCAACAGCTTCCCTAAAAGAGGTTTTACAGCTCCACCTTTCCGGGGCTTTTTCGCCCGCTGGCATGGTGTGCTGTCGTTAGAACGCAGACGCTTACCGGTTACAGCTTGCTCAGAGGTTTGCAGCCCTCACTCTGGCTGCTGCTCGGTTGGCCGTTGCTCCAACACTTTACTTAAGGCGGTTTCGTATGGTATTCCGCTCTTAAGTAAACGACCTTGCAGCACCCCCCCAGTCGTTTTCTCTTAAGGGTGAGTCCATCCAATTTCCTGGATATCTCATCCCCTGAAGTTCTCAATTCTCCAACGCTCAGAGACGGAGACTTTAACAGCTCCCGCTCCTGATCCGATGAAATTGAGATTTCTGATGGAGTAGGATTGATCCCAATCTCCATATGTTCTCCAGTTTCCTGGAGATCGAGAGCTTGCCTTCTCACGTTAAGCTTGTCTGTAGTACTAGTACCCTCCACAGCCTGACATCCCACTGTGGGTACTGAGAAGTCTCTGGCTGACGGTCGGTTGGAGCCCATTCTCCTACTCTCTTCCCCGACTGGAATTGGGGTATCCCTCCCCTGCTCCGTAACTTTTACCTTTTTCGTTGCCATGTCATTCAATGATTGGTTTGACTAAGGTTCTGGGACCGCGCCACTGGGCACCAGGGAACTTTTCTTGTTAAAGAGGTTGTTTCCCTCTGTGCAAGCCTGCAATAGCATTAACACGAAAGAGAAAATAAAATAGAAGGTTAAAAGCAAATTCGGAAATAGATATTGCATAGTAGATGGTGTTCAAAGAAACCCTAAAGTACGAATAATTCATGGAGTGGAAGATTTTATTAATGTAGAGGATGAAAATATTATTACTGATAGTTTGAAAGAACAAAATGATCTGATAATTACTGATAAATCCATTTTAAGTGTACAATCTAAGTATAAACAAAAAAGATAAACATAATAAAGGTAATATAATCTTAACAGTGGATGTTGCACTGAAAGAGCAAATGTGCCAATTGGGTAAAGTAAACATTGGTTGGAGATGATGTATGGTACATAAATACTGTGCTGTTATGAGATGCTTCTGATGTGCAAGGTACGGACATAAGGCAGGTAACTGTCAAAATAATGTAGCATGGTTTACTACATATTAATTACTATATAACCTGTTCTTATTGCCGGCTTCAGCTGTTGTTCATGGAGAAACAGTGTAGTATGCATTAAATTCACTAAAGCCTACAGTACGAGAAGATATAATATCCTTAAATGATGAATATGTTTTCGAATCTGCGTCGGTAGAATTTAATACTGATAGTACTATTTATGTTGTCTGTGTTGTGTACAGGCTCCCATCATCCGATTTTAATATCTTTATTGACAAATTAGATCTGCTATTAGAAAAAGCATGTGAATGTGACAAATTTGTATTGGTTGCTGTTATTTTGTTAGATTACAACATATCTATGTTAAAAATAACAAACATATAGATTACAACATATCTATGTTAAAAATAATTTTTTAAGGAAAAAGTATACTTGGAGAAACTTATTAGAATCTTATACTATGGACACTTCTATAAATGAACCAACACGAGTTACTGCTACCTCGAAAACCTGCATCGATACTATATATATTTCAAGTGCAAAATGATGCAAAAGTAATAGATGCAAATATATCAGATTATTTTGCTCAATATATATTCATCACAAATCTTCATTGTCCGAAAAAACTCATGATATGAGGCGAATAGTCCAGTAAATTATGAGAATCTTTATCATCTTTCAATGATAATAGCTTTATTAAATTACTTTCATTACATTTTAATAATGCTTTTTCCTTAAAGAAAGTAAGAACCAACATAAATAAACGTAAACTTAAATGGATTTCTGATAAAATTTCTGAAGCAAAAAGATACTTTAAATCTCATGTCAGAATTATACAACCAAAATCAAATAGAAAAGAAAATTTTTATTGCTTACACAAATTACTAATCCAATTTACTTTTGTCAGAAAAAATAAACATTATGGGGAATGAATTGCAGTCAGATAATAAATCTAAAACAATCTCGGATATTGTCAACTGGGAAAAGAGGGGAAAAATGTTCCTCAAATGCCTTTAATGGAATCAAAGTTAATTATAAATTGATCACTTCTGCAGAGGAAGCAAGTAATTTGTTTAACGAATTTTTTTTCTAGAGAATCTGAGTCTTGTTTACAATATGCCTATAAATTCTAGTTTATCACATATGACAGAAAACTTGAACTCAATTTTTTAACTGATGTTACAGTAGAGGAAGTATTAGAATGTATTAAAGTACTAAAAAAAATAAATATTCATCAGGTGAAAATCATATAAGTAATGTACTATTGAAAAAAATATATATTGCTCTATACATTGTTCAGCCTATTACATACATATTAAATGAGTCATTAAAGTGTGGAATTTTCTCAGCTGGGATGAAAATAGCAGTTGTCGAACCCCTCTATAAAAAGGGTGATCCCTTCTTAATAGAAAACTGTAGTCCTATTAGTTTCTTGTCAGCCCTTTCAAAGTTAAGTGAAATTAATTTGTGTTGAAGAAAATCGGAATTGGAAAATCCAATATGATAAACAGTTGCCAACATGGTTTTCAAAAGGGCAAATCAATGACAACTGCGATATCTGCTTTCGTTGAGAGAATTTTACGTTTTCTAGACAACAGTTATCTTGTCCATGGTGTCTTTCTTGACTTGTCAAAGGCTTTTGAGTGTATGAATTATGCTATTCTTCTAGATAAGTTGGATAAAATGGATATCCGTGGTATAGCCAATGGTTGGTTTAAATCTTACCTTTCCAACGGGACACAAAAAGTTTGTATAAAACATAATTTAGTAGAATATTTTTCTAAAACTAGAACTATCCATCTGGAGTACCCACTGGTTTAACAATATTAAATTCCCTGAATTTCCTGAGGTTTTCCAGGTGAATTTTTTTAAAATTCCAGTCTATAAGTCTACATCAACATTTCATTGGAAAATGGCATTTCATTTGATTTTTATTTAATTGGACAAAAAAAATTGAGATTTTTAAATATTTAAATATATCCTACATTAGATCGGTCAGGAAACTCTCTCATGGTACAAAGCATTTTAAATTTAAAAAATCCCAAGAAAATATTTTTTATTTTTTTATTAATATATAGTAAAAACAATATTAAAACAAAAAAAAAAACATTATTCTAACAGAACAAACTTAACATAGTAACACAAATTTTTCATCATTTGATAGGTACCTACATTATAAAAAATAGAATGAAAATTTCTAATAAAAAATATTTTAAGATTCATACATATTTTCTTAAATCATTTATTTTATTATCTACCTTATCCAACTCATATTTTGCATTTTTCTCTAAACGTTTTTTCTTTTTTCCAGCATAGAAATTTCCATGCATGCTTTTCTTTTCAATTTTTCTAAATCACTAATATTACTCAATTCCCTTTTTTTTCTCTTCTAATGTCCTCTTATATTTACTACACGATTCTTTAACATATCTTCTAAAACTTTTATTAATATTTATATTAATTACTCCCCCAGGACTAGCAATATGTCATAAACTATTCTTTGAGAGGTTAATGTAGATTCTTGTAGATTTTCAATTAATAAATTTTTCTTTATTGGAAAACCTGACTCGACTGTAGCATTCCCATGAGATAACATAAAAACGAGTTTAAAAATGTACCACAAAATTACAAAATTTTGTAGTTTGTCTACAAGTTTACAATAAAACTGGTCTAGCCTGTCATCATCCGAAAATGTGTTCAAAATAATAACAAACAAATTCTGAAAATTCAGACTTTCGTTTTTCTGCTTTGTCTGCTTCAATTATAGAATTATCATGTAAAATCTGCAGTAAATTTTCCTTTTTTTCATTTTCTAATTTATTATTTTTGTTACATTGGTATTTCAAACAGCATCTTTCTATAATTTTTTTAATACAATTTATCAGATATAATTGACAATCTTGCAGAGATAGCAATTTTGCTTTTTCACTTATTTATTTGACACTTAAATATTTTCTTGTTTTAAATCCGACATTAATATCTGAGTTTTTTAAAAACTTTTTATTGTCAAAATCACTTTTTAGAAGTCTCTTAAGGTTAAAACTAATAACTTGTTGAACAACAAATATACTTATAATATTCTTTAATAAATATACCAAATCATTATATAAAAATGGCAACATGGGTTTATCAGTTTGATATTTTCTCAGAAATGTTTCTAGTGATTTAGCTAGTGTTGCAAAAAAAGCTAATTTAGGTTTTAATAAGTTATCATTTACTGCAGATTTCACATTTTTTGTGCTAATATTAATAGGCAATTTAGTGTTTTTCATCTTCGACACATAATTTTATAGCATCAATAATTTCCAATGCTCTATTTGCAGCATCGGCACTCTCAACCCATCTGGTTGAGCAAAATTTTTGGAAAATTCCTTACATTTTGTTATAAGAGTGAAATCTGATCGTCTTTTCGGTGCATCTTTGAAAAGATTATAAATACCTCTTAACACCTCATTAATATTCCATTTGGAAGCTTTATGTCCCGTTTGAAAAGCTCCATGGATGATATGAAGCCCACATGAACCTATAACAATATTTTTTTTAGTAGTTATTATCTGTGATTCCTTAAAAAGCTTTAAAATCTTCCAGTTTACATTAGGGCCATCCATTGATATCTAAAATTAAAAAAAAAGTTTATACTATGCATCAAATATAAAAACAAGTGCCAATATAATAAACCACATAATTTTCAGTTGAAATAAATAACTACATGTTTTATAAAAGCTTGTGAATTTACCTGTAATATTCTATTTGGCTGTAATGGCTTGATCCCGTTTAAAAAATGTTGCAGTATATCTTCAGCTGCTGTATGGGACATGAAAACAGAATTAAAAAATCGTGTCTCAACTCTTCCTTTGTTACAATCGAAATATCTTACATGTATGTCCATCTGACTTTTTTGGACAATTTTATTCAAAGATTCGTCAAAACATATAGCATAGTCCTCACAGTTTAAAAGGTTCTCTTCCAAGTTGTTTTTGAAATACGGCACGAAACCAAATAAAGTTATATATGTGGCCTTGGTATATCCCAAACTCATTTTCTGAGCAATCTCACTATCCGGGAACATTTTTTTAAAAATGGGAATTATTACTGAACACAAATTGTAACTTAAATTTGAAAAACATATGTTCAGGCACCAGTATATTTCGGCATCAGTTACGTTAGAATACGTAAATTTATTAAGTGTGGAGGACGAATTTAAAGTACCAGATGTATGACTTGTGGTATTTATATTTTTTGTTCTTTCACTGTCTATAGTATGATCATCCTCTATAGGAATTACAGGATTAATATGTTTTTTGGCAAATATATTTATTGGCATATTTTTTTGCTTTGCCCTTAAATTTTTCATTTTTCATGATGCAGTGCCTGTCTACCCATATTACTAAGTTCAAAAGTTTTAAAACACAACTTACAGTACGCTTTTAATAAATCATTTTCTACAGGCCCAAATAAGTATGCCCACTGAGGTTAATGCGGACATCAACCCAATCCCGGTTAAATACTGTTTTTTAGACATGTTTTTCAATTCATTGAATTTGATCACACTTTTCACTTTCACAGTTCAACTTAAAACACAACCGCCATAACTTCCGACAAGTTTGTAAATCCTGGGGCGCATTCACGATCGACGCCGAGTGTACGTCGGGCGGACTCCGGAGTGCATTAGGCAACTAGGATATGTTCACGGTTCCAGAAAGCAACATTATGCCAGTTCATGGTTGATGATAATCTTTGTCGGGTTATTATTATTAAGACAACAGAAGTACTAGCACATATTTTTGACATTACAAATGTAATTACTACCGTTGAGGAAAATAGTTACGATGATTGAGGATTTCAAGTAGCATCAAAAAAATTTTGTATAGATAAATAATTTCGTAGAAAACCTGTTTAGATAACCAATAGATGTGTGGTAAAAATAAATATGTTATATACGTATTACATTAGTTTTTATTTATTTTCTATGTACTTACATGATTGGTAAAAATAAATCACACTTCTGTATTTTTTATATACAATAGTGGACTTTCAGATGTATATATAATATTTATTTGATTGGTGTACCTCCAATGGTTATTATAAAAACCACCCTCGAAGAAAAAAAATGATTATTTGCACCTTTAAAAATTTATCAAAAAATATGAAAAAAAATAATAGTATAGAACTAATTAATTGATATCTATTTTTTGGCATTGGATTCATATGAATAACTGTCATAGTTCCAGAGAAAAAAAAACATTGTCGTTAAGGGTTGTTACCCCCATATCTACCATATAAGTGAAAACAGAGGGCTGAAATTAATTGTAGGAATACTTCAGGCAAAAAGCAATAATTAAAAGGTTAAAGTATTACAACAGAGTTCAATGCATTTTTCATATGCTAAACCGGTTAGACCCTTTTTGGGGGTCTCAATTGACCAACATATGAACTGGATAGAGCAAGCACAACTGCTTTGTGGTAGACTCAGTAAAGCTTGTTATACTCTTAAAGAACTGAGAAAGGTTGTTGTCAGAATGCACTTATTATTGCATATTATGGCTACTTTTATTCTATTATGACTTACAGAAATTTTTTTTTGGGATGGTTCAGTCAAAATTCATTTTTAATACAAAAGAAAGCAATTAGAATCTGATCAGGATTGAGATAAGGAGACTCATGTCATATAATTTTAAAAAAATTAAATGTATTAACTCTTCCCACAGGTTATGTATATGGAATGTCTAAAGTTTGTTTTCAACAACATGGCTCTCTCTAAAAACTGTGTAAATCCACATTTGCACAATACTAAATATAAAGATAATTTTGCTATCCCACTCACTAAACAACACTACTTGAAAAAGGTTGTTACAAATGTATAATTTCTATTCTACTCTATATTTTATTTTTATTTTCTTTTTTGTTCTAATACTACTAGTATGAATACTATTATTTAATCCTGTATCTTGCACATAGTTAGGAAGGGCAGTTGTTTTAATAGTTTTTCTGATAAAATGTATTTGTTGTAGTATTTAATTCACTATCTACCTAAAATTTTTATATTAGCACATTTAGATAAAAATGACAGCGTAAAATATAGGAAACTATAGATAGTTTACAGTGTCATATGCAGTTTGAGAGGATGCTTATTTAATACCCAAATAATTAATTTTTTTTTCTAGATTGTATAATACAAAGGAAATAATATGTCAGATTTGTTATAGTATACTGTCATTACACCCAGTGTTACCCTGGAATGCATCCCGATAGCGCTGGTGGGGTTTATTCAAGGATATCTAGCAAGAAAATATCATTACAAAGATGGTAGAAAGACAATTACAAACTTAAACATTTGCATAAGGAAACTAGCGAGGTACCTACCAACTCCGGGATATATTTTTGCACCATATTTACTATAAGCCCACATTCTGCCATATTTTGTAAAGAAGTATAGCACCCCATCTCCAAAACTTTCATACAAAATCGACATATTCTCTCATCGATTAATTCTAAAATTGTACTTTCTTTCAAATTATTCTGCTTCATGTTTTCTTCGGAAGTACTGAAAGGGGATATTTTATTTTCTCTGTTGAGACAGGCTGTCTTAAAATCAATAGCATTTTGAAGTTTTGTTGCACAACCAGGGCACATCACACCCTGTTTTCTTTCATCCAAATTCTAAAATAATAAAAATTAATAATTCTGCATATCTTTGAACCCTATTGTATGCTAAACAAAAATGCTTAGGTATTGTAACTGCTATATTGTGAACAGATACGGTAACAGGTATATGATTAACGTTACATTTTCAAAACATACCACATTCAGAAGAAGTGCATTCAGCATTTGTCTGGTAATTTCTTCTATTATGTCGAACTTATTATCGCATATTGTTTTCAGACAAAGCCTGCAGATCTTGTTGTTACCGTCACTCATGTTGGATTATATTAATCTTGTCAATCACAAGAACACCGAAACATATAAAAAATTAACGCATGAGGAGCTAGACTGCAAGACCTAAAAAATAAAACCCAAACCACCCTAAATTTTCTTTTTTAACATAACCGCACTCATTCGTCCTCCTCACAGGCTGAAGAATTGTCGCTATGTCGACTATTCTTCTTCGCATTAACACGGTCATTTTCTAAAGTAACTCGTAAACTGGAGCTTCACTGCTTACTTCAGCGATATCACTCAAAAAGATTGTGGTTTTTCTAGCCATTGAATAATATTAACTAATGTACAGAACTATGGAGTGTAGAGAAGGAGGAACGTCTCTTATGGACGGTACGGTCAAAATGTGGTCTGAATTCTGTAAGGTATGAGATATGGCGCTGATCGTATTATGGGATTGAGTCTGAAGTTAAACACTTACTATATCTGAAACTATATATCTGAAACTAGCTTCAGATTCTATAAACTAACGAAAACATAATATTATGTAGGTGTTGAAAAGAATTATACAGCGTAAAAAAATAATAAAAATAGTAAAAGCAAAATCACGTAGAATACCTCCTCTAAATCAGCGCCACCTATTCTTCCATCGAAAATCCGATCACATTTTTTAACACGGAGACGTTTCTCCTTCTCTACACTCCATATACAGAACTATGGAGTGTAGAGAAGGAGGAACGTCTCTTATGGACGGTACGTTCAAAATGTGGTCTGAATTCTATAAGGTTTGAGATGTGGCGCTGATCGTATTATGGGATTGAGTCTGAAGTTAAACACTTACTATATCTCTGAACTAGCTTCAGATTCTATAAACTAACGAAAACATAATATTATGTAGGTGTTGAAAAGAATTATACAGCGTAAAAAAAATAATAAAAATAGTAAAAACAAAATCACGTAAAATACCTCCTCTAAATCAGCGCCACCTATTCCTCCATCGAAAATCCGATCACATTTTTTAACACGGAGACGTTTCTCCTTCTCTACACTCCATATACAGAACCTTGCAAACAGGTTAAATGAGCTGAAGAATTTCAACATAAAAAGAAAGACAGATATACCATAATCCATAAGAAAGAAAAATAAACTAAAGGCCTTAAGACAAGACATCATATGACTAAAGCCTTGCAAATAGGAAAATACCTAAGGTACATTTTTGTGATTTGGCGTCTTACAGCAATGTCTTTAAGCGCCTTAAAACGTGACGTCCCATATAATCATCGCAAAAATAGTGTTCGTCAAGCATATGACATTTCTACCTAACCTTCATTCTTGGTTTTGTATTTATTCTTATTAACTATGTCTGAAGTTCTGTGTTTCGCATTTTTTAATAGCATAATTCGATTCAGAAGTGAATAAGATGACATTGGCAAGAGAAGGAAATTTTGTGCTTTGTCATCCTAGACCAACAGGAATTAATATTTCTCTTTAACGTTATTTTTATACAGAGAGTACTGTTAACTTTTTATCAAGCACAACAAAAGCCGCTATGTGCAAAAACTACAATATTTAAAAATATACCAAAACATATTTCATTCTGTCATTTTTCCGTTATATCATCACTATGTTCCGCTTATAAATTTTCTAGCGTCCTCCAGTGGCCGCGCGATACCGCTGCAAGCTTTAAGCGTGACGTCACGACTTATTCGTTCGCTTGACACCGTATAAGTAGCTTATCCCGGCTTACGCGCAAAAATATGCCTCTGGGTAATATTTCATCTCTCTCTTTATTTTGGCATGCACTCTCTCTCTCTCTCTAGGCTCAGTCCATATTACCTATTAGGTCAATGGTTTTAGCTTATGCAGTTGTGACTATGGTTGTGACTTGTGTTTATATTATTTATACTATCTGTGATGGTTTATAGTAAAAACGAAAAGTGTTTCCCTGTGGATATATTCTTTCCAGTATTTTAGTTTTATTTTCAAATGATAAATTAATATAAACAACATGAACGGGGCCAATAGAAAAACGTGCATATTTTGTGTAAAAACAATACGCGATGATCAGTTCGACGTAGTAGGAGAAATTACAATGCAAATGTTGGATGGACTTCTTATAAAAGTGGTAAATATTGAAAATATTACGTGAAATAGTTGGTGACGGAATATTTATTTTATTTTGACTTAATAATAGGGTGTTTGTTACCATAAGACTCTTCTTTCATTGATTTTTGCGAAGACTTACAGTTTTGAATCAAATTTGTAATTTCCTATATTTAAATCATGTTGAGAGTAGTGCAGTTCCAACAAGCAAAATCTAGTAGATGCTGTAACTGAAAAAATAACAGTCTCATTTCAAATGTAAATAAAAATGAATATTTCCACACGACTTTTAGTAAAACTCCTAGCATTTTATTAAATAAGTGTTATTTATCATTCTGGTAAATGCCGTTATTATTAAATAAAAGCATGATGAAAATGTACAGTATGTAGTATTGCAGGTGGAATGGGCCCATTTAGATTTCTTTAAATTTAAAATTATAAATGATTGTCGTTTTTGAGAGATCCTCAGAAAAGAATTGTTTTTCTGAATAATTTTGCAGCAGTCAATATTTACATTGAACTTGAAGTGACTCGGTGTGCTTATAAATGTATTCGTTTAATACATTTTAGATTTAATTTTGTGTTCTAGATTTATATGTAAAATAATCAATGTGAATTGTAGTGTCCCTCAACACTATTTCTTATTAGATATTAATATTACATTCTTTTGTTCGAAATGTCTATGTTATATTAGATTCTATTTTTTAGAATTTGGACAACGATAAAGAAGCTGTAATGTGCCATGAATGCTCAACAAAACTGCAAAATGTCCTCGATTTTAAAACGGCTTGTCTTAATATAGAAAATAAAATATTACCTTATCTTAATTCTGACAAAAATATGAAGTTAGTGTTAAAGGAAGAGTCAGTTGTAAAATTAACAGACCTTTCTGAGGACCAAAGGGTATGCCGATTTTGTATGAAATTGTTGGAAAAAGGATTCTATACAAATTTACAAGAAACAAAAGAAAATATATTTCTAGTAGATATCATAAAAAAAACATATTCCAGAATTGGTAAGTCCACAACTATTTGACATGGAAAGTATTTAATTCTTGTATCATTGTTTTATAATTATTGAGCATTCTAATTTGGTGATTTTGATATAAAATAAATGTGTTGCTGTAATGGGGCTGTCCCATTAGATTGAAAGTTGATTTTTTTTTTAAGTGTACGATTCTGCATTAAAGTGTAATTGATGTAAGTGGTTGCCATTTTTAATATTTTACTATTACGTAATTAAATTATAGTGTTTCAGAATAATTTATGGTTGCCGCAAGTTAAACAATCGATGATATAATGTACAGTATTCTTTAGCCCAGCCGGTGTTGTCATATTTCATGTTTATTATGTTGCAAAATATTATGCAAAAAATATTTCTGATTTTTAATTTGTTCCATGTATTTTTACATTTATTTTGTGTTGGACATAGGTTTTCAAGATTATATTAATTTGCATAGGTACAGTATAAAATGTAAATACTTCTGTGGAATAATTGTGAAACACAATAAAGTAAATTCTGTACTCAAAACCGATGTCCCTTGTATTATAGTATGATATTTAATATTCTATAAAAGTGGAATAAACTGTCATAAAAAGTGCAGATTAAACGATTTACATAAATTTATTTTGTTATTTTGTCTCTTATTTTGAGTCTTTATCAGGCTTTTTAGTTAAAATACAAATTTTATTATAGCTAACTTTATAAATAAAAAAAATTAAAGTACTTAATTGTTGGGAATTACATAAGTATTCTTTCAAACCTAGTTTTGTTGTGTGGCAGAACATGGTTAGTCACTGTGTATCTCTCCTGAGTTCGAGTCTTAACTGCGGCATCTAGCAGATGTGGGAGGGAATGGTTGTTGTGTATGTGTTTCGGTTGAGTGGTAGAATAGCAATGTGATAAACTCCGTCAGGACGTTAATATAACTTAGATGATAAGAAAATAAATAAAGCAAATATTTAATACTGCTTTTAAAATTACGTTGTGCAGGGTATTTGAAACGGTGATTTGTTTTCAAATATCTGAACACAGTTTCAAAATTTTGTTATACAGGGTGTTGTTTTTGGGATATAAGAAATTGATATATTTTTATGTAGCCCAACCTGTTTTCCATTTTGGTTAATATGTTATTCGATTCTGCAAATTGAGTAAAACATAACTACTGATTATACATAGTTTTTATACACAGTGGTTTGCATGCTGTGGCTTAAAAAAATGAGGTAAAATCGATAAAACACCCTGTATCTTGGTAAAGAAGGTTGTTAGACCCATTATCCATGGGTTATTTGGAACCACCTAGGTGTCCTACATCCACAGTTAACATATGTACATTTCCCTATGAAACGCCCTGTATACCTAAAAATTTTATACTAGCGTATTCAGATAATAATGACAGTATAAAATATAAAAAAATAAAGGGGATTTATTATTATTATCATGTTAGGTTTGAAAGAATGCTTATGTAATACCCAACAATTTTTTTTCTAGAAATGCATAAATTCGAAGCAATAATATGTAAAATTTTTTAAATTTAAAAATAAAATGGATGAAATTTATTGAACATGAAATTTCTGTTTGGAATGCTTTCTTTGTTTGATATTTTTGAAAAATTTTAATAATGACAAGTCAATTTTAAAAACAACGGAAAAACGGCAAATGTGTAGAAATTATCGTAATTCTAGTTAAATTTATATTATACGAAATAGGAGAAAATGTTTAGATTACATTTTGTTTGATATTTATAGCATATTTATTAAATGACATGCTAAGTAAAGTACAGGAACTCAGTGGTTTTGAGTAGGGTACGAACCTGGTTTTTTTTAAACAAAACTTGTTTTTTGTAAGGTTTTTTCTTGTTTAAATAAAATACATTTCCAAAAAAAAAAACAGGTTTTAAACAGTTTTAAACTGTTTGCTTGGGTCCCATGCTCCAATCTCCAATACGATATGATAGCCTAAATTTCATCAGCTGCTACTGTATCTGTGGTTTGAGCAATGTGATACGCTCTACGCTCTCGGAAGCCTAGTATTTGTAACTTTATTTAACATTTTAAATATTCTGTTTAAAAATTAATTATTAAAATTAAACACCACAGGTAATACAACACCCTGTATCCCTTGAGGTACCTCAAAGTACCAAAGGCCACACATTTAAATACAATGGACACACACCCAATGTTCAAGTATGCTAGGATTAATTTCTGGTTTAGGAAAATCCTAGCTCCTCGACCGGGGATCGAATCCGGGATTTCAGGGTGAGAGGCAAGTGTCCTTACCACTCGACCAAGAAGCCACTATTTCTATTTTCCATAAATATATTATCGGGTCAATTCTGTTACACAAGGTGGTTTGTTGTTACCTTAGAGAGGTCTTTTTATTTGTTTACAAGATTTGTAAATCACCTATTCAATTTTATAAATTCTGACAAGATGTCGCTTTAAAGAGATCTGGCTCTTGATTATTGTAATCTTAACAAGCTCATTTTAGTACTTGTTGAAATCATAACAAGATAGGGATAGTGTTTAAAAATTGCTGTTAATCCCCTATTTATTAATTTTGAACTTGAAAATGTTGAAGAATGAAAATCGGTATTTTTTATTTTATTCTATAGGTAGGTAAGTACTTAAAGTACATACAGGATGTTTCTTAAATAGGGTTCCAAACTTCTACAGCATGTAATATTCATAGAAATAAGTTAAGAAGTTCTTATAAACATGTGACATAAAACGCACCCCCAGGGAGTTAGAGGCCCGTAAAGGGGTTCAGATGAAATTTATTTTTTTCTGTTATTTGAAGAATGGTAAAAGATAGAGATAAAATTTTTGGTATTTACTTACTCTTTATGCTGAATTAGATGCACTGGTTCATTGTTGCTATTAAAATCATGGGGATCTCTTTTAGGGAGGAACAAGAGTGTTTCATCCTGTAACTTGTTCAACTATCTTTTAACTTTTATTATATATTTAGAATTTTTTGACATTTTTACTTAAAGAAGGACCCGCTTTGTTTAGGTGGATATCAGCAACCATTATCGAGTAAATTGAGTCTGAAAATTATCATAATGCATGGTGGTAAAAAAAAAGTTAACAAATCAGAAACGTTACTATTTATTAGAAGGAGAAAGTATGCAGCTATCAATGAAGAAAACGGTAATGATGTAAAACAAGAAATTTGAACTAATAACACATATGACTCCGTGGTCTAGAGGTAACGTACCTGCCTCGAAACCTCGGGGTCCCGGGTTCGATTCCCGGTCGAGGAACTGGGATTTTTCTGTGAGAGAGATTAATCGTAGTATACTCGGATATTGGGTGTGTGTCCATTGTCTCTAAATGTGTAGCCCTCTCCCACACAAGGTCATTCCAGACCTTCAGAGATAAAGGGGGTTGTAATTACATGTGGTGTTATTATTATTATTATTATTATTATTTTTTTTTTTTTTTTTTTTTTTCCGGTTTCCCGATGCCGGTCAGTCCTCCCGTGGCCTCCGACGCCTCACGGGAGTCGCGCCGGCGCATCAACTACAGCCACTCCCCGCATCCCGCAGGGTTAGTGACTGTAGATACCAGAATCGTGTGCCCTAAGCAGACGGAGAGAACCCAGAATGACCGCCTTCTGCATTTGGCCTGCCAGCCACTCGGCTGGTTTTTGGCAGGCTGGTATGATCTTCAGTTCCGAGAGCAGCGTAGGCTTTATCCCTCCGAGTACACCGATTATAAGGACGACCATTTTGACCGAGTAGCCTGGGTACAGCACTTGGAGCTCGTACCGGAGATCGCGATATTTGGTCCGTTTCTCCTCCTCCTTCAAGGTGATGTTTTTCTCAGCAGGTGCCGAGAACTCGATAACATACATCACCTTGAGTTGATGGTCGAGGAGGACTATGTCAGGCTTGTTGGCAATGGTTTAAAACCGAGTTTAAAACACTTCCAAACAAACATGTTTTAAACTGTTTAAAACAACCTTTTTTTAAATGTTTTTTTTTTTGTAAGTATTTTAAACATAACAACCCTGGTTTTGAATACAGAATTTACTTTATTGTGTTGCGCAATTATTCCATAGCTTGCCTTGCAAAATTTGTAACTAGTAGAATTAATTTCAAGGCCATCTTTGTGTAAAGGGAAAATCGGCCATAATTCATCTATTTTTTTTAACGATTTCAATTTTGAAAAAGTAGTTATTTAGGCAATTTTTAACTCCGTCAAAATTGCAAAATAAATTTGGTTCTGAGGTTAGATCGTGTTTTTGGCTCATTTGTATTATAAAAAAAAAGTATTAATAAATCACTATTTTTTTTTAATGATTTATTGACTTTTTTTCATGTTTTAGCATTTGAATGTCACCGAAGAACTAGTAACTTGTGCAGTCTGTCTTATTACATTACAAGATCTAGTAAGTTTCATAGCTGATTGTTCGAATGCGGAAAAAAAAATTAAGGAGGATATGGATGAGGTCGACATTAAAAATGGCATGCAAGACTTAAAAAAATGAAATTAATACTAGTAATGTTAATGTAATTAAGATGGAAGAGAAGTATGATAAAAGTTTAGAGAAGATTACTGTGAAAGGTGAACCTATTATGGAAATAGATAATCCAGAAATAAGTTTAAAAAGTGGAGAAAATGAAATTATATCAACTCCAAACTTCCGTGATAGGTAATTTGTATAGTTAAATAAAAATGTAAAGAAATCTTCATCTTAGTTGCTGATTTTAATTTGTTTAAATTGAATTATTGCATGACTTTACTTAGAAGAAAATCATTCATTTCTTATTAGAACTAGATGTAGTGCAGATGCTGAAGGTTATTTCGTTTGCAAAATTAGATCTAGGTAACCTTTCCTTAGAATATATTTTATTAACCCCTCAGCAAAGATGATTCTATTGATTTATGTTTAGTTGTTTTTAACAATTATTTGAATTTTAAATTATAGCATTCCGGGCTTAATAAATGATTAGTTTCAATTTTAATACCTTAAAAAATTTTATAGAATGACCACAAATATGTTGTAAGTATAATGTACGATCTGAAAAATGTTAAGTATTATAATTGTTTAACAAAACATCCATTTGTTATAAAAACAATTCGCTATTTTCCACTCCCAGTCTATATCTCTTCAATAATGCCAGATATGAAAAAATAGAAAGCAACAATTTTACACAAAAAAGGTTATGTACAAAAGTTCGATAAAGTTGATGGTTTTCATGCTATGCACCGCGAAAGCAAGATACAACGATTCTATATACGAGTGATCTTGTTCATTAAATTCTGAATAAACAGTGTGGATAAAAAATAACCAAGTTTTCAAGTTATAAAATTGAAATGAAATCGCATCAAACAATTGGAAGTGTTTTTTAATAAGATTTACAGGAAACCACTACTCAGCGGGCAAAAACCCCGAAATTAAACCTGGAAGTCTTGTTTGGTAGCTAAGATCATTTGTCAATTCCTCACTAAATATAGACCGGTTTTTGAATTTGTTATGTTTCCATCAGTATGCCATAAATAATAGAAAAAACAAATAATAGTAGCAAACCAGGCTAGCTTAAAACAGACCAAGCAAGATAGACATAGTGAGTGATAACTGTATCCCACTAGTGGTCAGTGCTACTCCCGTCAGACATCACTGATGTCTTAGTGACTGATAGCGACCTGCAAAGCATGTACTAAGAGCTGCCAACCCTAGTGCGCTAAACTATACGTATACAGAATAAGATTTACAAGAAACAACTACTCAGCGGACAAAAGCCCCGACCTTCGTTGAATTACCGGTCTATGTCTAGTGAGGAATTGACAAATGATCTTAGCTACCAAACAAGACTTGCATGTTTAATATTTTAATATTATAATTAATATTTTTCCAATTGCATATTATACTTACGGTATAATTCGTATAATTGTTATAAACAATAACTGAACATGAATAATTGGAAGCATCATGCACTTATTGTTGAAGGGTCAATAAAACATTCTGAAGAAAAGTTGCATCTTCCTGATTTTACAAACGAAATGACCTTCAGTCTAAAAATTTAATAATAGTAATAATTTTAATAAGTGCCGATTGATGTATATTACTATTATTTTTTTCAGATTACAGGCCGCAACATCATCCTCACAGTTTCTTTTGAAAGACGTGCATGATTATGAAAAATGCACTTCTCAGAATATCTTCGACAAACACAATCAAGCTGATAAAAGCGCCTCAGATATAACAATGTATAACTGTGAAATGTGTTCCTACAAAACAAAATATGAACATTTTTTTAAGAAGCATGCTATAATCCACGAAAAACCCTCAGACATAAAAATGTTCAAGTGTGAACTGTGTACATACAGTGCAAAGTTACCGGGTAATCTGAAAAAACACATGCTGATCCATCAGAACCCTTTAGAAGTACAAATGTACAGTTGCGAAAAGTGTTCTTTTGCGACAAAACGTAAGGGTACCCTTATAAAGCACATGCGAGTACACAGGGGTCTTTCGGAAGTAATAGTGTATAAGTGTGAAACATGTTTGTTTGAATCAAAACATAAACACAGCCTTGACAGACATGTATTGACCCATCAAAACCCTTCTGAATTAACAGTGTACAAGTGTGAAAGCTGCTGTTATGAGACAAAACACAAAAGCCATCTTAATGTGCATATGGTGACGCATAAAAATCCTTCAGAAATGACAATGTTTCAATGCGAAATATGTACATTCGAGACAAAGCGGAAAAAGACCCTTAAAAAGCACTGGCTGACTCATCAAGATACTTCGGAAGTTACATGGTTCAAATGTGATAATTGTTTGTTCCAGACAAAACGTAAAGATGGTCTTAAAAAACATTTGCTGATTCATCAAGACCAATCAGAAGTGACACTATACAAATGTGAAAAGTGTTCATTTGAGACAAAACATAAAGTTAGTCTTGGGAGACACTACTTGATTCACCAAGAAGCCCCAGAAGCGACGGTGTACAAATGTGATAAGTGCTCATACTCGACGAAACGTAAATGTCATCTTAAATTGCATGTACGAATTCATCTAAATCCTTCAGGAATTGGATTGTACAACTGTGAGATATGTTCATTTAAGACAAAATATCAACGCAGTTTTGACAAGCATTTGCTGAAACATTTGTAAAATACGTTCAAGTGAATCTTAAAAAAAAATAGAATTCAGGCAACTTCTAAATAAATATGCAATTAGATAAAAATCGTTTGGTTATATCTTACTAGTCAGAGCAAGCAAAGCACTCGCTAAAAGTGCTCGAAGCCCTAAAGTACTTGTCAAAATGCTCTATATAAAGACAACGCAAAAGTTGTACAATCAGGAATTATTTTTTTATCGTGCAAAAAATTTTAGTTTTTTAAAACTAATCACGTTTTAAAAAGCTAAAAAATAAATTAACTAAAAATAGTTACTTTATTTTTAATAAAAGTTTTAAAAACATGGAAAATTAATCCCCAACAGTAGTAAAAATAATTTTAGTTATGCCAATTTAATACATTTTGTTTTATTTTAATCAAAGATTAGATTTTACAAAATTTGGGGTCATTACAATTCTGCTCATTGAATAAAGTAGATATGTCGATGCAGGACATTTTTATGACATTGAGATTGGGTAAGTTCAAATTACACTCGACTTTGCTATGATTGAAGAACTTCTGTGTATACAGGGTGAGTCTTAAGTGTGTAGTTATATTTAAACCACCGATTCTTGACATCTGTAGAAATCTTCTGACACATTTCTTATTTTTTTTAATTCCCACGTAACTGAGTTTCGACTCAAAAAAATACAATGAAACTGTTTTGGAACTGCTGGTTACTGGAAACATTCTATATCTTAGCTAAAATGATGTAATGGGCTGAAGCAACGTTGCCGCATTTCTTATGCAATTCTCTCACCTAGGCCCGATTTTACAATCGTGAGTTAACATAAGTTGGAGGTTAGCTAGCATTATATTTTCACAAACATCGATGAGATTCTAATACAAGCCACTTCAACTAAAAGTTACTTTAGCATAAAATATTTGTTGCTATAACCACTTCCAAAACAAATGTAAAATTGAAAAAATTCGAATTCTAAAAGTGTGAGTTTAGCTTAACCACAAATGAAAAACCGAGCCCTCAGTAAATTCATACCCGAATTTATAATAACTTTAGATGGAATAATTACTTACTTAAACGATTAATTGCTCCATTTGTAATAATTTTTAAACATTTTGAAATACCTTTCAATGCGAGAAATGTACAATTTTGACTTTTTCTTGCACCAATCAACATTTCTTTTTAAGTGTTTCATATGGAATGTACAACTAAAACCAAATTTTCCGATGAACAGTAAACTTTTTAGGGAATGCCGAGAGGAATTTAATGTTCCCATCTCATTTTTTCAAAGTTTATAAAAGGATTATTATTTTTATGAAGTCGGTACTTACCCTTTGCTATTACAATAATTTGAAATGTGTAGGGGTTCAGAGAATAAATAAGCTCTCTACTATGTTAATTGGCCTCTAATAGTAAAACACTGAAGGTGCAACACAATAATAGCAATCAGGTGATGGAAAATAGTTTGCAGTATTTTCACACACTTCTGTCACTTTTTACTATTTAAACTTACAACATATTTCGCAGAGTACAATTGATTGCTTCTACTTAATTAAAAAAAAAGATTCGATTAATTTTTTTGACTCCGGGCCACAAATAAAAAAACACGTGTAGGTAAAGTAAAGAAAATAAATGAAGCTGAAACATAGTCAAGGTGATAGAATTTCTTTAGAACAATGTATATTGCTTTTCATGTAATAGTGCACATTTTTGTTGTTAGTGTTATAAATTTGTTGAAGATATATTTTTTCTTTATTGTTTATATATTCTCTCAATTAACAAATAATAGCCTCCTAAATCCTTTGGCGTTAGACATGAAAAATGTCATGTGCATACAAAATATCATTTATATTCCAAAGATTTTGGTACCATTTTGATTGTTTTTGTTTAGAAATACCTCTGCCCTCCCCCGGACACAACGACTTTTTGGTAATTCGATGATTATTCTATAAACTTCCCAGTTCTGCATGCACAAATTACAATCATTACACATAATTAGTGAGTGCCTCCTCAACATTATTTTAGCTTGCAGGCTTTCCTTCCTCAAACTTATTAAACCTCTGTTATTTTTTAAAACTGTTGTACTATCTAGTTTTATAGAAGTATTTATAATGTAAAAAGCATGCTCTAGAAATAATTAATGATACTCTTCATATTTAAAATGAACAGGACCCTTTAGATTTTAGAATATTATTGACTAAATCTGTGTAAAGTCAAATTATAAATAAACGACCATTACATTTTATATGTTTTTTAATAAAGTATCTGAGATTTATCTAACTGTCCATAGTAATTCTAAATAAATAATAAATATTTGCATGCATTTCTTAAGCCAACATTTTATAACATTTTTAAGACCGCTGTTAACCAAACACTGACACGGTCAGATAATTTAACAATGGTTTTAAATAACAAGTAAAGGAAACTGTTGTTTTAGTTCGACTAGATAAACTCAAAATCAAGCATTCAAATGAAATATCTGAATACATTTGGAGATGACGGACTCGCACTCAATATCCGAGTGTACTAGAATTAATTTCTCCATCTGAAAATTTCCCAGCTTCTTGGCCTGGAATTGACTCCTAGACGATAGTCGAGAAATGTTGCTCCTTACCGCTCAAACGTTGAGCATTAAAAATTGTCATGGATGAGTGCATACGAATTTAGAATATTAGTGTAGTTCAAATTAGAGTGATAAGGGCTTATTAAAACTTATTCATTATTAAATTCAAGAATCGCTTTGGTGCCTTATTATTATTACATAAGTAAACTAGATAAAAAAGTCTATAACCAGAAATTATTTTCGAATATACAGGGAGAGTCAAGACGAAATTACAGGATCATGTGCCTTTTTGAATTATGCATAATTTTCTGAATTCAACGATGCCAAATAAGTGTCATTTCAAACGTCAATATTTTTTTAATAATATAATAATTTTTTGTTTCCCATTTAAGTGTGCCATGACGATTCCGAATGACCCGTGTATGCTGGAAAAATCGAAATATCATCAATAATACTAAATTACGTGATTTATGAGCAAATAAAATTCATCAAAATGGTTTTTCAGAAAAAAATTCGATTTTTTCAAATGAAACCATGTTGGTACTATTAATAACGAATTTATTCATATATCGTATTTAAATTTGCAATAGATACAAATAAAATTACAACTAAAAGAAAATAAGAAAATACAATTTTGTTCTAATTACCTTGTTATACATAAGTTGGCTTTGGAATACAAAAATTGAACACAAAACATTACAACAGTTATTCAAAATGCTGTCCATTAACGTCAATGCACTTCTGAACTAGCATAGCTGTTTCTCGAAGAACGTTCGCCAATTGCTGGTCCGTTATGCTATTAATTGCGCGTCTTACTCTTAGCTCGAGATCTTCACGGGTTGTAACGGCGGTTGGGTAGACAATATTTTTTAATGACTCCAAACAAAGAAATCAAGGGGTGTTAAATCAGGTGACCTTTAAGGCCACCTCACAGGACCATTCGTCGAAATTACGTTTTCTCCGAATCTCCGTTGAAGGTAATCAATTACTATCCTTGATTTATGGGGAGAAGCACCATCTTGTTGGAAATATATTCCCTGTCGTAAATAGAAAAGTTATTCAGCTAAACTGTCCTCAATTTCATTTTGCAGAAATCCCAAATATCTGGCACCAGTCAGGGGTCTTTCAAATAATATTGGACCAATGCAATGATTCTAATACCGATTATTCCAAGCAAAACATTGAAACTGAACGGCACTTGAAAGTTATCCTCCCGTAATAAATTTTGATTTTCTTGTGACCAGTATTTTGTATTTTGTCGGTTAAATAATCCCAAATTTGTAAACCTTGACTCATCCGAAAATAAAATCATTCCCAAAAAATCATTGTTTGGCTGCACGTTATTCTGCAAAATCCAATTGCAATATTCCATCCTACGTTCGTAATCATTTTCGTACAAGTGCTGGTGCAATTAGTATAAGATTTATAGTGGTATTTGTGCAAAATTCGGCTTACTGTTTGGCGACTGATTTCCAATTCAAACCCAATTTGCCTTAAAGAAACAGTCTAATCAACTTCTACTCGAGCTAAAACATTAATTTCCGTTCCTTCGTCAAGAATAAAATTTTCTTCGGAATCATTGGTGGGCTCACTTCGGAATTGATTTTCTAGACGATTAAAATAATTTCTCGCTGGACATTGTCTATCAGGATATCGTTCGGCATAAAGGTGTCTAGCTGCAACGGCATTTTTTCTACATTTATAAAGACAATAAAAACACCGGTGAACCAACAAATGTTTGACATACTAAATATTTCATTGTTTTCAAGGCCAAGTTAGTTACTTCTTTACATTTAATTAGAACAAAATTGTATTTTCTTATTTTCTTTTAGCTTTAATTTTGTTTGTATTTATCGTACATTTTAATATGACATATGAATAAATTCCTTATTAATAGTACTAATAAATGGTACCACGGTATCAATATGGTTCCATTTGAAAAAATTGAGTTGTGCCCCAAAAACTATTTTGATGAACTTTATTTGCTCATGAATAACGTAATTTATTATTTTTGACGGGATTTCGATTTTTCTAGCTTTACACGGGTCATTTAGAATAAATCGGAACCGTCGTGGCACACTTTAATGGAAAATTAAAAACTATATTATAAAAAAAATATTGACGTCTGAAATGTCACTTATTTGGTACCGTTGGACCAGAAAATTATGCAAAATTCAAAAAATTCAATAATATACAGGGTGTTCCATTTAAAAATCATAAGTTAGTGTCACTTCCGACGAAACCAGTAGTGAAAAAAAATATCTTGTAAAAAAGTGCCGCTTATTATGTATATAGGATATCCCAAATTGCAATCATCTTCAAAACTAAAGGAGGAAAAGGGGGTGTACCAGGATCCTGTTGCACCCGGTATATTATACGGTATACTCCTAAAAAATAATTCGTTAGTGATAAAAACATGTTGAGGCACTTTCGGCCATGGCTACTAAGGCAGATTCGGCCGATGGCCGAAAGTGCCCCATTAAACAAGAAGGTGCCGTGTCTGTTTGTTGATCTTATTTTAGATGACTCGGAACTACAAGACAAAAACCGACAGAGATAACATAGATGAAGGCATCATGCGCCAGGCTTTGAGGCAAATTTTGTCAAAGAGTGTGTCACAGAGAGAAGCATCCAGAGTTTATGGTTTAAAGAGGCACACGTCATGTATTAAGAATATTTTGAAAACCATGTCAGTCGAAGATTATTTAAACAGGAATGATGACGGATATGAGAGTGAACCTGAAGAAAAAGTAAATATGCAAGGAACGTGTTTTCAACATTAGAAGAGAATATGCTAGTTTAGTTAACTAGCATATGCTAGTTAACTATTTAAAGCAGTGTTCAAATATGAATTATGGCTTGAAAACAAATATGACTTTTCGTTTATGATTATGCTAAAGTTTTGCCTGGTTGTAAATATCCGGAAAAATGGAACCTTGGATAGAAAGCAGGTATTGAATGGCTTCGTGATTTTATGAAAAGACATGTAACTTTAAGTTTGCGAAAACCGGAGAGCACAAGTTTGGCCAGAGGAATTGGCTTCAATAAAACAAGAGTCGAAGAATTCTTTTTAAATTACAAAAAACGTTTTGAACAAATACAAATTTACCCCTGACTGAATATTCAACTTGGACCAAATGGGCATAACTACGGTTTTAAATTCGCTGAGAGATATCGCCCCTAAAGAAAAAAAAAACAAGTTGGTCTTGTAACTTCTGCTGAGAGCGGAATTACTGGCCTTTGTGGGAACAATCGCTACAGGAATTGCTTTTCCACCTAACTTCATCTTTCCGAGAATTAGAAATGTTGAAGATTACTTAGAGGATGGCCCAGCATTAAGTGTGGCTTTCAAAAATAAGTCCGGGTGGATGACAGGTGACTTATTTGTTAAAAGTCTGAAGCATACTGTAAACCACACCAAATGTAATGCGGATAATAAAATATTGTTCCTGATGGATAATCACGAGTCACACACAACTTTCCAAGCTATTCACTAAGTTAGGGCCACTGTCATTATTCTTCTATCTTTTCCGCCCCACCCTGGTGGAAATAGTTTCTGCCAATAATCTAATTTAGTCTTTCAGTGTTCTGAAAAACAATTCCAGAAGAATGAGTAAGTCTAAAAATTCTGAAACATTCTGAAAAAGTATGAAAAGATCTATGTAAAACTTAAATAATTTTAAAGACTGCATTTTTACAAGTTTTTGGACTCTTCTAGAATACTTTTTCAGAATTAATCAGATCTTTCATGAAAATTTAGCTAAAGTAAAAGTAAGACTTTTTCAGAGTTAATTTAAAACATTTCAGATTTTCGAAAAAATTATTTACTGTAGGTTTTATCATATTTATTACTTCTCGTAAGGAATATAAAAACTTGATAGGAGGAGGGTTATTAGTAAAAAAATATTAATGTTTATATTCTATACATTTTTAAATTTTATTTACAGATTTTTTTTTGATATTTAATTATATACGGTTAAAATATACAAACTGTTTTTATTAAATAATTACAAGACGATAATTATTATTATTATAATATATATAATACAAAGTATTTCAGATAAAGTTGGATCGTTTGGATCATGATGCACAGAGCATTCTTGATTTCTATCATTAGTAGCAGCATTCATTTCATTTCCAAAAAATTCCAAATCTTGCACCGCCAAAGCCGTTGCTGGTAAAACAAGTGGGCATGCATTATTATTAATGTTCACATAACTCCGGATATATCTGTACTTTTTACAATATTTTCGATTGGACATACGTGCTTTTGTTTATATCGATATAATCCTAACAATCAACACTACACTATTATTTTATAAACGAACACAAAAGGCACCTCTTCTACATTAGCTGTTGTCATCATAGATAAAGTTGGCATCATACGTGGAACGTAGAAGTGAAATTGAAAGTGGGGTGATGACATGCGCAACAATGCGTCATTCGATTTAGGATGGCCAATCAGAACCCCTGATTATGACTGACTAGACGCCACAGAGAACCTCTCTGTAGTCTGTGTTAGACGCGATAGACTTATGGTTTTAGAATAAATTGTGTACTAATACTGTATTGTATGTTTTATTACGTGTATTTCTTAAATGTTTTTGAAATATTTTGTACCAGGTATATATATTTATTATTAGTATTAATTAAATATTCTTGAAATAGTTTATATTATATTTATCTTAAAAGTATTTCGTTAATATTTCTTAAAATCACTTGTATTATATAACATTTTATTAAGTGTATTCCTTAAATGTTTTTGAAATAATTTGAATTATACGTATTTTATTAAGTATTTCCTAAATGTTTTTGAAATATTTTGTATTATATATTTATTTGTAAGTATTTCTTTATATTATATATATTATAATAATAATAATTATCAAAAAAAATCTGTAAATAAAATTTAAAAATGTATAGAATATAAACATTAAAATTTTTTTTACTAATAACCCTCCTCCTATCAAGTTTCTATATTCCTTACGAGAAGTAATAAATATGAGAAAACCTACAGTAAATAATTTTTCGAAAATCTGAAATGTTTTAAATTTTACTGATTAACTCTGAAAAAAGTCTTACTTTTACTTTAGCTAAATTTTCATGAAACATCTGATTAATTCTGAAAAAGTATTCTAGAAGAGTCCAAAAACTTGTAAAAATGCAGTCTTTAAAATGATTAGTAAGTTTTACATAGATGTTTTCATACTTTTTTCAGAATGTTTCAGAATTTTTTAGACTTACTCATTCTTCTGGAATTGTTTTTCAGAACACTGCAAGACTAAATTAGATTATTGGCAGAAACTATTTCCACCAGGGCACACATCTCATAAACTCCAACCTCAAAAGTAGATGTGCAGTTTCATTTAATGATTGGATGTCCAGTAGTCCTGAAAAAACAATCACTGTAAGACATATACCTGAACTGTCAAAAAAGCCATTTTTGCAACATTTTCACCGTCCAATATAACAAGTTCATTTGACAAACCGGGACTATGGCCTCTTAATTCGTCCGCTTTTACTGAAGATGACTTTGATGCTACTTTTTTACAATAAGCCGCCCACATCAAGAACAGCTCAAGAAATATCAACACCTAATGAGGACGCAAATGCTGAAGGTGAAACTACAAATTCAACAAAACAAGTGACAGAAGCAGAGGACGATTTCACAAATAAGCCATCGAAATCAAGAGCAGAACTATCATCAACAATCAATAAAGATGGAAGAATGGAAAACGAAGAGGGTAAGAGTTCAGAAACAATAACAAAAAAAGGAAACAGCAGCGACAAATCAAATCACTCTTTAATTCAAAGTACCGAGTCTGTCAAACTATTTCTAAAAGCTGAGAAACGACCAGCAAGTTCAAGGAAACCTAAAGCTAATTGGGGCAAATCTAGAATATACACTGAGACTCCTGAGAAAACAGAATAGAAGAAATTGAAGCTGAAAAAATTGAAAAACAGAAAAATTAGGGACAGGACAGAAAATCAGAGAGACCTCGTGAGAATGACAGTGCATTTACACTTAAAGATACAATTAAAATGAAAGAAGTTAAACGAGCCAAGAAAATAGTATTTGAAACCTCCACCAGTGAGTCAGAACCATTATCTATTGACTATTGCAGTGAAAGTGACGATAACATAAGTTTGGAATTCTTACAAGACATTGACAATATTGAACTTTTTTTATCAGTTTTATCAAAAAATTTCACAATACATGATGTTGGCTGCGTGTCAAAAAGATTAATTCAGATAATTCATTTGAGGTTAAAAATTTTAGGCGAAAGGGTAAAACAAATCAATTTCAGTTTCCACAAATAGATGATAATAAAAAATGTAGTCGAAATATTGTAGCAATCCTGAAAAATCTTCCCAGCAAACACAAGATTATAGGGCCACTATTGGCACATTACATCAAGTCAGTTACATGACTTGCTGGCCCAACGTAGGCAATTGTCAATGGCCCAGCATCTCGGTGTCCTTGTGGCCAACACTATTTTTAAGACACTTCCACTATTGGACCAATGTTCAGCCGATGTTTATGCTGTATAGTTAAATATTTCCTTACCTTCATTTTGTCAGAATAAAATTTACATTGACAGACTGTGGATATCCAATGCACAACCACTTATAGATATATGCAGGGTGTAATTATATATTAAAAATTCTCAGTCCGATTAATACCGGATATCGATGTTGTAGTGCACACTTGGTAAATGCATTTTTGGGCGAAAATGAGTTAATTACACTAAACAATTCCAAGTGTTTGCACTTATTTAGTGTATTTAACTCATTTTTGCCTAAAAATGCACTTACCACGTATGCTATACCATCGATATGATGGAATTTCAATTCGTGCATTTTAAATGAATTTTGAATTCATCAAGGCCTTATTGAAAAAGAAAATATCATATTTTACTACTGTCATACAAGGTTAAAATACATGAAAAATTAAAATACAAACTAAGAATATTTCTAAAAAAAAAAATAAAAAAATTAATTATTTGGGTCACATAATTAACATTTTTTTTTTTAAATATTAGATTTTCTAAAGAATTAAAGTATATAATATATGTTTAATAAACATACAGAATAATTCTTATATAGTACCTAGTGTAAAAACAAAATATATTTGGACATGTGATTTCACGTTCGGTGTACTAATTTACATTCTGATTACAACCAATGCAATGAATATTCTTTCATGCTTGGAAAGTACATAAAAAATACTTGAAATTAATACCAAATATTCTCCATAATTACTCACATACTTACATTATAAGGTCATATAAAATAAAATTCATAAAATTAGAGGCTCTTCCAAGCTGTATGAAAGCTATCGAAATGAGACCGTACCTTAATACAGTTGAAGGAATGAAAAATATATTTTTGATGAATTATGTCTTGTTATTTTTTCTTTGTTTTCATTTTTACTTATGTTAATTTATCAGTAGATATTTAATAAAAATATAACCCTAGCATAAATAAATTGGATCCACAGTTGTAAGTAAGTGTAGTTATATTTTTTATAACAAAAATAAACATATTTCTTCTTTCTGCAAAGTTGAAATTTTTAGGATAAAAAACGTTTTATTTGCTTTATAATCTTAAAATAAACAAAAACCAGAACTAAAATAGCAAATACAA
>JANEYF010000804.1:0-211493 GCA_029963845.1 Rhamnusium bicolor
TTCGAAATTCTCTCTGATTCCATTCTCAAAACTAGAGCAAAATTTCTTTGATAAAAGAATTACTATTGGCTATTTATAATCCTTTTTGTTTAAAAAAAAAATCATTTAAATTAACATAAAGAGTGATCCAATTTAATCTTTATGATTTGTTTTATGAATAAAATGAAAAATATTGAGAAAATTCTACGCAATAGAGTGCTAGTTTCACGTGCGATGTGACATGTTGCGCCGTTTTTCAGAAACCATATTTTATGTCATCAAATTCAAACCATCTATTTGGTTAAAAAAAAAAAATTCGTTCGTCATCTCACGATAGTATACATCATTGACTGTAACAGCATTTCCAGCTTCGTCGTCAAAAAAAAAACGGTCCAATGACTTTTGCAGCTCAAACTTTGCACCAAAGTATTTTAGTGGATGCATAGGTTGTTGTTGAATGGCACGTGGATTTTCCCTACCCCACATTTGGCAATACAGTTTATTGACGAATCCAATAAGTTGAAAACGAGGTTGAAAATGAGCTACAACATAATTTTCTTGCAGAAATCAAATTCTTTTCTTTTTGTTGAACGTCCACTTGTTTCCGAAGTAATAGGCGCTCAAATATGGGCTATGGTGGATTTCTCGTAGTTAAAGTAAAGTCTAATGTCTAATATTTTCAATATGGATAGTTTTTAAAAATGTCGCGTGTCATGGTGGGAGTATCATTGGAACATCTTTCTACAATCTATTACAAAAAAGCTTACCAAACTTAGCCTCATTACCACTAACTAAGGATGCAGTTCGTTTGCGCTCTCTCTGTTCATATATTCAAATTCAGCAACAGTATGGAAATAAATAATCACCTTTAGACGGGGGATGGAAAAATTGATTGATACCAATCCACTCTCTACAAGAAGCCTTTTAGGAATTATTAAAACTCATTTCTTGTAAATTCGTCAATGGTTGCTATGCAGGCTTACGTTGCACAATAGTTTGTGGATTCTGTCAAGAATGAAAAAATGTTATTTTTGATACATTATATGCGTAAAACTTTTATACTAGCACAATTAGTTCTATAGGTATTTATTATTATTATCATGTTAGATTTGAAGGAGTGCTTTTGTAATACCCAATAATTATTTTATTATTTTTTTCTAGAAATACATAAATATGAAGCAGTAATATGTAACATTTTTGGAAATGTACGAAAAGAACGGGCTTATTTAGGTTAGGTTAGATGTCATGAATGTCATTATGATTTCCGAAGTTACACTAATTAATCTGGATATTATGACAAACGTTCGTATTTTGAATTAACTAATTTAAATATTTTTATAAATAATTTATACGCAGTTTAGCCCCCTGAGGAGTTCAAAAGAATGAATGTAAATATATATCAGACTAGGAGTTTTCATTTTTTGTATTGTAACTGGAGGAAATCATTTCTTGACTGTGAACATTTTTCTTTTTTGAGAAGTTAATATTTTTTAATCTCATTTTTTTTTGCTTCTGGTACTAAGAACACTGTTATTTAATTCAATACAGCTCTTGCTCCTAGACTGCGTAGTTGTTTTAATAGTTTCTTTGATAATATCTACTGGATGTGTTATTTTTGATTCATTATATTCCTAAAACTTTCATACTAGCACATTTAGATAAGAATGTCAGTATAAAATATAAAGTTTTATAGATATTTATTATTAGTATCATTAGGTTTGAAAGAGTGCTTTTGTAATCCTCAATAATTATTTTATTATTTTTTGCTAACCGGGATATTTGAATTTATTTTAAAAAACTTTCTTTTCTCGGACATTTCTTCAAGATGGAGGCAAAAGCTCAATCTCTGGTGGGAGACAAATTAATATGTGACAATGCCCTCATCGACTGGGCTAAAACCATAGATTAACTTTCATAAAATAATGAGTAATTAATCAATGAATTAACAATCATATTACAGTTATTTTCAGTAAGACTCCTCGAAACAATTATCACTAAGTCAAATTAAAAACCATTTTCCTGATTAGAACGAATGTGATAGTATTACAAGTTATGCAATTATCGTGGCAGGATATAAATCAATATCAAGTAGCTAATGGAATAAGAATCTTCGAACTTTAAACTCAATATTCTAATAACTTTATATCCAATAAAACGATTTACGATGAATTGTCAAGACAGTCTGCAAATGTCAATAAAGTTATTTGAATTGCCATATAATTAGCCTATAACTGGTGCAACAAGCTTTTAGATTCCCAGGTCTAATCAAGTTTGGGAGCAAATTGCATTTTCTCATTACGAAAGTTCATTGACGGGCGACATAAAAGAAGGGTAATATTCCGATTGTAACGCCTTTGTAACACTTTCATTTCCGGCCAAAGGGATGACTGACTTAGATATTTGAATCTTTTGATCTCAGCTTTTTAGCAGGATTGTATTTTAGAGAATTAATATTTTCAGACTTTAAGTGGCATCCTCATCTCTTAAAATGTTTATATCTACAGTTTTCAGTATACATATTTCCATAATTCAGTTCAAAATTAAATGTTTTATCCAAACAAAAAGCAAATATTTTTTTTCTATAAATTAGTTTGTCTCGTTTTTTATAATTTGATATTTCTTCCATAACAGAACTGTAGTATTAAATTTCATATTTCGTTTTTCTATGCTAGTCTTTTTCACTACAATAGAGAAAGAGAAACAGAGAGCAATAAAATTTTTAAAAGAGATAAATCTATAAACGCAACATTTATTTTATTTCCTAAATTATATTTACTAGGGAAGTCCATCATACGTGTTAGGTAATGAAAATTAAATAAAAAAGAAAACCTATGTAAAGATATCAAGAGTGCTATTAGAAGAAAGGTCCATTAGCTTTATTTTAAGAAAAAAATTCCTACCTTGGATGTGCTTTAAAAAGATATCGGGCAAATCACCCGATATAAAAAAAAGACTGTGGTGAGCTCTTGAGGAACTGAATTTTATTTGGCAAAAGTAAAATAAAAAGTCAATTCGTATTGTCAGTGATAACATCTGCTGAAAAATAAATTACCTTAGAAGAGCTTCCAAGTTTCATGCTGAGGCACGTAAAGAAGGCAGTGGCTGAAGGTAAACAGATTCTTTACTTAGATGAGACTTGGTTGGAGCAGGGGCATACAGTGTGAAAAATTGACAAGATAGCAGTATCAAAAACTCACAGCAAGCTTTTTTAGAAGGTCTATCTGCCGCACTGAAATCTCCAACGATTAATTATAACACACATCGAAAGTGGCCAAGGTTTTATAAATGTTGGTTGCCTCATAATTCAATCGAAAAAGACTGGTGACTATCATGAAGAAATGAATTATGTATTTTAAGATTACTTTGAACAAATGGTGAACTTTCTCCCAACAGGTTTTGTAATAGTTATCGACAACACCAGCTACTATTTAGCACAACCTTTTGGAGAAAAGCAGATATGAGTCAGTAAATAATGAAGAAAAATATAAGATTTTTTATATGGTCCAAACCGAACCACTTGAAAGTTGTTAAATTAAACAGGCAGCCCCCTGGGAGATGCATGACAGATGAAATTTCAAAAGAAAGGGATATTTGTGAGCTTCGGCTTCCACCCTATCACTGCGAACTTAATCGTGTAAGGTTAAAATGGGCACAAGTAAAAGAAGATTTAGCACCTCTGGAAAACCTTTTCGAATAGTTTCTGCCACAAGATGTAAAGCAAGCACTTTACACGTAACATATATAAACGTACAACTTTGTTCTTGCAAACAACGGCCTACCGAACGCATTGTCACGGCGCCATCAGTCACAAACATCAACACTTGACTTTTTGACAGTTCATGTTTTTCTAACGTCTTCAGCACCACCCTGGTAATTGTTTTGCTAGTACACTGACTTAGTCTTTTGCTAGCTAGTAACAGTAGAACTGTCGGTTTAAGAGGGTCCAATACTAATAGAATTTTTTTTACAATCTGTTGTCTCATCAACAGATAACCACAGCCGTGTATTTTTTAATTCACATTTCATCTTATTTACCATTTCTACGTGTACAGTTGGTAGATAGTTACATAACGTTGTGCGACTAGGTAACTTCACCTGGGCATTGTATTTATTCCAAAACTCTCGGTTGTTTATCGAGTATGTGCAGCGGAACATTACAGGCAATCAGCATTAATAGTAAATCAAACATAAACTGTGTTGTCGAAGGCACGCCATTTTTTTCATTTTTGTGGTGTACACTATTTACGTGAAGTCCACATTCACGCATATCCCAGCACATCAAATCTTTTTCGCACACTTTACAAATTATTTTAGCACCATCATAGAATAAATCCAGAAATTCACCTATGAATTTATTTACTTTTTCAGCAAATGGCCGTTTTCTACCCCTGCATACGTCTGCTTTATTATTAAATTAATATCTACAATACGGTACAACAAATAAAATAAAAACACAAAAACAATATGCAATACGCCCAAGTGACTTAACGTGTACACAACTCGAAAGCTAATAATAGACTGGAGTGGAGAAAATGTTTCACAGTCAAGGTGAATGTCGACGACAGTAAGTACATCTTTACTCTGCGACCATGATACACAGAAACGATTTGCAGTTTTACTAATTATTCTAGAAATCTCATCTTCTGAGACACATTTAAACTTAAAATTTTCCTGAAATGGCATTTTCAAATTATTTTGTAAAAATTCATTGTATCGCTGTCTGGTTAGTTTTGTAAAGTGCATATATTAGAAAAATAATCGTTCATTTCATTTACGTTTTTGTTTAAAATTAATTCTGAATTGTTATTTTTATTATTCATGCCAAACTAGTATTTCAGAGTTTTTCATATCTGTTAACTGTTTATGTTTTGAAATCTACGTTCAGTGCAAATTTTTTTTTCAGTCAAAATTGCGAAATTTGTGTAATTGCGAAGTTGTTAGTTCCAATATTCAATATTTTGAGATTTTTTTATATTTGTTTAGTGTTTTGTCTCAAAGAATCTTTATGTGGCCAATTGTTAACAAAGACCGATTGAACAAACGAGATGGACGTAACAGTGTGAGTGTATGGTAGGTGGCTGGTGGAGCATAGACTGATCCTGTTCCTGTGTTCGCTATTCCATTTTATTTCAACTTAGTCGCAGTCATCGCTCGTATCCTTTTTCTAACTGGCCGCACTTGGTACTATACATATAAGGTATAGTTTTACTAAGTGTGATATTATGTTGTTAAATTAAATTTTGAGATATCCTAAAAAAAGTATACTAAAATATTTTTAATTATTGTTACCTCGTCTCAAAAGATGTGCTCCTATTACAAGTAATAATTTTATCAAAAAAAAACTAATTTACAAGTTTCTTAAATAACGTATTTTAATGAAAAAATTAAAGAGGAAACTATCTTTCTTCTGTCATTTCTTGTTTGATACATCGCCAGTCTTTCTTAAACTCTTAATTACATTCTCTTGTTACATTTTTTATTACCTTTTAATCTCTTTAGATTTCCCTTTACGGTCTTACCCTTTTATCTGCGGTCTACCGGTTTATGATTATTAATTCTCCATAATCAGCCCCTTGGCGCGTGTCCATGTCCTCCTCCTAATTATGAATTCTTCTAAGTCCCAGTATTATTACCTCAATGTGTATACAACGAATTATAAAATTGTTCGTTTTTATAGTAATTGGAAGGTTATTAAGAGTATTTTTTTAAATTAATTGTGAAAATTCTTTGGTAATGATTTAACCAATGACTTCAGAATAGATAGACAAATAATTCCCTATCTTAATACACAAGAACTGTTGTGTTATGCATCATCTTGAGACATACTATTATTTTAAAAGGATGAAGATAGTTCATTGTTTATTACCATACTCGGTGGCAGTGGCGTGTTAGAGAGGGTGCAAAATTTAAATTTTTGTCCAATATACATGCACATTGATTCAGCTCCTGATTTGGCTTTAAAATAAAATTGTTTTTTGATATGAATAAAAATGCTCTACCAGCAGTGGGTGGTGAAATTTTGGATGGCTATATAATATATACAAACGACTACAGAATAAGTCATTGATATATACCTACATAATGTGATAAATTAAAAATCAGTCTAAAAACAATATTTCAAAAGGTTGTAATAATCAAAATTTCTTAATGAAATTTAAATTCTCTTCCAAATTCTAAAAAAAAAAAAAAAATAATTTTACAAATACTTTAGAAATAGTTTCATAAAAACTATGGTAGGTGATGTATTTACATGCAAAAATGTTTCACAAATTTTGATTGATTTTCTTTTACAAAATATAAGATATAGCCAACCCAAAATTTTACCAGTCGCTGCTGTGTTTTCTACTGCATACATTTATACACAAAAACAAGAAAAAACAAGAAATAGTTACAATAATCTTTATTTTCTCAGTAACAACATGCGTGAATATATAAAATAATATCAATTAATAAAGTACCTACATTACAACTTTTTTTTACTACATTTATAGCATAATATATGGTAGGGGGTATGTACAATATGCATTTATAAAAAAAAACAAGAAAATTAGACTACGAAATAAAATAAAACATTGAATTAAAATTCTTTATTGATTTTTAAATAATATAGTTTTTGTTAATATGCTTCTAACTCTCTGTTTGGCAGCTGCATCTTTCAATTTTGACGTTTCATGGTGAATTCGAATATTAAAATATTTTTCGGTAGGTATTTCAAAATGTGGTACTTTATTTCAGTTTTTAATATTATGTGTTGTAATATTTTGATTAAAAAAAGTAAATAATTTTTTTATATAATTCATGTCTATGCAAATAAGAATATAATTATTTATCAATTTAACTAATTATTTCAAGATGCTCTCATTCGTATTATCAATCAATAGAACTTATATAAACTTAATTTTGTTGTAATCATGTTAACTACTAACAGAAATAACTTTCATAATTACAAAAATGTGAAAGAATATCTCTAGATACTTACTTTTTTATTGGCGATTCTAACTCTTTGTGAACATCATCAAGAATATGTTTTCTGATATTCTGAGACTTCCTTGGATTCGTTATGGTGCTAAAATGAACCAACAATTATTGTAAATTGATAAAGAAAAGTGAAAAGTAAAATAAAAACATTAACTTTTGGCTAAATATGTTAATATTCTCAGGAAGAATTATTGTTTCATAAAATAAGAAAAAAGAACTGTGATCAGAAGTATTTACAATCGTACACCTGTTAATTGAGTAGGTATTATTTTTCTTATAACAAAATGATATCTTACCAAACTTGTTATTGTCCTTAGAACAACTTGGTAATTCTGGAACCGCCGAGTCCTTAAGATAAACTATGCCACTGGGTTTTCTTAAGAAGTCATATGATGTGAAGTGATCTGAGCACACAACACTATCTTTAGGAATATTTTCCTTTCCCAAATATTTCAAAATTCGAGAGATCCATATAAATCTACATTCAATATTCGAAGGAACCCTAAAAACAAACAATACATTATATTTACTACTACTATTTTTGAAATAAAAAATATCTATTACATATTTTTATGTTTACAATATTACTGCACTGGACATTTTTAATTTTAGATTATGCTTTTATTTACCATTTTCCCGTTACGCCTATGGTAATGTCACTTACCTGTGGAAAGATCGATTAACTCCACTTTTAAAGGGAGATTTGCATATAACACAATATTTTCCCATTGTTTATTCACAAAAACAGAAAAAGCGTCTTGAAAAAACTAACAATCACAGTAAACACAGCGTTAAACTTAAGATACACACAAGCAACTAATGGCGACCAAAAAACGTAAACAGTGATGAACACCCGAAAATCGAACAGGGACTGCGCGCGCACAAGCGCATGTCCCTAACAACTGAGTACTGAGTTATTTACATCAAACTACAACAAATCAAGAGGATACTTTGTCTATCCTATTTCTGAAGTCATTGGATTTAACTATCAAAATTGTGCCATATTTTAAATTACAAATATGTCTTTTTTTTAACTTATGGAAACATAATTTAAAAATATTGCAAAGGAAATTGGTTTATATTGATTTGCCATCAAGTGTGGTGAAGGTGCCAGGAAAACAAAACAAAAGCGGTGAAAATACGAAATAATTAAAATTATGTTAAATAATTACTAATAATGACATAAAGACAAAGTTGCAGTGATTTGGTTTGTCGCTCAGATTAATCACTGAATATTAAATTATGTCGACTATTTCATTCAGCATTAAATAATCGTTTTTGATTGGTTCTAATATGTGTGTTAATGAACGAAATTATGTGTTTTCATTTTTGAATTTCCGCTGATCATTGAATATAAGCCCGTGTTTTAATTTTTGTATTTCTTTTTATTATTGACAGTTAGTTCTATTCAATATTGAAAAGCACTACGGCTGTGATGGTGTTTTGCGCAATATAATTTTTTTTCCCAAGAAATGATCTTAAAAATACAGCTCGTTTAATTAAAGATTGTCACAAATATGTTCTCCTTTTCGAAACAAAATAATGTAGCTCGTACTAAACCTACCGACTTTGATTTTTGATAATCATTAATACACTACTTGTATTATTTTGCGAAAGCTGTACACATAACATGGTATCTCTATAATGATTAAATAAAAAAATAACATAGTAAAAGTCATTGACCAAAAATGTTGTAAAAATTATTACATTACCTAATTAAAAAACAATAAACTTATGAAGGAAGGAAATCATGTTGAAACAAAAAAAATCCCGTGTATGAATAAGTTGATGTGACAAATGTGAGATTGTATCATCTGAATAACACCCTCACATGTTGACGAACAATTTCAAAAACTCGAGGAATGAGTTCCCATAGTTCTCGTGTTTCTACAGGACTTGCATAACAATTAGTCCTAATACAACCCTGGAAATAAAAATCAAGGCGAGTGAGGTCAAGTAATCTCGCTGGCCACTTTACGAGTGCACCTTTCCAGAGTCCAGAAACTAGTTATTAAAAAAAAATATGCATATCTCATGCAAAGTGAGGAGGTCCAACCATCGTGCATCCAAAATTTCTTCTTCCACATTTGGAGAAATTAAATTAGCTTATTCAAAATACGCAAAACAAGTAATTAAATTTCATGCAGTATTTTTGGTTATCAATTTGATTATAATGCCTCATCCACAATGTTACAAGTCGACTTCATATTTTGACCATGGTAATAAATAAATTGGAAAATTTTTATATGCCGGTGACGGGATCCGAACCCGCAGCTACGACAGAAAGATTTCTAGTCACGCATACTGTTCGAAATATCGTTAATTTATATGAAACTACAGAAGCGGTTGAAGAAAAGCCAAATTTGGGTAGAACTTCAAAAATACCCCCAATCAATATGCGATCCTTACGGCGTATTTTGAAACAAAACCGTCGTGCCAATTGTGGCGAATTAAGTGTAGCATGGAATAGAGCAACCGGTAAACACTTTTCAAGATCAATTTGTCTCGGAGCTATCAAACGATTGGGCTATAATTTCTACAAGGAGTACAAGGTAAGTTATTTTTTAGAATATTTTTAGATAGACTCAACAGTGGAAAATTTTTAACTCGTAGGCTAAAGAAAAACCTTTGTTAACTGTAAGGCAGAAAAAAAATAGGGTAATATGGGCAAAAAAATCATTAGAAATGGTCACAGATGCAATGGGATAGTATTATTTGGAGTGACGAGTCAAGGTTTGAGGTATGTGTAGGAGATTATCGAAGTAGGGTATTGAGGACCAAAAATTAAGCATATCATACTGACTGTTTGCGCCGATAAGTAACATTTCCGGTATCTGTAATGATTTGAGGCTGCATGTCAGCCCAAGGAGTTGGAAAATTACACATAATAGAAGGCAATGTCAATGCTGTTAAGTACATCGACATCCTTAGAGAGAGTTTACTGCCATCCATAGAAATCTTAAATAAATATAGTTCAAGAAAACTAAAAAACACGCTTTTAAAGCACATCAAACTAAAAAGTGGAAAATAATTATTAATATAAACTGAAAACAATAATGAACGAAAAATACTAGTATTATTGTGAAAAAAGCGTGGGTTGCTCGATATACGAAAAATATGGCACAAAGCGCCCCACGCTTTTTTTCACAATAATACTAGTATTTTTCGTTCATTATTGTTTTCAGTTTATATTAATAATTATTTTCCACTTTTTAATTTGATGTGCTTTAAAAGCGTGTTTTTTAGTTTTTTTAAACTATATTTATTTTTCACTTTTTTAGTTTGATGTGCTATGAAAGCATGTTTTTTTAGTTTTTTTAAACTATATTTATATTGCTTATTGATGCTGATATTATAACATATTACGATCCAACAGATACTTCTGAGAAGAAAAATATTTTTTTTTCAGCCATAGACGGGATTTGAACTCACGCCCAAGGAGTCCGTCGTTTCGCGTCAACTAAGACTTGCGCTTTAGCCCGCTCGGCTAACGAACAAACTGAAAATCACGGAATGTACTAACAGTAATAAGCCACTTGCTCTCACGCAGAGGATACGTGAGGAAATTATTTAATTCTGGCGATCCTGATCAGGATAATGATATAAACTTATCAAATTATTGTATTGTTACCGGTTCTTCGTAAGTGTACAAAGTTTCAATTAAATCTGTCCGTTTAAAGTGGGTCAAAATCGAGTCCGAAGAGTCGGTTACAAACAAACAAACTCACAAACATACAGGTGAAGCTAATAAAAGCGTGTTAAAAAAGTTACGTGCTACACCTGCTAGAACAGTTCCTGAATTAAAAGAGAAACTAATTCAAATTTGGAACTCGTTTACTGCCGAAAACTGTAAAAAAGTTAGTAGACACTATGCCAAAGCGAATTCAAGCAGTTCTAATGCAAAAAAGGAGAAGTTACACAGTGGTAAAATCTTTAGTTCCGAGACCGATTCCCTAATATGATTCTTGGGCCAAATGAAATGTTATATTTTTTAAGTTAATGTTCTGTGGTTATCTTTTGTTTTCTGATATTAATTTTAATAAAAAAATTTACAAAAATGTCTTAAATTACAATAATAAACGTTGGATTCAATAAATTTTTTTTTGTGTTTACCAATGTTTTCTAAAGTATACGTATTAATGTAAATAATAACTGGGCCAAATGATATGATTCTGGGCTCGTATAATAGCTAATAATAAACCATCTTATTAAAATAACATATTAAAATTTATAGGTATTTTATATTCGCAGGAAACTCAGCGGTGGTGATATAATTGAACAATAATAATAATAGATACGACAAAAACTTATCATTGTTATTTTATTTATTCTATATTGTGAGAGTTGAAAGGTGCAAATATAATCCTTCAGAGTAAAAAATTCCTAATATCTCTGGTTTCAAACAGATAACTATTAATTATTAAAAAAAATTATAACTAAATTTTTACCTGGGTGGTATTGTGTTCAAATCCAATACTCTCATGTGAATTTGGAGATGTCATTAATTGATTAGTTGTCTATATAACCTATGACTGCTGTCATAAATCAGTGATTGACGGTTATTTGGGAATAATGCCATTGTTGCTCTTAATGGGTCGTGTACAGGCTTAAGTTAGTCGATATCAAATGGTGAATAATTACGTCGCCTATTGAAGTCCACGGATTTATTATAATAGGCCATTGTTGTCATCTGAGGTGAAATAGATCGAAATGTACAGGATGTTGTTGAGTTACACGGGAAACATGTAAGAAAAGTTACATCATCTAGCAAAATTATGACTGCCTGTATGCATAAACGTGTGTCCCACGACCTAATACAAAGATGTGGTGATATGAGACTAGCTATTACTGAATTTTTATTTTAAATAATTGATATGAATTTAGTTATTATTGATGTTTGTTTGTCTAATATACTATTCTCATTGGTTATTTATACGTCCAGTTATGTATAACATTTTAGAATATTTGGTTTGCAAGGAAAGTCTAAATTAGGTATTTTTTGTGGTAGTCTTAAAATAAAGACGAATCTCAATATTTTAAATGTCAGTTTTGTTCTTTATTATAGATTTTGCCTCAACCGGTTACTATCGAAATATACGAATAAATGTAAACAAACAGTTTCAAGGGAATTTATTTAGTTAATTAAAGTCGCTGTACGCAAAATTATCATTAGTTTTGCCGATGACATGGCTATAACATATCAGGAATAATCATGGGAACAATGACTTTGTGAATATTGTCCAGTGGTTTAATAGCAGACTCTTCACTATCAATTAAGAGAAAACTTATTTTGTACCATTCACATGTTTTAAACACAAACTGTCCCAGTACGATATCCTAAATTTCAGTGTAAATCAACATAACAAAACTAGCATAAAATATGACATAGCCATTTTCAATGGGACCATTATTAGATCATATATAGTACACAAATGAGGTCGCTGTTGCAAATAAGGTTGAAACAAACTTTACCTTTTGTGGTTTGTACTATTGATTTGTCCTTATGTTGTATGTGTACACTTGATTTAAAAAAAACTGGTACAACTCTTGTAATCGAAAATCTTAATAGTTTAGTTGTGTGCATATGTCTGTAAATAGGGCTGGCCAGGCATGTCGAGAGAGGGGTGGAGAAGAGGTGATTTACCCCGGACCTGGGTTTTTTTGGAGGAGATCGGTTTTCTTTGTGTTTTTAAACTTATTAAACCTTTCTCTTTTATTTTATTTAAATGGAATTTTAAAAAATAATTAGAAAATAACTTTTTCAAAACATTTTCAAGCCTGCCATATTATTGTTTAAAAAAATAATATTTGTTACGGATAATTCTACTAATGGTTGTAATTAAAATACTAACTGAATAACGATAATTCTATTTTTAAAATAAGAACACAAAAATACCACTTGAGATTAAAAAAAAATGTAAACAATGCACACTGAACATAAAAATACAATAAAAAAATAAAATAAATGAACTTCTATTACGTAATACAGAATTAACTAATATTTTGTCATTGCTCCATTAGCGTCTAAAACTACCTGAAGTCTTGCAGGCATGGACAATATCAGATTTCTTGCAAGGTCAAGTTCTTGCGACAAGTTCTCCCAAGCGTCTTCAATTATCCCTTCCAATTCTTGGGCATTATTTGGATAGTTATTTAATTTTCTTATATGTTTCACCATTAGTCCCCATACATTTTCAATTGGATTTAAATCTGGACTTTTAGATGGCCACGGTAACAACTCTATGTTTTTATTAAGAAACCATTGCCTGACACGATGGGCCGTATGTATGGAGCAGTTGTCTTGTTGGAAAATTAAATTATTTTCCGGAAACACCTCCATTACTGACGGCAACATAATATTGTCTAATATTTCAATATATTTAATGGAATATAGATGACCACCACTGTTCCAACACACACCTAACCCATTTAGGCTCATCCAAGCTCAGACATTGACTGAAAACCTTCCTGATATTTGTGGATCGAAAGTATATTTTTCGTCATATCTAGTGGAAGGAGGGTATATACGCGAACATGTCCATCGTTACAGGATTTAAAAACCTTTTCGTCAGAAAAGACAACTTGTCCCCAGAAGTTTTCATCATTGATTATATAGTTGAGTGTAAAAATAATCCTACCCTGCTTCTTTTCTCCTGAAAGTTTGTATTTTTTAGCCGCTGAACAACTCTTCAAGTCGCTTTGTAGTTTTATTCTTCTGCAAGCAGTAAATACCGAAGCGGGGAAATTTGTCTCTGAAATTGCATTTACTGCAGTCTGACAAGGGTTTTCTTAGGTAATTTATAAGATTTTCATCTTCTTGATTATTGCTCTTTCTGGGCCTACCGGAACCAACTTTACGGGATACCGTTTGGTTGGTTTCCCATTGTTTTTTAACACTCATTATCGTGGTTTTACTCACATTGTATTCAGCAGCAAGTCTTCTTATGGACCAACCATCCTCAATTTTAGAAACAATTCGAATTTTTGAATATCTGTTAGATGTCGAACCATTTTTAATAATGACGCCACTGATTAACGTCAAAGTGACATTTGTAAGATTATTAATATCAGTCAAAGAACGAATGATTTACATAGCTAAAAGAAAATGTACCAGTTTTTATTGAAATCAACTGTACATACTACTTTTATCTATGCAGATATAATTAATAACTATTTTAATTTTAATTTTTACATCAATAAATAGTATAAGTACTGCTATGCATTTATTGTAAATTTTCTTTTGTATGTGGTAAATACATTATTTGTATGTGGTAAATAAATTATTTATTCATTTATTTATTTATTTAAGACAAATTCTAAACTTACATGATATAACTATGATATGAGAATACTAACGTGATCTGCGAATTCTTATTATTCAAACTCAAATACCGAAGTTAAAGGAATATGTCAGTTTTCACAGCTGTCTATAAATTTGAGAATATTTATGTTTAAGAAGTGCTAACCCTTAACTTTTACCGTCATGAAGAAGGTTATAATCAGTATGGAAGTTAATTAAAAATTGGGTAAATAATCAATGAACTTATGTTGGAAAACATGGCTGCATTGTCAAAAAAAAAACATGATAACAACAGTATATGTAGAGGTTTAAATTGCATATCAATACAGAGTATGGTTTGCCGTTCTTTCTACCAAGCACCATTAGTTTTTTGTTCACTATCCTAAACTAATTTCGTTTACAGTTAAAATAAATCAGTGCAAGTGCATGAATAACTGCTGTGTAAATATGGTGCTAATTTCTTTTTCTTCCTGCTAATTAATTAATACATGTTTAAGGCTAACTAGTGCTTTTGTTCCTTTGTTAAACATTAAGTGTGTGACTGTAATAAAACCCGTTATTATCACATAAACTTGAGATATGAAGACATAATAAACTGAAGTTGTACATACATTTAACAGCACTTGTTGCAATAAATAACATTCTTCAAGAAAAAGTTCTAAATCTAACAGAAAATACATAATTTAGAAATATTTTAATAAATGTAGTTATAATAATTGAACAGGAATGAATTGTGGATATTTATTTTTCGGAATTCTCTGCAGGACCCATCTAAAAAAAGATAATATCTTCAAACTTGCACCCATCCAAAAAATTTGATTTAAAGGAAAATGTGATATGGACTATTGTCCTCAGTTTATTTATAATTTAAAGATTTTTTCTTTTGAAAATTGATAATGCTAGAACAATGCCAAGTCTTCTTGACTGGCCAATTTGGTTGGTTAAACATTCATGAAGTTTTCATTTATCATTGATAACTTCTACATACCTGGATCAATGTTAGTGTAATTTGTATCAGATAGCAAATTTCACTATTTTGAAGGTCATTCAATACAATATTTTTTTGTATTGCCAAGCATATGATACACAGGGCATGGAGTGAAAGTATGACATTAATATAAATCTTTGATTAACTTACTTTAATTTGCCAAAACAGTTTTGGAATCATCGGGTAGCATTATTTTTTGACGGAGGTATGTTTCTTAAATTATATGTTCATTTTTTTGCAATAAAAATAATTTGGTGGTCCACTTAAATTTTTGGTAGTTTATATTATCTGTATACCTACTAGATATTTCTACACCCGGTAAGTAACAGTGAATATGAAAAACAATCTACTCATGACACAGAATTGTATACATAAAGTACACCTAATTTGATCTATGCTCATAGACAAAAATGTATTTGAATATGGATATTCAGTAGATTTATGGGTAATAAAATTATAAAAGTTATACACAAATTACCATGAGTAAATACCGTGGTGGTCAACCTACTCATCTATTAGCTTTTATTGATATTAAATTTTACTTACTGGTCAGTTTTATATCATGTAATACATGTCATATAACACTTAAATAAAAATAAATAATAAAGAGCTTAACATATTTTCAATATGACTCACTGATTTTATTACGTTATGCCAGATATAAAAAAAAATTGAAGCTAAAATTATCTAATACTCGACCTTTAATTGATCTGTTTATTTTCTAAATATATAGGAACTTAATATAAAACAGCATGACATATTAATTACATTCACATAAGATCGACAGTGTAAAATGTAAGTATGTAATGTAATAGCAAGATTAATTATTATTATTCATGACCAAGGAACGTCCGCTTGAAAGTCTGCCACCGACAAAGGGTGCGTTACAGCAACATGTATTACGTACCAAGCTGGACACATTTGGGGACAAGCAAACAAACGCAAAATATGTGTGCTATCTCCAACCAATTGGGAATGGTGGTTGAATAATTTATCATGGTAGATGGACAGACACGCGTATAATACGCTGAACAGGAGAGTCAAAGCTGCCCTCCAGCGGCACCTGGAATCGCTGGACCCACAGGACAGGAGCATCTGGAACCCAGCGTGCTCTGCGGAACAGGCCGAAACCGATGCCCCCAATCCACGGAGAGAATGGGATTGTCTACACTCGCCAGGAAAGAGCCGAAGCATTCGCAGACAGCTTGGAACTGCAGTGTAGGGAAAACCAACTTGATGATGAGGATGAGGACTGGGTTGAGGACGTGGAACGCAGAGTGCGCCGGATGCTCCGCCTGCCAGACGAGGATCATATCCGCCCGACCACTCCAGAGGAGGCCAGGGAAATTCTAAGGAGCTTAAAGCCGAGGAAAGCTCCCGGATGTGACAAGATTGGAAACATCGCCCTCAAGAAGGTATCCAGGAAAGAGGTAGCAGCCCTGATGAATATCATCAACGGGAACTTGAGGCTCAGATACTTTCCGGACAGGTGGAAGAAGGCCGACGTCATAGTCATCCCGAAGCCAGGTAAGGAACTAATCGTTCCCTCCTCTTACAAGCCCATCAGCGTACTCTCAGCTGTGAGCAAGGTAGCAAAGCGCATCATCTTAAGAAGAATAGAAGAGGGAACCGAAGAGCTCCAAATCATCCCGGATGAACAGTACAGGACAGGACACAGTACGGAACTCCAAGTGCTCAGGATCACCGAAGAAGTCCCCAAAGGTTTCAACCAAAGACATGTCATGGCGGCACTACTCCTACACGTTGCAAAGGCATTGGACAGGGTCTGGCACGATGGTCTGCTAGCTAAAATGATGAGTATGGGTTATCCCATTGCACTCGTCAAACTAGTTAGATCATACCTGCACGAGAGACAGATGCGAGTGAAGATTAGGGACTGTGTCGACCGATGGAAGCCGGAGTCCCCCAAGGTTCTGTGCTGTCACCCCATCTGTTCGCTGTCTTCACCTCTGATCTCCCAAGGGCCGAAAGCACCGCTATGGCACTCTACGCGGACGACACGGCCCTCACGGCCAGTTCCTGGAGAGCGAGAACAGCCACCAGAAGACTCCAAGAGGCAACCTCTCTTCTGGAAGAATGGTGTATCAAGTGGAAAGTCGAAGTCAACGCGGAGAAAAGCCAGACGATTCTCTTCAGGAAAGGACGCAAGGAAACCCCCACAGGACACGTTTCCATGTTTGGTGAAGACATCCAATGGCACGATTCCTTCAAATACCTTGGCGTAATCATGGACAAAGGCCTGACATGGAGACAGAACACTGAAGCCATCGTGGTAAAGGCCAAGCGGACGAGAGCTCTCATCTACCCAATGGTAGGGAACCAGAGCAGGCTCAGTCTGAGGAACAAGCTTCTGCTAGTCAAAGCCCTCATCAGACCACAGCTGACCTACGCCTCCGCAGCATGGGGATACCAAGCGAAGACCTATCTGAGGAAGATCCAAGCCGTGGAAAACGTGGCCATCAGGACGGCGGTGAGCGCACCACGCTACGTTAGAAACGCTGACATCTTCAGGGACCTGAAGTACACACCTGTCACTGAAATCATCCGGGATAGAGCGAAAAAACTGTACACCTTAGCTGAGGAGCACAGGAACCCGCTGATCAGGGAGGCCACCTCCTATGATCCGGCCGACGCACCAAGACACAAGAGGCTGAAAGTACAGTTACTGGACAACGGGTAAGTATAACTATAATAAGTCACATTTAATTTTACATATATATTTTTGGAAAACGCGTCGTTTTTCTAACCTAACAATTCTTATAATTCATCCTTATGATCTGATGAAGAAGTACTAGGCACTTTGAAACCGGTAATCATTAATAAAGGACTGTGAGAAAAAATCAAGTCTTTTCTGTCTTATATATATATATATATATATATATATATATATATATATATATATATATATATATATATATATATATATATATATATATATATATATATATATATATATATATATATATATATATATATATATATATATATATAAAATATTGTAAATCAAGTAATTAAAATATCAAATGATTTATTAATTTTCCTAACAGTTGTGTAATTTACCAGGTTACTTTGAAGACAATTTTATCGCCAGAACTGAGACCAGAAGTCGCACATGGTATAGTTTAACTAACTAACTACCTTTACAGGAAATGCAGTAATGATTGTTCATCAGTACGTTTCACATGAAATGAGAGTCGCATTGTGGAAGGCACGGACGCAATCAGCATTACGAAATGTGTAGTTATACATATTATAATATAAACATGCGTTAAATTTCGCGGTGACCTCTCGCTGTTTGTGATTCCACAATGCAAGAGAATCAGTTGTGTGCTTTTGGTTAGGAGAATTTGTAATTGTGTTTAATATTACGATCATTTGTTGTGTAATAATACTCAGTAGCAACTGTTCACCCGCTGGCAATAGTAAAAAGAGCACACCTGCTCAGATAATATATGCCAGTTCTGATTTGAAAGTTATTATAGGGATGAGAGCTCTACATCGCAATGATTTTATAATTAATAAAATTGAAGAGTATTACATACATGTATGACCGGTGGTGGAAACTAGGGTGATTTGTATACAAATTTCTTCGAATTTTAATAAGTTTAAATTAAGGTCATACTTAAAAGTTTATTGGTACCTATTTGTTTTTGTTTAAAAAAAAAATTTTTGTTCAAATGTTCTTCCCCAAAGAACCGTTTTGATAGAAATTACGACGATTTAAAGATGATTTCTAATTATTCGACTTTTTATATACATATAATTCATAATTTCTAAAACATATTATTTTTTAGTTTCTTAATATAAACTATTATGTGCTTATTCTAAAAGGTTACATTTCAAAAATTCACAGATATGGAAAAGGCGTGTATTCATTTGGTTAACTGTTACCGTTCTCTTCAAAAGTTTAAAAATATTTCTGTGCATTCAGCAGGAAGTAAGTAGCAATTCAAAGTTTTAATTGCAATAAAACTGAACGCGGAAATAATTAGGTAATTAAACTATAATAAGTTGCACTTGCAGTTTACATAATGGTAAGTTTGTTACTATGATATATTGCATGTCCTGTAGGAAATAAAACTCGAACAAAATATGTTAATTAGAATGGGTGAAGCGTGATGTTTAAACGACCATTTAAATAAAATTCTTGAAGAAGGTTGTACCCATGTAAGTATTTTTCATTTTCAAAGAACTTTTCCTAGTCACGTACTTCATGCGCATCTGTAGTAATTAATAGCCGCGAATGATTTCTTTAACATTACTGTTACTATTACCAGTGGCAGAACAAATATCTGTTGAAGGTACTGTATACTTTTTTGGAAAGAAAATTAGTTCTAGATAATTTTCAAACCTGTAAAATAATAGTAAAAAAAACTTTCGTGGTGTATCTGTAAACATAACCTTAAATCGCACTGTTGTTAAACGTATTTTGACTTTTTGTTGTGTAACAGTAACAGCGATCCTCAAATTTCGTCTCTGATTCATACCTATATACACACAATACACTAGATGGTGATACAGAAGGAACTTATGTAGATGATGTTATTGTTTACATTTGGCAATTAGCGATGTTTTGTGTATTTTTTATGGTAATTGTGACTGTTGAATTTTTGACAATGGCTTTTAATGAACACCCATACCCGCAGCTACAGTCAGTCTGACACAAATTATATGTCAAGATTGATATTTCTTTCAATTGCTACACCATATAATCAATTAGAGTTTCTTTCATGTGGTAGCGAAAAATTGGTGATAATTTATGTAGGTTATTGCTTCAGGTCTCATATTATAAGCATTACATAAATGTAATGTTGATTTTCCTGAGGTCAAAATCAGTAATTTTTAATATTGTAATTAAAACGATTTATAAATTTTATATTTATTAGTTCTCATCTTTTACAAAAGAGGATTTACTATACAAAGCTTTAGAATGGGCTTACATAGACGACATTGCGGAGATATTCGCAGAACTACCTGAAAGTAAATTTTGACTGATGAAGATTCGACTAAAGAAGATGGGAGTTCAGATAATCTGAGTGGCAGTCACCTGATATCTAAAGTTGAGTTGAGGTTAACAAATTCTAGAAGAATTATTGAAAATGCTGGTAATGGAATGGACGCTGACTCTGAAGCTCTAGAACACACTGCTTCATATATTGTTGACACAGACCAAAGCAAAGCTGCAAAAAAGTTCCCAAAATCAATTTTTCTATGGTAATATTTCATGAATTGATAGAGATCTTGTAGAATCATCAAGCAGAAATTTTCCTAAACCAGACAACAGCAAATGAACAGTGTTGAAATTTTCGAGAAATTCATCGATGATGAAATTATTGAGCTCTTGTTACTGAGACGGCCAAATATACATTATTTAAAAATTTGCTTAATGCAAGAATAACACCAGAAGAAATTAGGTATGTGGTTCATTATCATATTGGTTTGTCACTTTAATCATTTTACTAGAATATCCAACCTAACAGACAAATATCTAGGTCTATCCTCGTTTAAAAACTTCTCAAATGGAATAAAAAAATTAAATTCTTTCTTTTTTGAAACACATTTTCCAAATCGTAGATAGATTATTTATTATATTATCAATATTTCAATTAATGATGAAGCAATCAATACATGAAGTAAAATAAATCATGTGCATAATTGACCCTAATTAGGGAGAACACGAACTTGTGTTTGCGGAACAATATTTATTTTTAGAATTGGCTGTTAATATGTTGTTTAAGCAAATAATAATTAAAAGCTAATATTTGTTCAATATGTTATTATTTTTATTTGATTTAATTTCGTAGTGCCAAATATAAGGTAGAAATTAATTTTGTTTTTGATTATTCTCGAATAATATGAAGAGCATTATTATTTGATTATACGCATACAGGCTGATGTGGAAAAAAGATGTGCAGTTGGGCACTAAATAGTATATTGTTTTATTAGGATTAAAAGTGACATTTTGTTTGACGAGCAATTATGTTTGTATTTGCGAGGCAAAGCGCAGCGTGGCCGAGCGAACGCAAAAATTGTGAGTTAAACAAAAACACTTTAAATCCGAATGAAACATGTTATTTTTTCTTCAAACACAAAAAAAATTCAAAATATTTAAACATTAAGTACATACATAATTATTTTCGATATACGACTTATAACAGTTTCATCGTGTTGCTTCTGACAAATACTATGTGATTGCTGTGGATATTGGGTGGTTGCTAGGGATGCCAATAAATATAAACAAACATTCTATTTAAGCAAATAAATTGTGATTTATTATAGTCTATTATTAGAAAAAAATGTCTGATTGTGAAGATTTGTCGAGTATACTAGCAGAGGTGGTTGAAATTGCTAACGAAGTGACTTTAAATCTTCTACCACCAAAGTCACATGAAGTGTACGAGTGCTCATATAATCATTTTATGCAATGGTGCTCTGAAAAGAATATAAAATCGTATTCGGAAAGTGTTTTATTGGCATATTTTGCCAGTCTATCCTCAAAAATGAAATGTTCCACTTTGTGGTCACAGTATTCAATGGTGAAATCGACACTGACTCTCAAGAATGGCGTAGATATAAGTAAATTTTCCAAGTTGAATACATTTTTAAAAAGACAAAGTAGTGGTTATACCCCTAAAAAAAGCTAGGGTTTTAACTAAGGACCAAGTTGAACAGTTTTTGAATGCTGCTCCTAATATACATTATCTAATGATGAAGAATAGTATGTATAAAATTAAAGAATGAAGTAGGCAAATTTTGTGACTTTTTATTTATAGGTTGCCTTAATAATGGGAATTGCGAGCGCATGTCGTTGTGATGAACTTAATTCATTTAAAAACTGATGACATTGAAGATGTTAAGTCTGGTTTACTGATAAAAGTTTCTCATACTAAGACCGGTAAGGGTCGGTCATTTACGGTTCTTGGAGAAAAATATTTGAATATTTACAGAAAATACGCTGCTCTTCGGCCAAAAGGTTTGGAAGAAAGTCGTTTATTTATAAAGTATCAAAATGGAAGATGTCAACGGTCAGTAGTCGGTATTTATAAAATTAGTAGTTTTGCAAAAAAAAGGGGCAACATATTTAAATTAACCAAATGCAAATGAATATACTGGACACTACTTACGTCTAACTTCTGCCACTTTTCTTGTAGATTCTGGTGGTGATGTCACTTGTCTTAAAAGATATGGGGGTTGGAGGTCGAACACTGTTGCAGAGGGGTATATAGAAGAATCTATAGAAAATTCAAAAAATACAGCAAGAAAAATATTTCGACTCGATGAACCTAGTACTAGCACCAATGGGCCTAGTACGTGTAATAGTATCAATCCCTTGAATCTCGATAATACAGCTGCTTGTAATAATGTAGAAAATCAAGGAAAAATTAATCAAGAAATGTGTTCCCACGATACCAGTAAGAGTATAACAGTTTCAGATATTGCTACACCACCGTTAAAAATTTTAACAGTGTCGATTCTTTCTTTTTATCAATAAATAATAATAATTGAATGAATTTATATATCTAGCCTAATCAATAAGTTTTGTATTGCATTTCATTTAATTCGTTAAAAATTTTGGATTGTAAGAATTTCATATTTTAATTTAAATAAACTGAATTAATATGAAAATGCTTAATTTTTGCCTAAATATGCTTTTAATACTAGGATTAAAAATACTTTTAATCCTAGGATTAAGTGTTGAAATTTTTATATTAGTAACAAAAACATCAATTTTTGTGTCAGATTTTACCATTGAAAATGATGATTTTTGTGACGTTTGAAGAAAAAACACCATTCTCTCACGATGAATAATTATCATTATATTTTCTATAGGGCTCAAAAACTGTAAATTTGATTTCCAAAAATATGGAAAAAATTTTAAAATAGGAAACATTTTTTAAATAGCTACTTGCTCAAATAATTTTATTTTACTAAACAATACCCAGATCGAGAACTGAAACCGACATTTAGATTGTCAAGATCCAACTATTGTATTTCTTAAGCTAGGTTTACTTTTTTGAAACCTAGACGTAACCTGGAATATCGAGACTTTTCAATACCGAAACTAAGCCCTTTGTCACCTCATTCTCTTCCTTGTGAATCTCTAGTTTAAATCTGTTATCTTCTAGTGCTATGCCTACATAACCTTTAGTGTTAAATTACAGCAATAACAATGTTATAACCGAGATAAGGGGTATAAATTTGGTAAATTTACAACCAATCGAATTTAATTTCACAGTGAAAGTTGTTTTATAGTTCTATATATACCTTATTGTTAAACAACGGTAACACGCCATTATATTAAAGGAAATGCAATATAGTATAGCAGTTCATCATGCAGATAAGCAAGTCTAAGGGATATTTATCAGTAACTAGCCAACATTGGCACGAATATCCTCAGTAGCACAGGTGCTATATATTTAGTGGTTATAATTCCTCATTACCATTACACTGATAAAGCAATAGATATTTTGTCGTTCTTAATAAGTAATTTTATGTGGGACTACATGTTTAATTATTAATTAATATTTTTAAAAATTTTACTTAGACTGTACGGGTTTTGTTACTGAATTAGTATATGTGTAAAATTATATTTGGTGAAATATGAACTAGTTTTATCAGATATTTATAAATTGGCACACATTTTAATAACAATCAATACCTCTTCGTGGCAAGACATAAAAAAATTTAATAGACTGTAAAACTAACAGCCTGTTATTTTCCGGTAAGGTTGGAAATGTAAAGTGAACAGGAAATTACAGCTATTAATAAAACATACATTTAAGACTATATTTTCTATCTTTTAATTCAGTTAAAGCAATAGCTTCCCTCTGGCAATAGTGAGAGTAACTTGCTTTATAAAATACGGGAAATGTGGTGAACTGATTATATTACTAAACTAACTGGAACTACTTAAGTAAGTAAAAGTCTGAGATTTTTGCTATAAGATAATAAAATAATCTAATACAGTTTCAATTTCCTATTGTGTTTATGTAAGAAAGTAAAAAAACTGAATAAACTGGGATGTAGAACAATTTCAGTAAATAAAAATAATTTAGGTAAAATGTTAATTAATAATAAAGACAAAACTGAAAGGTTATAAAAAACAGGAGTATATAATTTAAAATGTAGTGCCTGTGATGCTATATACATTGGACAAACTGGATGAAATGTAAAAAGGCGATTCGAGGAACACAAGAAATCTATGGTAAACAATGTATGTAGCACGGGTATGTCAACACATTGCATAAAAAACAGTCATTTTATAGATTTAAATAATGCCAAATTACTCCATTCGGAAACGAAAAGAAAGAAACTTAATCTATTAGAACAATAAGAAATAGGTAAGGCTGTTAAAAATAATAAAAATTTAACGAATAAACAACAAATTTTTACCGGTCACCATATTTTAGAAAAAATAATTTAGATTAAAATATATATATATATATATATATATATATATATATATATATATATATACTGAGGAGAACTAATAAGTTCGAAACCGGTCTATGTCTGGTTAGGAATTGACAAATGATATTGGCTACCGATCTATCATGATTTGAAGGTATAATCCAATGCAGGTCGGGGTATTTGCCCGCTGAGTAGTTGTTTCGTTCAAATCATATTCAATAACAGTAGTTTAGTCCACCTGGGCTAGAGGTCGCCGCCCTCGGTATTTGCTTCGCAAATCGCTATCCGCCACAGAGACATCTACGATGTCGCTCGGATAGTAGCATTTGGACTATATGAGAAGTTTCACATACCTCTCACCACTACTTAATTTCCCTTAGTCAGTATATGACTAGCAGGTTGGCCACTATCATTTCTCTGATCCATAACCTATGGCATACTGAGGAGAACTAATAAGTTCGAAACCGGTCTATGTCTGGTTAGGAATTGACAAATGATATTGGCTACCGATCTATCATGATTTGAAGGTATAATCCAATGCAGATCGGGGTATTTGCCCGCTGAATAGTTGTTTCGTTCAAATCATATTTAATATCAAGACAGTTATAAAATTTACATCTTTGGTAAAGAAAACCCTTTTGATACATACTAGTTCCCTAAGATTCAGGTAATATGATATCTCTGGATCTAGTTTCATATAAATGGCTGACTTGATTTCTAACAAACTTTGATTTATTTTTATAAACATGTAAACATACCTCTAAAATATACAGACTAGCAACAGTTCAAATCTTAAGATTTTTAAAAGCATTATAACAGAACTCTGTAATTTAGATTCGATAAGATACGAACTGCATATTTTGGTAGTAAAAATACTCTAACCACATTACTGCTATTGACCCTGTTCACCAATCAGTATTTGAGAAGAGAATGAAAATTGACATAATATAGAGTTTTGAAAATGACCTGGCTGCGGTGTTTAGACATAAACTTTAGAGCGTAGCAACTGGTCTTTAATTTCATACATAAATTGTCAATTTGTTGAGACCATTGCATACGTTGACTAAAAGTAACACCTAATAACATATTAGTATCACACGTTTCTATTTGATAGTCACTACCATGGGAAAGTGTAAGATTGTCTATGTTATTATTTAAAGAAGATTTGATAGCAAGTCTTAGCATTATTTAAAATTAACTTATTTCCTTGGGTCCGCAGCATATTATTCTTTCACAAACTCTTTCACTGGTTACTGTGGCTTCAGTTAAATTATTTCCTGTGATTAGAACATTTGTGTTATCAGCATAGCACATCGCATAAACATTTTGTAATGATGGGTGTTCCAAAGAACAACCAATGTGAATTGATCATCGAAAAGCAAATTCGCCCAAGGCGTAAATTTAGATAATACGGTACAATATTATTATGAAAATTACCTCAAGGGTACATTAAATCAATATAGCAACTTTTTTAATGAAGATGATGATCATAAAATTACACGATAATACCAGAAAACATATAAGTTTTACCAGACCGCCGAACTACAGGTGTTGTCTTCAGAACGCTACACTAGTAAGAAGGAAGAAGCCCTGCTCTCTTCTCTCACCTAAACTCGGTTATAGTTTGGAAAGAGGCAAATATTTGAGAGTAGAGTATGAGCAATAAAGATAGATAGATACTTAGAGCATTTTTTGTAAGTGCAAAATTTACCAAACCAATTGTTCCAGTAGAAACTATTGGCAGCCATCTGGACTAGACCGGCAGAAACAATTCTTCACGGAAAACAACAAACTGGTATGAAATGGCTTGCAATTTCGTTACAATTTTGATGAAATCTTTCTTCTTGCTCGTCGCTTACTGCACCCAAATTTTCAAATAAAGAAATTTAAATGAGAAAGCAGAAAGTTTTTAAAGACATACGGCAAACAAGAGTTTGGTAGGAATCTAAAAGTTTACTTAATAGTCGCTTGTAGTTCTCATTCTTTGTGTTCCCTAAAAACCCTGATAATGCCTACAAGCTCTGAGTTCCTGTCTGTTGAGTGTACCTTTCAAATCTGCATCGTCCAGTAATTTCCTAATTTAAGGACCAATAAAAATGCCTTGTTCAAGTTTGGCGTCACTTAATTAGAAAAAAGTTCTCTTAAGTATTTAAATCGTTCATCCTCTTTATTCATAGCCTTCACACAATTTTTCATTAGCCCAAGTTTATCATGAAGAGATGGTAAAAAATCATTTTTAGGGCCTACAAGGGGCACATATTTAACATTACTAGTTCCTGGTTCAATTTCTTTTCTTCTAGCCTAATTCTTTTCACATAATGTTCTTTTATTGCACGACTGTCCCACAAACAAACAAAAAAAACAGTAGTATTTTGTAAAATTTTCTTGAAGCCCAACTAAAATGGCGGTTACTTTTAAATTCCGTTTGTATTTATTGTAATTAATATTATTTAAAATGGTGCTCATAATCCTCTTTCCATGTTACTGAATGGGCAATTGGTATAAATATTTTAATTTTCCATTATGTAGCTTTTAAACTGTATTTGGAGGAATCTATGAATAAGCACCACTCAGAAGGGAATGCTCGATATTAAAGTCCTGCATTAAACCATCATTATCCATACATGTGCACAGTGAATTTTCCATATTATAAAACGCGGAAAAATGTTACATTTCCTTTTCTGAAAGTCATAATCTCTGTTTCTTTAGCCAGGAAGTTCCACTCCTTAAGTCAAGAACCAAGAAGTTCTGTCTGTTGTTTTGACAGAAGGCACGTACCAAATCATTCAATTCACTTTAAGGAATTAAGTGAGGTTCACTAAAACTTTCTGGAATACACAAAGGGTCAGCACACTGGTGTGAGCTGTTACTATTTCCATTACCCTCCATAACAATATTTTGCTAATCTAAAGGAGCAGTTGGCACAGGTAAGTCTGATGCATTGTGAGGAACAGGTCTTAGGGCTGATGGCAAATTCGGATATTTGTTTTTTGTTTTTCTTTTCTGGAATATCCCTCAGTTCTTCTTACACAAAAAATAGCAATCCTCGAAGTGATTGGTGGGTTCTCGCCATACGATTGGAACCGCAAAAGGCATGCTTTTCCTTTTCCCCTTCATCCACTGCTTTAGTGATAAGCTACAACTTACACAACAAACGTGGGAGGAGACCATTGCTTGTGTTGATCTCCTACTAAAACTATAGAAAATATGCTTTTTCCCCATTTTCAGACAATGGCTTCGCTTGTGACTGCACAAGGAGTTCTCCGTAAATATAACAACTTGTCAGGTGAGGTTTTGCAACTTTTGGCACGTTTGACTTGACATTTTTGTCGTAATAGAGTTATGTATAAAAACAAAAACACTTTCTAACAGATACAATGGAGCACTTGGAAGGTCAAAACAAGACTGATATTAAAATATCCCACCTTACTTTAACTTGTTCTTCTAAAATTGCCGATCCTTCATAAAATTTATTATCAGGTAATACAATAGGGTCTATTGTGTTCACACAGAAATGGTACGTATTAGGACTTGTTATACATTTTTTCAGTTAATAGAAGAGGTATATATTATAAAAACCGTAGTGTGAACAATGTTACAAAAATTGTGTCGGCTAGTGTAGTTTTTAAACAGTGCCACCAAATGAACACGATTTTATTCTTGAATAAAAAAGTAAAAACCATAAAACAGTTTTCTGTGACAAACATATCATTTTACCAACAGTTATTCTTTTAACTATATGTTCACGATGCGCAGGGAATTACAAAGTAATCTGACATAGTTATATACCAAAAATAATATCCTAATATGATTCGAACCTACCAAGCCACTTGATAAACCGATTTACCTGCAGGCTCCAGTTTCAGTCTTTTGGTACTCATAAGTACAGTGAAAGCGGTGAAAAATTACGGGAATGTTCATAAGTATGCCTTATAGAATTACAACATGCCGTGTCGATAACAATTTGCTGAATTCGAGTAGACAAATCTGACAAGGTAGACAAAGGATGTGTGAGAGTGTGTATAGAAAACGGAGAAGATTCAAATTACTAAATTAATCTTATTAACTCTCAGGTTTCCTATTTTCTATAGACATCTCTTAATATAACTAGATTTTGTGGTTAATTTAGAAATTGATTTTAAATAATTAGGTGCAAAATAACAGCAATAAGGATTTAAATGTTGTTAATCGAGTTTGTAAGTCTTTTGTAGTTGTCGCCAGTAGTAGACCAGTCAAATTAAGGGTTTTTCAAAACGATAATTTCCAACCATTCCCGACCAATATCAATCGATTCAGTATGTTTTTTGAATTATCATGGTCAATTTTGCCGTACGTTATATGAGCAAGAATTTAATTTATAAACAATTAAAGTTGTGAAAATGATGAAAATCGATGTTTCTTAATATTCAACTTCAAATGCTGCGAAAACAGCAACAGATAGAGAAAAATTGCGTAGAAAATTTTTTATAGAGCGTTAAATTCCCTTCCAAAAAAGTCCGTGACGGCATATCTCTACGATGAATATTTAAGGCGTTACAATGAGTTAAATATTTATTATTTTTCTGCTGTATATCAGTCAGCTGTACAAGTAACGCGCATGCGCGATCAACAGACTCGTACGCCGCGTAATGGCCGCCTGCGCAGAACATTTTAAAGTAGACTTGCTGTAAATCTTTCATAATTTTCTTATTTTTACAACGTATAAAGCTGACCAGTACGCAGTAGAAAAATAATAAACATTTAACTCATTGTAACGCCTTAATATTCATCGTAGAGATATGCCGTCGTGGACTTTTTTTGAAGGGGAATTTAATGCTCTATAAAAAATGTTCTGAGCAATTTTTCTCTATCTGTTGCCGTTTTCGCAGCGTTTTAAGTTGAATATTTAGAAACATCGATTTTCATCCTTTTCACAGTTTTAATTGCTTTATAAATTAAATTCTTGCTCATATAACTTACGGCAAAATTGACCATGAGAATTCAAAAAAAAACTGAATCGAATGGTATTGGGTCGGGAATGGTTGGAAATTATCGTAAAAATGGGCCTGATTTTTTGCTTAATTTGATTGGTCTATAGCATCAATAGGGAAATATAAAAGAAATTAGGTACATTATGGTAAAAGTTCTCCATATTTCTTCATAAGTTACCCATATTTAATTGTTATCAATCCCCAAACGCAAGTAATGCTGAATTTTTAACTAAATTTGAAGATATAATTTTAGAATTTACGACAAAATATAATACTATAGTGATAGTTGGAGATTACCACTACCATTTATTAAACAATTTTTCAAATATTAATAGCGGACTCCATTATATTTGAAAAATCATTAGGTATTCGCTAACGAGAACTCTGAATTCGTTTTTAAAATAGTTCCACGCAATTTAAACTAGAAGCTTGAAAAATATCTAGCTTACAGCCCTCGAGCTATCGTGAGTTTTAGGTCGAAGTGGCAGGTTTGCATGCGATTTCCTGGACACAAATCAATACCGATTTGCACCGTCTATATGGCCCTGGCAAGTCACTTCATCGTCTGCAGGGGTTCCTTTATTTTTTCGGTAGTCACGTCGTATGTTCCCTTCTAGCGCAGCTAAATGTTGGACACATGCAAAAGAGAACGTGCGGGGAATGTTCCCGTCAACTCTTTTGCCTCTTATTCAGCCCGTCTGAGTAGAGATGTGTTTAGGAAATTGCGCTGAAAAGTTGTGGTTTTCTATGTAAAATACTGTTTTGTACCTAAAGTGTTTAGTAAAGTTTACCTACTTTGTTTATTTGCTAGCTTTACAGTCGGTAAACTTATCGGAAGTGCATACAAAGTACCAATATTTACAACTTTAGGGCTTCATTCTCAGTTTTATCGCGTGGAACGTTCAACAAATTTGTTAATCACAATCTCATAAAAGTGGAAATTTATAGATGAATAAGTACTCTTTAGCATGTACAATTCTATTTTATAATATTGCAGACCTCATTTCTTCTACAACTATTTTAGAATATTTGTTTATATTCTGATACAGTTTTTAATTATGGAATAGCTAAATTCTGACACTTGTTATAGAGTGAGTACTTGTAGCGTCATCTATTAGCTATTAAACAAAGTCGGGAATATTAACTGACCCATAATAAACACTTATTTCAGTAATAAGTATTTAATAACTGGGGTATGTATAGTGCATTCTAATTTTGCCTTAAAACAAGAAATTTTTTTATTATTATATAAATTAAACAAACTTTTTTAAAACAATTCCAGAGATGACTTTTAGGTAGATATATGTAATATTATGTTGTGAGCACCTAATGAAATATTCCCAAATAATACGAAATGATAAAATATTCTTATTTTTATGTACTATGCAATAAATCAGTTGTGTTTATAAAAATGTGTAAAAAAATTAAAGGTTTTTACAGGTAAAACAACAGAACTTCATTTGAAACGTATATTTCAAATTTTTATAAGAAAAACAAACGCCAAACCTCTCATTTATGTCACATTGCTGAATTCAGAATTTAATGCTCTATCCAGAACTGTAAAAATATACAAAAAATTAGAAAGTTGCTATCACTTCCGTTAAAACCGGAAATGATTATAAATACTTTTTTAAATAATAGTAATAAAAATAATTATAATAATAATAAGAAGAAGAAGAAGAATAGATTAGACAGAGATACCCGCAAGATGAGGAATATTTACAGATGTATTCATCCTAGATCGTCCGTTCCGCATGTGTACCACCCACATCAACGGGGGGGTCGAGGACTCTTGAGCCTGGAGTATACGCATAGCAGAGTAGTACTGAGTAAGGCATGTAACATCCTCAGGAGCTCAAATCCCTTCTTGCGGTTTGTAAAACATCACGAAACTGTAGAAGTGGGAGCAGGATTGTTCAGGGCAGTAAAAAGGGCAGCAGAAGAACTCAGTCTCGCATTCGACACCAGGTGAGGTGGCCGGCGAGGTGCTGATACAGAGCCAGTCACTGACCTTCAGTAAAGTCGCCTGAAAGCTCGAATTAAAGCTGCCGAACAGGAAAATCTGGTTCTGAAGCACGTCGATAAACCCCAACATGGTGTCTTCTATAAGAACATAGAAACACTGGGTTTATCGACCAGGCTGACATTCGCTTTTCTAAGGTTAACCGGGCGTAAGACGGAGACCGAGGGATTCATTATGGCCTGCCAAGATGACACCTTGGTCTACCGTAGCCGCGTGTCGCGAGTAGAGGTTCCTAACATCAACTGCAGGACCTACCGTCAGGCGCCGGAATCGGTCATACACATACTATCTGCATGCCCCATATACGTGATATCGGCCTACATCCACCGACATAATAAGGCGTTACGAGTGCTATACTACTATCCAATGCACTCGTACGAGGTAGACCAGACACCAGTGCTGTCTTACGTCCCCGGAGATATTGAGTCAATTGTCGAGAACGAGAAATGCCGGATTTACTGGAATTACTCGTTCCCGACTGTAAGGCTAATCCAATTAAGGCAACAAGCCTGACATCAACCATCAACTCAGGGTGATTATGTCATCAGAGTTCTCGGCACCTGAAGAATACACGCAGGCAATTGGTATAGAGTCCGGGTTAGACAAATTGCAGTCGTTCACCTCAACAGAGGACGATGCGGGGAATTCTCTGAAGATGCGCAGCTCGCATACGGAAGCATCCTAAAGCATCTGAATACCAGAGAGACCTATACATATCTGGATGTGCAACAAGGGCGCATCCAGGATGTAACACAAATAAAGGGTTCTCTCCGCGGCAAGTACAGACACCGCCTCCAAAGATTTGGTTTTCCGAACATTCGGTGAAGAATAAGGTGTCTGCAACTGATATACTTGCCTTTCTGATTCTGCTTCTACCTTCGGGTAGTAAAGTGGACGGCTGCCAATTACACAGAGATGTCCGCAAGATGATGAATATTCAGCAGAAGTATTCATCCTAGATTCTCCGTTCCTCGTGTACCTCCACGTTGTAAAACATCACGAAACTGTAGGAGTGGGAGCAGGATTGTTCAAGGCAGAAAAAGAGCCGCAGATGAACTCGGTCTCGCATTTGACATCAGGCGAGGAGGCCGGCGAGGTGCTGATGTAGAGTCAGTCATCGAATTCCAGACAAATGCCTTTATTAAATTTATAGAGTTATTTTTAAATCCATTATAATTTACAATGGCTGTAAATATGATATAGGCAATCGAAGGCCTTGGAGTAATCCAACAAAACCAATACTGTTACATCATGATTATCTATTGTTGAAAATATATCATCTGCAACTTTTAGTACAACTAGTTAGGGCCTAAACCCAGAGTATACAGCAGGTAATAATTTGTAATTATTAACATGTTCCCTCGATTTGCGTATTTAAAATTTCTTCTAAAATTTTCGACAGAGTTGATAATATACTAAACAGTCTGAAGTCCCTTATAATGCAGTATTACTTGTTTTAGGTATGGGTATAATGTGAACTATTTACAAAGCTCCAGGAAAACCATTATTTTCTAAGCAAAATTGGATAACATGTGTTAAAATTGCGATAATAAAAGGATAACAATGAAGCAACATAATAATATTTGTACCATCATGATCAGTTGCTTTTGATAAAATACACTTATATAACTCCTCCTCACTAACAGATTTAAATTCAAATTCTATAAAGTTAGTATTTTTTTATTATTGTGGCAATTATTTAAAAGATTTGCACTTGGTACATTATTGGTTTGTGTAATGTTTTTTGTCACATAATGTCTTCTCATTTGTATATTGATCATACATAATATCATTTTTCTAAGTTGAAAATTAAACAAAAAAATGTTGGTGAACCATATATCAGTGACACCTAGGTATAAACTTTTATCGATTATAAACTAAACAGGTGGATAACTTACATAGATCACAATCTTGAACTTGAAATATGAAACTGGAAAGCATTTTTATGGAATTAAATAACTAATACGATCTATTAGTTCATGGCCAAAGTAATTGGGTCTGGGCTAATCAATTCTTAGTAATGAAAATCAACTGTCAGTGTACAACGACCTAACAAGATGACACTAATCTAGCTAAATTAGTAAACCTTGTCATTATAAAGCCGAACAATAAATAGGTACATATTTCACAAAGATAGTATTTCTCGGAGTCATTGCTCAAATAGAAAAATATATGACATATTTTACCAGCGGATGTCAATCCTAATATAAATATACTTCGTCGCTGGTAATATTTATGTTACCCAGACGCAAAAGTAATAAAAGGAGGCTAGTTATTTGGGAACTAACATAATAGGTACCATCATAGGGGACCACAGCAATTATGTTAAGTATAATTGCATTATTGATTAAAGTTGGTCTTAAATTAATACTCACATAATATTGCTTTTTAGTAGTTATGTGCTTAATTAATATAGATTAGGATTCAATGGCTACTAAAATTTACGAAAATTAATGGTATCTTTAAAAATATCACATATGAATACATATAATTGTTATTACAAGTACATGTTCATGTTTTTAAGGAGTCGCAACAGCAAATTACCTATAACCACTACCCACATCCTGCAGATTTAGTGGCTATAGATCCCGGAATTATATGCTCTATGCAGAACAGGGAACTGATTCATCATCACCTTGGTTTGTTGGTCGTTGACCTGATTTCACGTGAGAGGCGCCAATGAGTAGTTCCTATTATTATTATTATTATTGCTTATATCAAGAAGGTCTACCTATAAATCAACTTCTGTACTATAATTTAGAATCATCTCATATGTAGCTACAGATATGTTTCCATAAATCCCTTTGAAAAACTTGCCCCGCCTATGGGGACCCAGTTACGTGAAAAGTCATGCGCCTGCTATTTGATTCATATTTCCATCGTATAATTATTTTATTTTACGATCCTCTATTCAAGGTCCGTAGGGTGGGTTATTAAAAGAACATAAAGTGTGTGCTATCGCTCGTGATTTATGGCACAAACTTAGAAAACAATTGTCAAAATATTTCTTAGAGTTTTATTAAATTCTTAACTTCGGTTGTGGAGAATGAGAGATTCTCCCAGATGTTCGAGAGCTCCCTTGGGATTTTTTATGCACCTAAAAGAACAATTCACAGCTTATATAAAGCAGCGCTAACTTATGCAAATGACAGTAAGAAGCTGAAACTTTCATGATTCTTGTGTCTCTATTGTTTCACTGTTCTTTATGTATTTAAGTTTTGCCAGATGAATTAAGGGGTAACGCTGAAACCATTACTTTTTCAAAGATTCTTTGTTATTAGAATACATAGTGTCTGTCTGAATAAAAGGTACTATTTATTTATTAGTTTAATCTTCACATCAAAGGTTACAACTCACTCGGGACTAATTTTCATTTAAATTATTGGATTGGTATCTGATATTTATACATGGTGTCCCAACCAAAAGTATGTACCCTGAATAACTTTGCATATAAAATTCTCTTTGAAAAATTGGTGAAACACGTCGATCTTGTTTCCGAGGGGGACATATTTTAATGTAATACTTCTGTACCTATCATCATTCCTCTACCCTACACGGCCACCCCTCAAAAAATTCAAATGGCAAAGGGAGTCGAGTGATACATCTTTTGAAAGATCTTTCAATTCCTCTACGTAACTGTGTATTTTTTTAAACTTTTATCGATTCATTCCTGAGAACTAATTCTTTCATTATTTTAGGGTTCGGGAAATAAAAATAAAAGAAGCAGTTTCAATTATTGTATGTATTCTTCAAATGACCCCCACCGACTTCCATGCAGTAGTATAATCTTTCTTGAATTTCTGTACGAACATTTCTGAACACATCTTTAGTCAGTAAACGGCTTTCTCGAACAATTCTTTTACGTAACTCTTCCAGAGATGCGGGATTTGTTGCAAATACCTTCGATTTCAAATGACCTTACAGAAAGAAATCCATGGGAGTTAAAGAGGGTGACCTAGCGGGCCACTCCACAGGACGTCTTCTTCCAATCCATCGCTCAGGAAACCGATTATACAAAAATTGACGGACTGCTATAGCAAAATGTGGGGGTTCCCCATCCTGTTGAATAAACAGTTCGCCTTCTAAAAGATTATCGGCTTCTTCGAGGATTTAGGTAATCATTGGGTCGATGTTATTTTCTAACAGATCGAGGTACCTTTCGCCATTTAAATTGTCAGGAATAAAAAATGGCCCGACAATGTGATCCCTAAGATGCCAGCCCAAACATTTAACTTCTGAGGCCTTTGGGTATGAGTTTCCATGAACAAATGTGGATTAGTTTTACTCCAATACCTACAATTGTGCTTGTTTACCTCCCCATTTAACTGAAATGTCGATTCATCAGAAAAACACGTATTGTACAGTAGATTGGCATTACCGTTTAATTGTTCACTAAAAATCTCACTGAATTCAAGCCGACGATCGGGATCATCTTCGTTAAATTCGTGTACCAATTTAAATTTATATGGATGAAATTTGTGGGCCTTTACAATTTGATGAACACTGCTTCGTGATACAGCGGAAGCCTCAGCTACTTTCCTGATCGATTGAGTATTATCCATCTGCAAATGACCCAGAACTTCTTCGACTGCTTCATTCCTAATAGGTCGCTGAGATTCATGCTTTTGTTTCCTACAGAACCTGTTTCCATGACTTTTGTCAATAATTATAAAACATACTGAAAACCAACCCTTCTATCTGGGTGATTTCTATTGAATATGTGCTACGTAGCTCTAGCACAATTATCGTTTTTAAAATAAATGCTGACAATTTCTATTCTCTCCTGAAGGGTATAAACCATTTTGAGAACTCACTCTGGTAGAATGTATCTCGATTTAAAATTGGTTGTGAACAAATTAATGTCAAGGACTAACAAATACTTATGAGTCTTTTATTATTCTAAAACTAAACTGACAAGGAAAGTGGTTTTTGTCAAAAAAACTCGTATTGATTTGAGAGCATTTAAAAAAGTAGTTTTTTATAAATTCCATTACCCAGTGCCGTGTATTTTACAATTAGATTTTTTAAACGATTTCGATTGTGTGTAATCATCAAAAATAAAATTATTTTCCTTAAGAACGAATCAATAAAAGTTAAAAAAAATACCAGTTATGTAGGGAATTGAAAGACCTTTGATTTCTGGTCACTATAACTCCGTTTAAGTTAAAGATTCCTTTAAAATTTTGATAATACCAAGGGTAAAGGATTTAAGAAACACTGGGGCAATAATTCCGAGAATGAACTTCCTACAATGGTAAAACCTTACTTGGACACAAATTTTAATTACAACAAAATCATAGTCATAAAACTTTACTGTGTTTGGTTTTTTAAATTTTTATAAGGAACCAAAAATAAATGGATATTTCCTGAAATATACATTTAATGATAAAAATAAATATATTGGAAGTTTGACTTAGTTTTCTTTCAATATATCACTATTTGTGTTGGATACATTTCCTAGATATTTCAAAAAAATTAAATTAACGGTCACATATTACACGAAATACTCCAGTTTTTTCATAGCATTTCCTAATTACCACCATGTCTGGGAACCCTTGTGTTGGGATTGTTATGGTCAGTTTTTATACATTTTATTAACACCTGATATATCGTTATTTTTTTGTCACATTTCGTTACGCCAAATGACGTTCTAATGTGTTTTAATTAAAAATAGTATAATTTGTAACCCAGTGTCTATTTTTTATAATAATAGTTCTGGGATGGTAATTACGGAACATAAAGCTACCATAAAATCACCCTACATAATCATATTACCCGCTATTTCTACAACACTAATGCCATTGTCCTATACATTATGGTTTCCTATTTTTAATATTAAACAATTAGGCTTAGATTAATACAAATGATACTGCTATATGAGCTGTGTCGTTAGTTAATATGAATTGTTAATTAGTAAAGGATGTTTCAATTAGAGCGCAATATTTCAAGGTTTAATAAAATATGGTTTTCTGTAACAAAGTATTGAAATATTTATTGAGTTATAATGCAGACATTTGGGAGTGATGTATGGAATAACACTTCTGGTAATAGCCGCCACGGCTTTGCTGACACATGCGTACTCTTTTGGCGAAATTTTGAATAACATGTGGCTTATTTCGTTGATATAGAGTCTAGTTTCGGCTTTCAATGCTTCGGTGGGCATAAGCTTGTTGGCATAAACCTGTAACTTCAGATAAGCCCACAGCCAAATGTCTAAAGGTGGTAAATCGCAAGAGCGTGAAGGCCAATTCTGGTCACCAAACCGAGAGATGACACGACCAGGAAAAGACTCATGCAAGACCGTAAATGTTTCACGGGCGGTATGACAAGTGGCACCGTCCAGCTGGAAACCACATATCGTCGAGAGCAATATCTTCCAATTGAGGCACAAGAAACTGAGTTATCATGGCAAGATAACGTTCGCCATTCACCGTTACTGCATTACATGCCTGTCTTCGAAGAAAAACGTCCCAATGATTCCTCCAAACCACAATGCACTCTAAACAGTGACACGTTTTGGATGCATTGCTTTCTCATCAATCATTCGTGGATTTTCTTAGACCCAAATGCGGCAGTTTTGCTTATTAACGAAGCCATCGAAGTGGAAATGGGCTTCATCACTGAAAAAGATTTTGTCCGCAAAATTGGCATTCACTTCTTGCTGTTCAATTGGTGAACTCTCATCGCTGTGCAAGGTCTGTTGGCAGAAGTTGTTGAGTCAATTGGACTTTGTAGGCATGGAGATGCAAATCTATAGTGAGAATACGCTGAGGAGTGGCTGTTGTAACGTCCTATTCTTGTGCACGATACGAATCGACTTCCCTGGACTCTCGGCCTTGCTCTCGCGAACTGCCGTGATATTTAGTTCCGAACGACCTTTACGAGCTCGTGTCGTGTGTTTCACATCACTAACCGAACCAGTGTACTTTAAAATTTCTCGATTATTCTTTTCACAGTAGATGAATGAGGAACATTATTTCGACCGAAAATTGGACGCACTTTACGAATCATGGCAATCAAACTGTCACCATTTTGTTTAACAATCAGGACGCATTGTTCTATCGTGTAATGCTCCATGTTTACTAACTCCCATCTGTCTCCTATCGACCTGGCATGTAATCTTGTGACATCATGACAGTTAAACTGGCGCGCAATTCAAATCTTACGCTCTTATTGAAACTTCTTTTATAATCTGTGTACAGTAACTAGAAATTGGCAATACAAGATTTTTACAGAACTTCTTTTTTAAACATTGGTTTAATATATGTCTGCTTGAGAATAATAATTTCAGACGTACGTAAGATTTTTGTATTAGCTTACTGGCATGACCTGAAAAATGGAGATTTTCGTCAAATATAAGCCCCAAGTTTTTCGATGTATCGAAAAAGCAAGTGATACATTATTTACCCGTAAACTTAATTGATCTTTGATTTCTTGACGTTTGTTTTTAGGACAATACAATATAGCTACACTTTTTTCCGGATTTAATTTTAAATTATGACAATGTGAATACGTACTTATGGATCTTAAATCAGCATTGATGATGTCAGTAGCTTCATTTGTTTGATTTAACTCAAAATGGTGAAATATCTGAGAATAATCAGCATATGTCTGAAAACAGGAAAATTCAACGCGATTAAAAATGTCGGAAGTATAAATTATAAGCAATAGTGGACTCAGAATTGAACCCTGTGGAACACCTGAAATTATAGGGCTGGTTTTAGATGACCCTTCAGAAGTGACTACTTGCTGATACCTTCCGCTGAGGTATGAATTAAAAAAATATATGGCCTTTTCATCAAATCCATAATATTGTAGCTTAGCACAAAGTAAGTCATGATCAATGTTATCGAATGCTTTTGAATAATCTAGGGAAATTATTATTGTGCCGAGTTTGTTGTCACTTGCTCGAATTAAATTATCAGTTGAGTTTAGTAAAGCAGAGGTGGTACTATATCCTTTTCGGAATCCTGACTGATGTTTAGGTAATAGATTGTGGGTAATAAAATATCGCGAATTTGCCAGTAAACTATTTTTTTCTAAAATTTTTGATAAGATTGGGAGGAGACTGATAGGACGAAGATCTCGTAGAGAAGCTGGTAAATTAGTTTTGGGGATGGGTTTAATCATTGCTGTTTTCCAATTTTCAGGAAAATGACCCACTTCAATGCAGCAATTTAAAATATGCGTGATGTAAAGTAAAATTACAGGGATACATAACTTAACCATATATAAAGAAATTTTGTCATCACCATAGGCATTCGATTTTAGAGAAAAAATAGCATTTCGCATTATTTCAGGATCAACAACATGCAGCATGAATTCTACATTTTGTAAGTCTTTCGAATTCTTATAAAAATTGATGGTATCATCACGGTTCTGATTCGTGCTTTATACAGTTATGAGGAGAAATCATTGACATCATCCGGAATCTGTAAATTTGCTGGAAGTGAAACGTCATTACTTTGTTCATAGCTCTTATACATCGCCAAAGATCTTTTTGATTTTTCTGTTCGTGTCAAAATTTTAAATAAGCAGCTTTTTTCACGTCTAACTGATGCCAATGTAAACATTTTTAAGTCTCTGTATCGGATCCAATTTTTTTTCCGTTCTGTTACGACTATAATCTGTTAGATGACCATCCCATAGTCTCACTAGATGTTTTAAATTATCTGTTAGCCATTACGCGGGAGGTTTATTTACTCGCATGATTTTCAGCGGAGCGTATACATTAAATAAGTTTATATTTTCCGTGAGTAAATTTATTATTGCTTCAATGTTTGGAACATAATAAATATTGTCCGAATTTATTTTTATGTAAATCTTTGTACAATGCATTCTCATTAAAATGTTTAAAATCTCGAAACATAACAAATTTTTGCTTTAGTTTAAGTTCCGGCATGTTTATACTACAGTATGTTGCTCTATGGTCGGATATGATATCCGCATTTATAGTACCAGTTTCAATTATTTTGAAACCGCTTTGAACAAAAACTGAATCAATAAGAGTATTTTTTCTTTGTGTAATACGTGTAGGCTCGTCAATAACCTGTACAAAACCATAAGTTTCGAAACACTGAAATACCAAATTACCATGATCAAATAAATTAGTGTTAACATCACCCAAGACTACAATATTATCATATGAAATCATCAACTGAGGTAAAATATTGTCAAATATATCCACACCTGCTTGTAAGTTACTGTGAGGAGGTCGGTATACAACACCAACGACTATATTATTTTTGTTAAATTTTAATTCGATCCACAAGTAACACTACTTTTAACATAGATTCCTACACCACCACCTCGCCCTAGTCGATCATTTCTGAAAAATATGTAATTTTGTATTGCAACTACATCAGAACTAATATTTTCAGATAGCCAGGTTTCAGTAACGCCAAAACTGAAAAACAATTTTACTTGCCAGGAATTTTTTAGCCAACCCACTCGCGATATATTTTATAACATATTAATATTAATATAAAATATTTTTCATCCATTAAACGGATGGGTGAAGGTCGTCCTTAATTCGGATCTTAGACTATAAATTATGATCGACAATTTAAATGACCAAATCTTAAACTAGTTTTATTATTCATTATATTCAGTTCTATTTATTTGGTTTTGAATTTGAAGCCTATATACACAACAATTGTTGTCTGTAACCGAGTGATTAAATGGCATGTTGGATTTATGTTTCTCGTTATATTCAACACAGTTAATATATGTTTTAATATCTGGGCTACACTTCTTACTATTTTCATGTGAACCGCTGTATTCGCGGCAAACAGTTTGTTTGGATTTGCAATCGTTCTTCGTATGACCAATCCGGGAACATTTGAAACATCGTATCAACGAATAGTGATCACTGACATTACACCTCTGCCGACCCACAAAGACAGTCGTCATTGATATATATTTCTAATCGCAGGAGACACTTCAATGATAACATTAGCGAAATCCAGATCGCTGCGAGTCTGTATGAATACTATCTTGATGTTCTCGGTTTAAAATTTCTTAGCTCTTGATTTAAGCTGATTAAATTATTAGCGAAGGTTTCTTTATTTGCATACAATTTTTCAACATCGTGAATTTTTAACCTAGGTTGCAACCTGTTACTTCCATTAATTAAATAGTTATTTCCAATTTTGTCTACTAAATTAGTTTTCAATTGATTTAACATCTCTCTATTGCTGCAGCCGATAAGCATGCCTCCTCTAATCTTTCTTGTGTTTGTAATACCTACAAGATTAACCTTAGATTTAATATCATCATATTCGAATGATCACTATTTTGATCCTTTGGTTTGATTAATAAAACAGCGCTAGACTGTTTATTGTTTTTATGTAGTGGTTTTTTCGTATTAGAAGAAACGTGCGGCCCTAAAGCGACGATAGTGGAAAACAAAGGTTTACTTACAACTTCATTTGAGTTCATTTAATTTTTCCTTTTGTAATTCATTGTTTTGCCACTAATTTTTTTGTAACTTCAGGCTCACGTTTCAAGTATTCATTTTCCTTTTGATGAGCATCTAGAACTTTTTTTGCAGCACAAATTTTACAGTACCATATCTGATTTTCGAAAATAACCACTTTTGACACATAGGTAAAGCATTTTGTATGCAAATAACTATTGCATTGTTGATTATTACACTTTATACCACTTGTACCTAAATTTTCACAACATAAATCGCACTTTTTCTTACGAGATACATCAGGTAGACCTTTACTATCCGACATGGTTTATAGTATATATTATATGTCTTCAATTTTTTTGTTTTGCTCATAAATAACTTTATATCCCAAGTCTAATTTCTCCTTTATTTCATTAATGATTTGGGTGACACCTGTACATTCGCACTCGGCTGCTAATTCACGACTTTTGGCTCCTCGTGTCTCAGTCATTTACCATTAGACCTAATATTGTTTGTGTTCACTTCTTTTACAATATATAATTGGATTGGAACATGTTTATAACACTATAAGTTTATGACACTATTTAACTCAACATTATTTGACTCAATTTAACTCAATTAGGAGCATAAAAGGAAATAGTACATATTAACATTTAAAAAAAGTTTCTTATGATACACAGCATGACGTTTTTATCGACGAAACAATCGTAAGATATGAAAAATATTTTTCTTTAGTATGTTAATTTCGTTTTTTATTTCCTAACAAATTGGTTTACGAAGAGGGCTTCATAGAAAACGTACACAGTAAAGATAACATTATATCTAGTGGAACAATGAAAAAATAATTTATAATTGCCATTTTATTTAAATTAAATTATCAAGGAGATTTGGCTACTTAATTTTAATAACTAAAATGATTAAACCACCGTTGGATCCTAGACAGGTAATTTAACACAAAATTTAGTTAACTGTTATTATTTAATTATTATGTTTAGACAGACGTAGCTGTTACGATTTTCTTTGAATAAAAATATTTAATTTGTCTTTTAATTAGTCCTATTGTCTCTCAGAAGTCTGTATTAATTACAAGCCTAATGTTACTGCCACAGTTTACGTTTGAATATGATTTATATTGTGCTTTAAATATTAATATTAACATGTAAGTAGGTCGTAAAACAGGTATAAATTTTAATTGAAACATAAGATTGTTAAAACGGTCGTTGTTTGACGCAGTAAGTGTTTAAGGAATTACCATTGAAAAATAGGTAGGAAGTATTAGTTCTCTCCCAATTTACTAATTTCCCAAATAGTTGCTAATTTCAGATTATTGCTATTAATCCATCTTCAGATGCATATGGACTCATATTTACTATTTGCAGAAACATGCAATTTTTGTTTACATCCAGTTCTAAAAAGCCTCATTCGTATGGAGTAGTCTTGATTCAATACTAAGAAACTTCTTGGAGCAGGAAATCTCTGTGCTACGTCCCTGCTTATTATAAAGCGGGTCGTGGAGTATAAGGTGTGTCAAATTTATTGAAATTAATCATTTTCAGTCACATATACAAAACAAGTTTTCGTAGTTCATCTCTAATATATGGCCAATCTAATATATGGAGTGTTATTGAGATACGGTTCACTTTCTATTTTTTGTTTAATTTTTAACGGCCAATGGGCGAAAAAAATACCTATTTTACAAAGAACAATTAACATATCTGGTTTCACCCTCTGCAAATCTGGTGCCCTGCAAGGGTATGTATTAGGGCCCTTATTCTTTGTCCTATTTATACATTACGTCATATTTGACTTGAGATGTAACTGTTTAATGTATGTTGATGATCTAAAAAATGTTAATACGGTTCTAGATATTTCTGATACATTTACAAGTACACTTGAATGTGTTAAATATATGGTGCACTATAAATTGTTCAACACTCAACATTTCTAAGTATAATATCATGTCTTATAAAAGACATGATATTACACTTAGAAACATATTGTTATTTATTTATTACGGATACTTTTTGGAGCCTTTGAGTGATTTAGCTCTTGATAGGGCGGAATCGTTTAAGTATTTAGGCATAACATTTGATCCCAAGCTTTCGTTTAATATTCATATTGATATCATTATTTCAGTAGCTTTCAAAAGTCTTGGGTTTGTTATTAGAAGCTGTGCAGACTTTTATAATTCTGTAATGCATTTGTCGACCATAAATTAGAATATGACGACACAACTGTCTGGAATCTGTATTAATACTTGGTAAATAATATTAAAGAAAATTCAAAGAAAGTTTATGAAATTTGTCGCTTTTGAAATAGACTGGACTTATCCCTCAAATTGGTTTTCCTCACGATGTCTTAATAAACGGATTTAATATACATGATCTTGCTAAAAAGCGTTCCTTTAGCAATCTTCAATTTCTGTATCAGAGCTTTAATAATAAAATGCTTGTCCAGAAGGTACTTTGTCGCTTGGCGAGCGACAAAGTAAAAAAACGCTCGCTCCTTGGAAAAGTGCAACTTTGCGCTTTCTTTTGGAAGCGCAAAGTTGCACTTTTCGCTCGAATGTAGAAAAATATATTTTATTTGTCTACTTCAAGAACAAATCTTCCCAAATTCTCACCTATGTTTTTTTTTGTCAAAATTGTCATTAAATTAAAAATAAAATAAACACAATTAACTTTTATTTGTAACTATATATTATGTACTCAATATAATTGAAATTTATTTTCTGTATGACGTTAGGAGAATGATCCTTGAAATGGGAATGAAAAAAATTGGTATTTTGTAACGGTTCGTTTATAATATAATGAACCAAGATATATAACTAGATAAGTGGAACGCGTGTAATGCGAAAATCATCCAAGAGAAAAAATAAAATGAGTTGTCACATAAATTAAAATCAATTTTAATCACATGACGATTAAAAACACGGGTTACGTATTGCACTTGTTTCCGTCAACAACAAAAAACACAATTCCCGTTCTTTAAAGGCCGTATAATACAATTATTTGAATACATAACTCCATTCAACCCCATTATTCAACCCTTCTATGTGTCATACGGGATGATCAGTGTCTATTGTGCTCGTCTCATTTGTTTTGTTCCACAGTACCTTTTATTTATAACAACTGTTATAACTTTGGTATTCAAAATAAATTTGTTTTCAGATGACAATGAAATTAGAACGCGATAAAAATATATGATATAATGAAAATATTTTAATATTGCCTACAATGCGAGTCAAATTTTAAAAAAGGTTTTCTTAGTTCAAATATTAAATAGATATTATTGACCTGAATTTACATAAGTTGTTAAAGAAATACATGTTTTTTTTTTAATACATTTTTTAACATTATTATTATTTGGACAATTTGCATGTATTATCCAAAATGTATTAATTAATATCGTAACCTGCTGAATTCATTAGGAACGGTCTCAAAGTCTTACAATTTAATCAATTACAGACATGTAAGGAAATGAAGTAATCATCAAGGGATTATTAACAAAATATATGTAAATTATTTGAACCAATAAAGAACATATAATTAATTAGTAATCTTTCAGGTGGGCAAATAGATGGCAAAGAATTTTTCTTAATATGAGAAATAAAATTGAATAAAAATTTTCTTAGCAAATAAGTAAACCTATATTTACATAAAAATAATAGTAAATGACTAAATGGCTAATCTTGAGATTGGTAGACTCGATCTATTCCTTCGAAAATATCTGGTTAATAGGGTAATTTAAATATCTGAATATTATTCCTATTCCTGATCTAGTGTTCAGCATGGGTTATTTCTGTGATGATGGAAAAACTTCTTCTATATTTAGGCAATTAGTTCTATTTCATTACATTGTCTGATATGAATGTCATGAATATTTAGGACTGACGAAATAACAATTAAAGACACATAGATGATATTTTACAAGTTGTTGGCTGTCAAAGGATAAATTATTTCTTTGATAAAAAACAGAAAAACCTTTATTTCCTATTTTTATTTTTAGAGAACTTCCAGCCAGGTACATAAACAATTTATCCTACGTTTCGTCCGAGTTTTCGGACTTTTTCAAGGTTAAAAGCTAAAAATAATGGTTTTACATAAGTCGTATATTAGATTAGTAACAGAATAAATATCTAAAAAAGTGTTTTCTTACCTAATATAAATTTCCTATTTTAATTTCATTGTATGGGCTGGTTTTATTTTGTTTTTCATCATTTTTTATTTGGTAGGTATGTGATGTACGTGTAGTTCGACGAATTAGGCAGAGAATGATCAGTATTTGGTGTCGTCGTTGATCTGTTTCTTTTTAAGAGTAGGTAATTATAACAGCTGATAGTATACTTATATTGATGGTCCGAGTGACAGAAGTCCTCTAAAAATAAAAATAGGAAATAAAGTTTTTTTCTGTTCTTTATTGAAGAAAAAATTAAAGACACATGATTATAAAGAATTCATGTATCAACAAATTATTTGGAGATAACTATTTTTTTTAGACTGGGATTATTTTAGACAATTTTGTTAGAATGAAGCTCTTGGCAAATACAAAAGTAAATCCATCTCCAAATCTGATAAACATTTTTATCTCGTTAAGCTTAGCTCCACAAAACTCAAGTAAACTATGTCCGTTTTTATTCAACTTCCCTATATAGTTTTGGGAATATATTTCATAAATCTTTTGTATTAAATACATGTGATTTAATTTGCGACAATTTTTACACATTCATACGTCCGTCAAGGGAATTATAACGAGTGCCATTGTTAGCAACTGCCCTGACATTACGCGTTATTAATTTTTGCGGCATGTCAAATCTACAAAATGTAGTAACTAACAGTATCATACACGTCATAAATCTTGAATAATCGAACTGACTTCACATTTAACCATATTGCATATCATAAATAATATCTCCAAATTTGATTGCAACGCCCCCTTTAAATCCTGACTTCGATCGCGGAACATTGAATCGGGACTTATTGCGATTGTCGTTTGTCGGCAGATGTTTGTTTGCTTCACAGAGCACTTGATGGTGGTCAGGTGGTTTTGCACATGCGCAACAGCTAACAGCTGCGACATGTGGAACGTTGTCTGGTGTCTCTCGCATGTGCTTAGAACCCTCGGTATTATTTCGAATTAGGGGAAATATATTTGTTTTCGTCAAGTGCTACTCTATTCTGCTGGTCCTACTGTTTTTTTGGCTTTGATGTAATGTACTTTTAGATTGTTAGCCAAGGTTGGATGGTCAAAGGAATTACACCGTGTGGTAATTGTGTTCGCTCCTATTAAATAACCTCTAATAAACGTATTTTTTTTGCTATTCCAGGATATAAATTAGTTTACAAAAAGTAACTGAAAGCCGTAGGGTGAATTTAGTGTAAGTTTAATTAAAGCGCGTTACGTATGCCGGAAGTATTTATATTTGGTGTTACGATTGTTTTCAAGTCACACTTACTCACCTGGGGGAAGCGCAATATTTCATTCTATGTCTATGAAGGCATATATATTTTCATTAGGAATCACAGTTTTTTGTAAAAAAATAACTAAGGAGGAAATTATTTCTTGAATGTGAAAATTTTCCTTTTTGCTAAGTTAATATTTTAATATTAAGAAGACTGGTATTTAATTCAATGTAATTCTTGCTCCTAGACTGAGTAGTTGTTCTAATAGTTTCTATGATAAAATGTATTGGAAGTGTTGTTTTTTGATTTATTATGTACCTAAAACTTTTATACTAGCACATTTAGATATGAATGACTATAAAATATAAAGATCTATAGGTTTTTATTATTACTATTATGTTGGGTTTGAATGAGTGCTTTTGTAACACCCAGTAATTATTTTATTTCGTTTTATTTTTTTTTCTAAAAATTAATACCTAATATGTTAATTTCTAGTACTTCAAAAGAGAATCGAATCATTGCAAAACATAATTTTACTGACAAAATTTTTATACACTGCTGGAATTTTTAAGTGAACTTTGAACCGTAATAACCATAGATAGTCTTATCGATTTGAAAGATTTTTCCAAAATTTTTATTGTAAATCATCGTGCATTATCATCCACTTTCTTAAAAAATATATGCAGGGTGAAATATAACAACGTGTTTTTTTTAGATAAACTTGATAGGAGACCTAGGATATGTAATCGATTTAACATTTACAATGCTGAAATTAAGAAGTCCAAGTCTTATCCTAAAAAACATTTTTTGAAAATCTGCTCTATCTGTTTTAGTTTTAAAATTATATTTTTATTTTCTGAAATCCTACATTTTTGCCGTTTTTTAATGTGTGGTATTTTAAATTACAATATGAGGCTTTGAAACACAAATGTTTTGTTTGTTACCCGTCATTTAACAATTAATAATACTAGAGGACAATAACCAGGTAGCAATAATTACCGTTTAAAATGGTTAGAATTAATGAATCTAGACTTCATAGAGTAATTGGTATGCTGGAATCCGACTTATCACAGAGAAATATAGTTAGCTCAAAGGATAAAGATAATGTGTTATTTTGAGGGTATTAGAAAAGTGTCAAAACACAGAATTAGTGCAACATATCCGTGAAGGTGACCACACAAGAATTACAATAGCCAGAATAGATAAAAAAAACTTTTTTTGTAATTTTTAAACTGCGATATCTTTTGAACAAATTAACCAATCGAGATGCCGTTTGCAGCATTCAACGCAGTTTTTCAAGTACAAAAAGTTACGTTTATACCAAAAATCGAACCGACAAAAATTTTCAATGTTATTTCATAAAACCTCTTTTTTTGCGAATTTTTTCGTAATCGATATCTCTTGAACGAATTAACCTATTTTGATGTGGTTTACGGCATTCAACGAAGTTTTTTTAAGTACAAAAAGTTATCTTAGTACCAAAAATCGATCCGACAGGAATTTTAAATATTATTTCAAAAAAACACTTTTTTGGCGAATTTTTTCGTAATCGATATCTATTGAACGAATCAACCGATTTTGATGAGGCTTGCGACCATCGACGTTGTTTTATAAGGAAAAGAGCTGATTAGATTTTGGAACTGATCGGTTCAGTAGTCTAAAAGATATTCCAAAAAAATAAATTTTTGAAAATTTTATTTTTAAGATTTCTCTAAATCTACCAGGCCGAATCGGTTCTAATTCTCAGAAAATATAAGTTGAGTCAACTACTTTAGAATGCCGTAAACCGTGTTTTGATGGGTCAAGCCGTTCAAAAGTTATGAGAGGTTTACATACACCGTACACACATACACAAATACACATACACATACATACAGCCATACAGACACCATCGTGGGAATAGTCAGAATAGCTTCTTAGGACCTCAAAACGATTTTCGAAAATCGGGGTGAAACCAATAACTTCCCGATTTCTGAAAATTTTAAATTTTCTTAGCGGGAAGTTAAAAAAATCTTTTAATGGAAATAGAGTAAAAATCATTGAAATTTCTGGCAACTTTAGTATTACCCTCGGTATTTTCGTATATCACTCATTTATTAAAGTTTTGTAAATCAAATTAAAAATAATTATAGTATGATTTGTAGATGCTGAATGTCGAATTAAAAAAAAATCTGAAAGTACGGCTTAATTTTCTGGGTATTTGTTTGACCTAATTCAAGTTTTCATGCTCAATTATCGCAACCTGTTTCCATGAAAGTGAAAGTAAAGTAACATCATTTAGTTCCCTGATCTTGAATTGGCAGCCCTTGTTCTCTATTATTCATCACTGTCATTTACTGAACTTCAATGGCTGATTAAAAAATAATATGTTGAAGGAAACACCGATGACAGATGAGCGAGTATACTTCCAAATTAATTAATTTAAAGATTAATGGCTTCAAATTTTGAAGTATCTATGTCATTATTGGCAAATTTTTCAATTTTAAAACACTTTTACGATGTAAAACTAGAATTATACGGGGTTACTATTACGCATAGAATCAACTTATTCGTGAAAATGTGGTTTGAAAGAGAAAGATCACTTTATGAGTTGTGCAAAACTACTGTTTTTATTAATTGTAACGTTTTATTTTAGAATTGATGGGGATGTAATGCTAAATTCGTCTATTTTTGTGGGTTAAAGTTACAAATATTCTCAATTAATACTTTGTGATATGTAAAAATTGAATTTTCGCAAATAAGATATAAATTATGTTTTAAAATATTAATGTGTAAAAGTGTACAGGGTGTACCGATTTATCTTTCCCAACATAGATATCTCGCTTGTCTTGTGAATAACGACAAATTAGAGAGAAGTTGCCTGATTTCTTACTAAGACTCCTAGGACCAACAGAACTTAGTTATCTGACTTGGTTTTTCAGAAATCCGGAAAAATTGAAAAATTAGTATTTTGTTTTTCTCGCAAATGTTGCATATTTGACATCCAATCTTAACTCTGTAAAAACATTCTTGGAGCAACTTTTTGTTTTATATGACCTTTATAAGATAAAAGTGTTACAATATTTCGTTCACTCATAATCAACTAAATTTTTTTATGACAGTCATGACAGCCACGAATACAATCCTGATCGCAGGATTGAATTTTGTGATAACATGATGCAAAGGCGCAATGCAAATGCTGTTTTTGCCAACTATATTATCATTTCTGATGAAGCTACATCTTAACGTAACAGTTAATAAACAAAATTGTCCCCAGGATCCACATTGTATGATGGAGGCCAATATCCAATATCCAGAAAAATTGCATGTTTGGGCTAGCATCGTTGGTAATAGAAGTTTAGGACCTTATTTCATTGAAGGGATACTATTAGGTGAAAAGTATTTGCAAATAGAATTAACCTACCAATAAATTAACAGTTAACTAGAATTGCTAACTTTGAACTTGAAAAAAACTGTATTCTGAAGGAGATTTATTTACAACTATTTTTCTTCCATAAAGTAGCTTTTTAATAATTTCAAACGATTAATTTATCTTATCATATATAAATTATGTCTAACATAAAACTGAGACCTATTTACTAGTCAATGCATAGAAGTTTAGTAAATGAAACGGCTCAAACCAATGAGTGGACTCCTAAGTCCTAGCAGCAAATAAATAATTATACCTAGACCTTGGACATCTACCCTGTGAATACCATTTCCAAAGGTTAACTCCACTTTTTCCATGTGTTAATCTCAAATTCGTTTTAATTTTTATTCGTACTTATTCCAGGATTGCGATTTCGTCACACACCAATGTACATATTGTTTTGTCACAGATTTCAATAATGTTTTCTTTCTTTTTCGTCATGCGCCTCTTTTTTCTTAGTGTTTACAGGAATTGTATCCACATATTTTCTCCTTTCTGATATTGTTTCCTTCTTTTCAATTTTTAGTTTTCTCTGCTAAGACTTTCATCTCCTTCCGTTTTTTAAAAACAATAGCAAATGCCAGCTTCTCCAGTATGTTCTCCTTTTTTACCCATTGTCCTGTAACTTAGGCCGAGACAAATTTTTTATCCCATATTTTGACTGGATTTTCACTACTGTTTGCTTCTATATCAGTTTTTATTATTCCCTTATCGTTCTCTATGCCTTTCTTTAATATTGTCATATTGATAATATTTATAATCTTATTTTCTTTTTCAACTTCTTCAGTTCAAGACTAATCATTTCTCTAACCTGGGATTTCTCGTTGTTTAATTAATTCTCTATGTGAAGTAATTACCTCTTCTCGCAGCTCTTGAGTTCTTTCAGTGTCGTCTGTTATCTCGTTCCTTCATGACAATTGGAACCAGAAAATGCACTTTATTGTAAAATGCCTCTTTAGGGACATCTTAGAGATTCCATACTCTTTGTACACAGCACTAGAGATCTTTTTCCCGAAGATATTTCATCAACTACTGGTTCCAAATCATTCTGAGTATTTCTAGAAAAAAGGAATAAAATAATTATTGTGTATTATGTAAGCATCCTATTTTTTTTATATTTTGTACTGTCATTCTAATCTGAATGCGCTAATAAAAATTTTAGGTAGATAGTGAATCAAACACAATACTTCCAATATGTTTTATAGTAAAAAGTATTAAAACAACTACTCAATCTAGAAGACAGGATTACATTGAATTAAATAACAGTATTCTTAGTATTAGAAGCAAATAAATATCGCCTAAAAGAAAAATTGTTGACACTTGAGAAATCATTCCCTCTAGGTCTTTATTATTGTTATCATGTTAGGTTTGAAACGATGCTTATGTAATACCCAATAATTATTTTATTATTTTTTCTAGAATTTCATAAACACGAAGCAACTAAAATATCAGATTAAAATTCTGGGTATATCTAAAATTAAAATATATTCATTAATAATTTGTGTTTTTGCTGTCTGCAACTTACCTAAATCTGGTATAGCCACGTTTCTTAAATTTAGAAGTTTCGTCTTCATTTTCCTTTTACTTTCAATTTTGTCTGACATCTATAACAAACGAAATAATTATAAAAATTAGATAAAAAAAGTTAGGGCGCCTTATTTGAAGAATATATGGATGAAACATTGGTCTTGGAAACCAAAACTAGTAAAAATGTTTAAGACCATCACCAAACCTAGCCTATGTAATGTAACGATCTTCATGAAAACTTGTATTAAAAGTGCTGGAAACCTCGAGATCAATTTTGGTCTTGGTCTTAAAAAGTAAAATTTTCTCAAGAACAAGATCAAGCCTCGTGCACGTATTTGCTATGTATGTATGTTCATTCACTAGACATTACAAAAGCTGTCTAATCAATTAACAAAGAGCAAATTTCCATTGTATTCAAACACTGGTTTGACCAATTTGTACAGACCAGTTAATGAACACTAACTTTTTACACGTTCATGTACCGGTAGAACTAGTTTAGTTTTCATTTACTAGCTTTCTTATATTAACGAACAGACTCTTAAAACTGTATTTTAGTATATTTCAATATGAGTTAAAATAATCAGAAATTGGAGAGAATGGACAGGATAAGTATATTTTTAACAAACCAATCGGCAATTTTTGCTATAATTTTAATTCTAACCTCAAAATTGACGTGCTTCTGGACGAATTCGATTATTTAGGCTATTTTAAATTACTTTTTTTTTAAAAATTGTCGATATTTGACAAATATTTAGTGTACTTTGTTAAAAACACCACCTAAATTCCTAATGTATGTATTTGCTTAGATCAAACAATATCTTATTTTCTAGCAACATTTGTTAAAATGTTCATATACTGGCACTTGTTCATTCACCCTACTCGGAGAGGCGTGGGGCAATTGAATGGCCGGTACGGTCACCTGACCTCTCGCTTTTTTTGTGGGCTTATCTTAAGAGTAAGGTCTGCTTTAACATAGAAAACCACACTGAAGCCTTAAAAGAAAGAATCCGAAATGATATTCTAACGATTGTCACAGAAATGCTTCAAAATGTTAGTTAGGAATTCATCCATTCATTCATCCAATTTTCAATCTAAGTTACAATTACAAATACAGTATTCCTGAAATAATAAATGTAAACTTAGTGTAATTTTCTAGCAGTTACAAATGTTAAGAATTATGTTTAAAACCTGAGCTTTTTTAGTAAACAAGTAAAGTTTGTCTTTGATAATGTTTAACTAAATAGCTTTTGCATTTTTACTGTAACTGTAACAAAATTCATACCCACAATGCAATAATAGATACACAAACAAATTCCACATGTGGCGTGTGAACGCGATTGTAATTGCATTTTCTGTATGATCATCACAGCAACGATATACGAGTAGAGGTACCATATTCCACACAACAAAATTTTAATCCAAGACGTAGAACAAATTCTTCCTGCAAATTTCGCTTCTTTAGATCATCCAAGCTTTTTAGAATGTGCACATTTTGATATAAATTATTAGTAGGTAATTGATTTTTACAAAATGTTTAATTTATGAACTACATTTTTAATTATATTAAACCAGTTCCTAGTTTATAAACACTTCTGTCATATTCTACTCAGAGACTTTGTTTAAACAATTAAAATATTTACTTAATGCGTGCACCTCCATTATACTCAGAATTATGTACATACCTAAGTAAATAATATCTTCAAAACGTTCCGCTTTATTGTTTTAATAAAGCCATAATAATTAATAATATCCTCATAAAAGCTTAAAATAACATGAATATGTAAACTATAAATAATATAAATAAACATAACCACAAGACTACAAAACTAGACTTGGATGCACTGAAGTCGCATTTAAAATTATTGTTTTACTAAAATTTTACGATCGACCGCTTATTCATTACATGCTATGTGACTCTTAGCGAAACCACGTTAATTGTTTTCTCTAACCTTTATTTTAATGTTTCCTTTCAACATTTTATAGCTAGCAGTTTAAATTTTCGAACGAAAAGTATATGATTGGTGTGCTCTCTGTATGATGTATGTTATAACCAACAAAATTTAACCCTAAATAATAGTGATAAGAATTCTTGTATTATATTAAATACGGGTTTTTTTGCATACTTCATTAATCATTAACACGCTTTTATTAGCTTCACTTGAATGTTTGCTTGCTTACTTGCTTGTTTGCTTGTTTGTTTGTTTGTTACCGACTCTTTGGACTCGATTTTGACCCACTTTAAACGGACAGATTTAATTGAAACTTTGTACATTTACGAAGAGCCAGTAACAATACAATAATTTGATAAGTTTATATCATTATCCTGATCAGGATCGCCAGTCCTTTCCTCACGTATCCTCTGCGTGAGAGCAACGGCTTAATATGTAAGTACATTCCGTGATTGTCAGTTAGGTCGGTGGTCGAGCGGGCTAAGGCAGTCGACGCGAAACGACAGACTCCTCGGGCGTGAGTTCAAATCCCATGGCTGAAAAAAAATATATATTTTTTTTAGAAATATCTGTTGGATCGTAATATGTTATAATATCAGCATCAATAAGCAATATAAATATAGTTTAAAAAAACTACAAAACACGCTTTCATAGAACATCAAACTAAAAAGTGAAAAATAAATATAGTTTAAAATAACTAAAAAAACACGCTTTTAAAGCACATCAAACTAAAAAGTGAAAAATAATTATTAATACAAACTGAAAACAATAATGAACGAAAAATACTAGTATTATTGTGAAAAAAGCGTGGAGCGCTTTGTGCCAGATTGTTCGTATATCGAGCAACCCACGCTTTTTTCACAATAATACTAGTATTTTTCGTTCATTATTGTTTTCAGTTTATATTAATAATTATTTTTTACTTTTTAGTTTGATGTGTTTAAAAGCGTGTTTTTAGTTTTTTTAAACTATATTTATTTTTGTACTTTAATACTCAAAATTCTACAGACCGAAACAGAATAAATATTAATTTTGATATTAACTGTATAAATCACTTATAAGCATATAATTTTAAAATTGTATTACAAATTAAAAGCGTTATATGAGCATGTAACTTTGAGGTAGTGTGTCCACAAATACCAAAACATTGAATTTTACTCGACGTCCGTTTCGCCAGCCAAGTTGGCATCATCTGGAGATGATTAAAAGTCAGCTTAATTAAGTTACTATTCACTTTCACAATGAATACAATATACAGCGTAAACTATTTAAAATTGGAGAAAATGGTGTTTTAATTGCTTTTAAAGGTGTACAAACGATATTCCCTTGCTTGGATTCTACACACCTAAATATGGTAAATACCACACAGTATCTGTTGTGTTAACCGGATTCAAGTAATGTCACATTTGTCACAAATTCTTGCCACATTCCGCACATCGTCTCTCAGTTGATTTGGGGATGATCATTGATTACATCAAATCTGACATCAAAACTGATTTTTGTGGTTTTTGCTTCTTTAGAGTTCAGAAGGTAATTTTAGAAAAATATGCTAATAATTATTCTGCGCATATCTAGCAATGAAACATTTTCATACTGTTTGAAAATTCCCTAATTATTTACCAAAGTAGTGTATAATATTTGGGTAAATAATGGCCCCCACCACTTTTGGACCTTATTTTGATTTTGTAAAGGGAAATTTGTTTATCGAGTATATCTTCTCCACCGATATGTGTGTTACATTATTGTATAAGCTTTGGTACTGGAAAGGCGAAGTGCTTTTCTTTTTTAATGTATCTTAGCATGTATATTAGTTCATGACTACTAATGAAATTGGTCAAGAAATAGCTCGTGATTTTCGCATTCTTTAGGCGGTTAACTGATGTAAGTTTTTTTGTAACACAAATTCTAAACTGATCCTCAGTACTCTCAGCTTGTTCTTTGCATAGTAAGGCTGAGAAGTGTATAAGTAGCCAGATGAACTACACATACACCATAATTTGAGAGAAAACGTGAAATTTTTTTAAAATAATGTTAAAACAAATTTTTTTGGCTAGATTTGGTAATACCTCAAACTAGTAGGACTCAATTACAAAATATTGTTAAATTTTTCGTAAATTATCAAGTTTGAACAAATTTAGTGATTTTATCAGTGGCCGCTGCTCCATAGAGGCTCAGGGGCTCGGGCCTCCGAACTTACCATTAGGAAAATGTAACAGTAATTAAATGCATGATATTTTTTTTCAGTTTTTTTTTTTATATTTAATATCTTTTTTTTAACATAGTCACTACCCGTTTGCGACGGCTGTGTGTACAATAAAATCGCGTAATGTACTGACCGTCAACTTATAACTTTAACCAGAGGGTATGGGGATTCAGGCTTAACTCATTTGAGCCATTCCTTGCATAAGAGAGTATATGAAAAAACGAACCGAGCGCGGAATTTGCCGATTGCGGAGAACGGTTTTTACAACGCGACAGAAGGCTCAAGTTATCAGAGCCGCAGTGCGCTTTTAATATTTGGGTAGTGTAATAGTACCTATATCGTTTCGCTTTCGATATTTATTTGTGGTTTCACTGTTTTGAGCGTTTTTGTGTTATTTTAAGTTGGTTGATGCCAATATGACTAAGAATAGTTTAAATAATATTCTGAAAGTGAGTTTCAAAACTCTGCCGTTAGTAGAAAAAGTAAAAATCAAGAAACTCGGACGACCAACACCAGAATTGACTCTTAACTAACCAAGATAGGGACACGTATTTTCCCGGGGCATTTTTCTAATGAAATTTATAATAAATGTCAGTGGATTTGTAGATGTGATAAGGTAAATGCTCTGTTTTATTTTCCATGTGTTCTATTTTATTCCGATTCTGTCAGAATGGACAATATATGGTTGACAACAGGATTTAAAGATCTAAAACATTTAAATCAGAAAATAAAAAAGCACGAAATTTCTGCATATCATATAAAATGCAGTACGGATTTAGCTTTGTTAGGCTTGGTAAATATTGCAGTTCAATTAGATTCAGTTTATAGACAAAATATTATAAAACACAACAAGCAGGTGACTAATAATAAAGAAAATTATAAATTTCACAAATCAAGTTTTGTGGAAAGTTGAAACTAGCGTTAAGAGGGCACGATGAAAAAAGACGGTTCTCAAAACCGTGGGATTTTGCTAGAATTAATTGATTTTTCATCAGAATTGGATGTAATTTTGAAAGAACATTTAGACAAGGCAACGGTTTTCAAATGTACGTCTTAAACTGCACAAAATGAAATATTGGAAAGTATCCTTGCAGTAGAAATACAGAAAGTATTGAACTTAAAAAAAAGTTGAGGAGTGAAAAAAATTATATTTATTAGAAATTCGGCTTATGAAATAGAAAAGAAAAAGAAATTACTAATATTGAGAATGAGTATAAATGGAGAAAAATTAATCCTGAAAATAGAAATTCTGTAATTGCTAAGGAAGTGTGTGATACATTAATTTTTCAGATGAAAGAAAGATTGTCATACAGAGGTCATTTAGAAGCCGCATCTTTAGTGAATGTTGACAATTTTCTTAATTATTTAAAGAAATTTCCGACGTCAACTTTCAAATCAGTTGTTGAATCTTATCCAATGTTACAACAAAACAAATTAAGGACTGAATTGGAAGTCGTTTATTCAAGAACGGATTTTAAAAATATTGTAGGTGGCCTAAACATGCTTTCTTGGCTGTCTGAAAATGGTTTAAATGAAACGTTCAGCGAAACTGTCAAGTTACTAAAAATTATTGTGACAACTCCGATGTCTACTGCTGAATCAGAAAGTTGTTTTTTAACACTTAAAAGAATAAAGACATTTTTAGGAAACACTATGAATGAAGAACGCCTTAATGCCCTAGCAATGATGTCAATGAATAAGAACTTTATCCATAACATAAGCAATTTTTACGAAACGTCATAGAATATTTTATTTCCCAGAAAAACAGAAGACTAGATTTTGTGTATAAGCGATAACATTTTTACTCGCATTTTTAAGTGATAATTATATTGTGAAGTTTTTTTTGGACATATGTACATAAAACTTTTTCTTTTGTTATCAATAATCATAGTTCTATTTGGATGATATTACCGAGAGACCGAAGGTGAGTCTTTATTATGTTGTTCATAAGAAACTAGATCCCCCAAATAAAATTATCACGAGCCGTCACTGGATTTTATTGAATAATTCATTACTGCTTTGTAAAATTTACCTAAAATCTATTATTTAGGAAAAATCTGTTACCTTTTCATCAAAGGGTAGTTCTTTGTTTACGTAAGTTTATGTTCAGTATATTTTAATATTTATTTTGAGGTATTGACTTAGTCCAAAAATTAGTTTTATGGTTTTTCTTTTTAAGAATTTTTGATTTTCTGTTTATAAGTGATACATCGCTCAAAAACTAAAATCGAGCTCCTTTTAATGAGTGAAAAATCCAATATGGCGGCATAAGAAAACACGAACATGATGATTGCCTTAAATATTTTAAACGTTGAAACTGACAGCTGACTAGATGGTTAAATTGTACGAATACAGTTTCTTTGAGAAAGTTTTTACAAATTTAAAAAATACTGAAAGATAAAAAGTTATATGATTTTAGAAAATGCAATACTCAACTTTTTTGATATTCATGGCGGCGTCATGTACCTGGTTTAACTAACTTAGACTTTCACATGAGGAGTTGAAAACTACAATCCACTTTAGAGAGCAGCTAATGCAATGCAGCAAAGAAGCCTATATTTTGTTAAAAAATTACCTCCACATATAAGTGGGCATAATTTTATATAGTCTGTACCAAATTCAGAGATTTACAACATTTTATAAATCAAATTATGTTATTGAATTTTTTATCCATATTTCTGCAACGAAATGCATTTTGAATCAATGTTTATCGTGTTTCAAATAAAATAAACAATTAATTTTTAAAAAATAAATGAGGTTGAAATATATAACATTTATTTCAATTAAAATGAACGGTGTTGCATTTGATAAATTTCATTATTTATAAAGTTTTTATATTAATATATTTACAATGTTTGAACACCCAAGCAGCAAAAGTTTTTCACCTAAACTAATGCCCCATATATTTTATTCGGCATCATTGAACAAGTCTAGGTAAAATAGTTCCTTTCCCTAAAGTCCCAAAAGAGTTGTTTTTAAACGTGCCCTTCTTTGCTACATGGTGCGAACATATTCACAACAAAACACCAAAAGCAGTAACAATAGCTATTTATGTCGACCTCGTTCAGGATACAAATCCGCTAGCTAGATAGGACCACCTGCGAGTTTATTTTTTTGAATGGGAACAACAACTTGGAATCGGCAAAATGGCAAATGTAGTGATTTGATACGGTGCCGGTAATTTAGTTACGCTGTTCGTAACGTACAAGTTTTCGGAGCTTTGGGTATTTCAGTGAGACGGAACCTTGAACCAGTTCTCGAATACAGAATTTTAAGTATGCCAATTAGCAGTAAAGTTTTTTCGGAAACAATTATTTGTAGAGCATAAAAACAGTCATTAATATACTTTTTTACCGTTTAGTTGTAAAAAAGTTGCCCTTCGAGTAATATTCCACTATTTATTAATAAATTTGTACCTGAATCTTTCTGTTAATTAATATTGTTAGATATTTACCGTAAGATCAAATAAAGTTAGAATTTTCTTCTTATACTATGAGTTAAATAAAAAACCAACTTGATCAGCTAAATGGGCGACCTGGTTCTGTACGCGTCGCGTGTATGTAACGATGGATAACGATGTCGGGTTCACAAAGACCTTTCATTTTCCAACTTAATTTGTAAACATATGGACATGAAAATTTTATTTATTTTATAGGACCTCGGTCAATGGTTAGTTAATTTGTAATTATAATGTATCAATAAAGCACTTTATTATTATTAGACACAAGGTCCAGTTACACAATAAAAAACATATTATAACAGAAATACAACAAAATCGAATGGGCCATCAGTAAGTTCCAACCATTTAAATCTCTTGGGCTGGATGGTATCCATCCAAAAGGGACAGGATTCATTGATACCATATTTGTGTAAAATATTCAGAGCTTGCTTAGCCTGGAGATACATACCATATCTATGGCGGAAGGTGAAGGTCATCTACCTACCATAAATAGGCAGGATATCAGACCAAACGCCCAAGTGATACAGACCCATAAGCCTGTCCACTTTTTCTACTAAAAACGTTGGAAAAATTATTGGACAGATACATCAAGGACAAAAGTCTAAGAGAAAATCCTCTTAGTGAACGCCAATACGCATACCAACCAAGGAAGTCACCGGACCTTGTGTTGGATGATCAAAATAAGCTACTGACAAAATCATTAGATGACAAAGAAATGGCAATGACAACATTCTTGGATATAGAAGGACCGTTTAATACCGGAACGACGTATTTGCCAACGAATGCATTGTCAAATAGAGCTGTCTCAACACTACTTTGTCGGTGGATCAAAGCCAGCTTAGAAAACAGGGTAATAATATTCTACATAGGCAAGGCTACCATTGAAGCAAAGGTGTACAGGCTGCCCACAAGGAGGAATATTATCTCCACTGCTGTGGGCGACCCCTGTTGACGAACTCCTTCAAAAATGTCTGCAGAAGGCATTTATTGCCTAGGGTACGCTAACGATCTAGTAATGGTAGTCAAGGGAAGATTTGCGAACACGATATTAGAGCGTTCATAAAGTACCCTAAATATTGTCGACAGGTGGTGTAGTGAGGAAGGACTTGCCATAAATCCCTCACAAAACCACAGTCGTCAACTTTACACAAAAAGAGCTCTGGAAGGACTAAAATCCCTGGCACTCAATGGAGTGGAGTGGATTCAGTAAGGAATGGATAAAACTGAAAGGCTCAAAAGAGGCAGAGTCAAAAAAAGATCGGCTAAATTTACGAAAGATTTACAATGTCAAAATAGACAGGCCATTAGGATAGTACTGGGTCTTTTAACAGGACATTCTCGGTTCAATAGACATATGAGTCTGATGGGTCTGGTAGAGGTTGCAACATGCAGATTCTGTTAAGAGGAAGAGGAATACTCAATTCATGTGTTGTGCCTCTGTGAACGCCTCGCTAGACTTCTAGGTTCCAACTACTTGGAGAACAAAAACCAAGAGCGGACAGTTACACTAAGAACCCTTTATCAAGGCTGTGGGGTCTGATACAAAGGACGAAGCTGGATAAGGAGCTCTAAGGAAATGAACAGGAGCTCCACAATAGACCCACAGGGGGTTGCAGTGGTCAAGGAATATCAGCAAGCTCCTCTCTCCTAATCTAATCTACTCTAACAGAAATAAATATGAAATTAACACATTAAATTATAAATGATCTGCCAAACAAACATTAACTTAATACATAAAGCAATAATTTAAGATGCTGCTAGTAACATTTGCAAGATATTAAAATATGTGTAGTGGTGAGAGGTATGTGAAACTTCTCATATGGTCCAAATGCTGCTATCCGACCGACATCATAGATGTTTCTGTGGCGGATAGCGACTTCCGTAGCAAGTACCGAGAGCGACGACCTCTAGCCCAAGTGGACTAAACTACTGTTAGTAAATATGATTTGAACGGAACAACTACTCAGCGAGCAAATACCCCGACCTGCATTGGATTATACCTTCAAATTATGATAGAGCGGTAGCCAATATCATTTGTCAATTCCTAACCAGACATAGACCGGTTTCGAACTTATTAATTCTCCTCAGTATACCATAGGTTATGGAACAGACAAGTGATAGTGGCCAACCTGCTAGTCATATACTGACTAAGGTAAATTGAGTAGTGGTGAGAGGTATGTGAAATTTCTCATATGGTCCAAATGCTACTATCCGACCGACATAATAGATGTCTCTGTGGCGGATAGCGACTTGCGAAGCAAGTACCGAAAGCGGCTTCGCCTCAAAAGTACTAAATGTTCATACTGTTCATAATGAATAATTGACTCGTCATTTATAAAATTTTTTCGACCATCATTATTTCTGCTCTTGTATACTCCATCTTGTTGAAACATGTTGGCATAATTTACCAACAAATTACTTCTGTAATAACATTCTAATTTAAGCGCATGCATTCGCTTGTTAACTGTCGGACTATTATAAGTTATATAATAAGTAGAAACGGCGAGATAAATATTCAAATTAGTAATAATCTAGTGTTTCTACTACCCAACGAAGTATAAAATACAATACAATTATATATATATTTTTTACTAATTAAATATAGACAAGTTCCTGCCTTACTTTGAAATTAAATAAAATAATAATTAAATTCGAGCTGCCAATGAAATGATTTGTATTATATTTAGAAAGAAGTTCTTATTTTCCTGTAGTTCCATGGACATAAAATTGTCTTATACAGGAAGCAATTATTTTCTTCGTCACTGAATTTGGTAACAATTATTTTAACAGTCAAAAAAAATGTAGATTATGATCACTTTTACTGCCAAGTTACTGTTATATCCTGTTAATAACAAAATACTTAAAATTCCGTATTTTCAAATGAAAGGAAAAATGGTTAAGTGTGACATTATCGTCGTCTACAAGTTCAGATCGGTTTAGTGACGTCCGGCTATTAAATAAATACCTCAATGAGGTTTATATTGCAAGATTAGACTGGCCAGTATATAGCTCAGACTTAAATCCGCTAAAGTATATGTGGGATATGTTGAAATGATGCATACGACACTATAAGAGTTTAAAATATTGTGCATATCATTATTTTCTATTAATTTAAAAGTAATCGCATGTCTCACAATGTGCAGAACTAAGTGCTGGTAATTGTTTCTTTTTGAGGTTGTAGAATAGAGATACGTTAAGTGTTAAAACCAACACGAGCACTCAATACGTCTTTGTAATGGATATTTGTGAAATCGGCGGCACTCTGACTGTGCGTGAAATTCAAAATGTGAGTTTTGCATTAATGCTTGGATATTGAATAAAATTGGATTCTAAACAACTTTTTCTAACAGCTTTTTACAATATTTTCAGCACGAAGCAAATATTCGAAGAATTGGTCCAATTCGAAAGGGCGCAGTAGGCTGGGTTTACAACTTATATTTAAATTGAGTATCTCATGAGTAGACAAGCAAAATAAACACCCAGTATGGATATTTCAGTTTACAATCTTATTATGATTTACACTTAAGTTGTGTCTAGTCCACCCATTCAAATGGTGCTGGCAAACCTAACAGTAGTATCACTGTTCCGGTATACCTATTTTAAATCGGGAACTTCATATACATATGTGGCACATTTATTTATACGCGATGAAAAAGGTAAAGTCATCTCATTCTTCAAGAAACAAACTATATTCGGGAGTATGAGGCTCTGTTTAAGACATAATTGTTGTTACAAATATATATAATATTTACTGAAATATATAATTTGTATCGTTAAATATATGTATTCTCTTAAACTATTTAAAAAAATTTGTGAATATACAGTGCATTTCAATGAAAACTGACCACCCTAAATAAATTTGAGTATATTGATTTTTTGAAAAAAAAACGCAGAAACGTGTCAAAAATAGAAAATAGGGGGGCACAATGTTCTTATAAATAGATCTAGATTAGTTCTACCCCTTATCTTCTACATTTTTCTAAATGTAACACCTCATATTTTTTCAGGTCATTAGTTTCTACTCCCGTTGCAAATTTGTATAAATAGTTGAAAAGAATACATATATTTAATGATGAAAAATATGTATTTCAGTAAATACTATATATATATTTAGACCAAAAGGTATTAATTTTGACAAATAACATTACAGATCTCTTTTCCATTCATGCGCCATTAAAAGCTGTTCGGGTTAGTAAACCTCATGCACCTTGGTTAACCGACAATTTAAAATTAATTTTCAATGAACGTGATAAGGCCCTTAATATTTATAAAAGAAATAAATCTAGTGAGAACTTAAATAACTATAAACATTTGCGTAATTTCGCATTGGCTTCACTTAGGCGAGAAAAAGCAGCATATTTAAATTTTTTTTTACAAAATAAAAACTCTGATAAAGATTTATGGAAAGGTTTAAAAACCCTAAATATTCGTTTTAAAACCAACTCTTCTATACCACAACACTTAGTAAATCCTGAAGAAGCAAATGATTTTTTTGCATCTGTTTTTGTAAAATCTAACAACTGCACGGGAAATATTGATTATTATAAGAATACAAAATATGATGCGAATATATATTTTCATTTTAGATTAGTTACAGTTGAAGATGTAAATAAAGTTATCCTATCTTTAAAATCGAATGCTTGTGGACTAGATAAAATATCATTACATATGGTAAAATTGTGTCTTCCAATAATAACGCCCTACATTACAAACATCATAAACTGTTGCCTGGAGTTAGGTTATTTTCCAATACACTGGAAACAGGCGCTGATCTGTCCTCTGCCTAAAATAAATGATCCACAAACCGTTTCCGATCTACGTCCCATTAGTCTGTTGCCAGTTCTATCCAAAATATTAGAAAGAATAGTACACATTCAGATAGAAGAATATTTATCAGCAAATAACATACTTCCTGCTCACCAATCTGGCTTTCGCAAACAACATAGTACAACCACATCACTTCTCAATTTATCCGACAATATACTAAGAAATTATGATAAAAAGCTTGCTACAGTGTTAATCTCTTTGGACTTTTCAAAGGCCTTTGATACCATTGATCACGATTTACTTTGTGCCAAATTAAACTTTTATGGCTTTGGGAAAAGAGAAATTATGTTTTTTAAATCCTATTTATTTCATCGATATCAGAGAGTATCTATTTGCGATCAAATATCTTCATCGAAAATTGTTGTTTCTGGAGTGCCGTACCTTTAATTCTGTCACATGAATCAAAAATACTGGGTGTCATTTTCGACGATGGCCTCAGATTTAAATCTCATGTTGATAAACTGCTTCAAAAAATCCTTCGTAAAAATGAAAGTTTTATTTGCTAACAGACATTTAATAAATTACAAATTTAGGAAAAAACTCTGCGAGTCACTTGTGTTGCTTATTATCAGTTATTGTGATTTAGTATATTTTCCCTGCTTGGATCAAATGACAAAAAACCGTATACAAAAAGTACAAAATATATGTTGTCGTTTCATTTGCAACTTAAGAAAATTTGATCACATTTCCGCTGCTTTTGCTAATCTTAACTGACTAAATATGGAAAAAATTGTTAGATACCACTATCATGTTTTTATTCAAAAGCTTCTAATAAACTCGTCACCTACCTACCTTAAAGAAAAGCTTGTTTTCAGAACTGCCATACACAATTTAAATATCAGATTTCCCAACACACTTACTATGCCCTTACACAGTACGGCTATGTTCACCAGATCATTTAGTTTCAATGCAGTGCAAATTTACAATGCTACACCCAATAACTTCAAAGATCTTTCTGTGAATCAGTTCAGGAAAAAAATCAAGTCACATCTTGTATCAAATTAGTAATATTGGTTATATGATTTATGTATTTATTATATTATTACTTTTTTTAAATATGTTTCTTTCTTGGAATAGACAAATATGAAATTTAGTTTACGTTCTTTTTTTCTTTTTTAGGTGCACACTTATTTTATTTATTTTAAATATTTACAAAACTAGACCAATCCTTTGTGTAGTCTAGTACATGTCTAGCTATAGGTTTTAGGTTAATTTATAGTTTGTATGTTTGGTTAAGTTTTCTCTTTTTTTTTTTGTATATATATATAATAATATATTGTGGCGGTTAAGTGTAAGAGTAGCCCACTGGCTAAACTTCGCCGCGCACACCCCAACATCATTTGCAATTTATATATGTGTATATTGTGTAATATACCTACATGTATACTCAAAATAAAGACGATCATTATTATTATTATTATTATTATTTCTAACAATAATTATGTCTTAAATGGTGCCTCACATGGGAGAAAGTAAACTAATGTAATGTATTCACATAAACCTTAATAACAACCGGGAACATGTGTGTGTGTGTGAGAGTTTGCGCAAGCGAGGCTCCCGCGATCGCTACACCTGAGTTTAACACATTCAACCATCTTTACTCATGAGATATTTCGACAGTGCAAAAATTCAAATCAACACTTCTAAAAATAACAATAATATCGGATGTCTTTATCTTAAATGCAACACACTGTATTAATTTCACTTCAGAGTAATGAACTATACATAGAACACATTTTTTGTAAATGACCAAAATCATGTTTTTCACAGAATTGAATAGCAGACGTGTGTCTTTAATACCACTCAGAAACGTTATTCAACTAAAATTAAGGCAAAGAGCGTATAACACACATATCAAAGAAAAGGAATTTAATAATTGAAAATGGTAGAAAAACGAGGATTCGTTATAGGCAGATGCAAGTAAAGATCCACATAAGAAATCACTGAGCACATCTAATCAAGATTTTGCGGAACGACAAAAATGGTTCTAATGAACAGATGCGACACAACTCCATAGCCTGACGCGATTTGTAACGCAGAGATTTTCTATGCCACTCACTAAATTTTATGTAGGTAAATGTGTTATATCATAGAAAAATGTAAGAATGTTAGAAAGCACAAGATGTTATTATTGTCAGTTCTTTGTTTGCTTTTCTTTTACGTATTAAGAAATTTGAATTTATCAATCTAAGTCAAAAAAATATTCGTTAACGCTTGACTGTTTCCAACGTACAAAAAATACATATTTTTATCTAAGAGAACGGTTTGTATAATGCTACAAATGGTTCAATTAGTCTTAAATTTAATTATTGTTTGACTTACGGCTATATAATTATGGCAAAAGTCGAAAGGATTGTAATTATTTTGAGTGGGCTGTTTTAATCGACGCGACGTGCATAGGAGGCAACATTTATCAGTGTTTATGATTCTTTCAAATTTTAAAAATATTTTCAATAAGAAACAATTAAAATGGATTTTATGAAAAGAATTTTGCATAAAGTGTGTCAGATTTAATACCGATCTGTGGAGAAATAACGTTTTGCTAGAGGTAATAATGCGATGCCCGAACGATGAGATCAACATTGGTCAAGAACGGAGCGCGATATAACTTATTTTTAAGTTTTATAACTTGTCTGTCGTCAAGTAAATTTTCCGTCACAAGCAGCAGAGTTAAGAATTTAATAAGAATTTTGAGACCTTGATTCTCATTCTTCCACCTCAATAATTAGAACTTACTTCTTCCAATCTGTCCGCATTCATAGTTCAGCGCTTGAGCGCGGCGTCGGTACCTATGAAAACAACGTAGCTAAGATGTACTCAATTAAAAAAATGAGAAAGGATGATCTGTTTCTATTAAAAAGTAGTCGCAATAGACATCAACAACAGCAGAATGATATCTTTCAAAGGATTTTTACATCCCTCAAAATGTTAATGCTATTTTTTTTTTATTAATAATTTGAAATTAGAAAGAAAGACTATAGTAATATTATTCTCTCAAAATTTGTTTTCATAAATGCATATTTTATAACAGTAGCAATAAATTTCAGGAGTGTAGATAAAAAGTGGACGGAACGAAAATATTACTATCTTCAATAATCTTATCTATCATTCTTAAAATTTACCCTTGTCATAAAATATTACTTTTATTATTAGAATACTTCAGTGCATAACGAAATTCTAGTACAAAACCTTTTAGATCCGATTATTCGGATTAGGAGTATTGTATAAATAAATCTAACATCCTTATAAAATCCTTTGCCCAAATATCCTAAATTAATCCAATATGACAGCTCCTTATGAATTTATATTATCTTATTTAGAACCTGCATAAGGAAACTATATTTTATGTAGAATTGTAAGAAAACGATTGTTTATTATTTTTTTTCGCAAAATTGACGCAACCTATTTATTGTAGAATTGTAAAATGTTTACGTGATCATTTCCAACACTTACAAGCAACTAGGGAAAAGTTGAAAATATGTTTTATTACCGCGGTTTTAAGTAAATTATAAGCAGCATGAAGCCTATTCAAGAAACTCTCAGATGTACTTATATTTTTACTTTCAATATTCGTGTCAATTAACACATTTGTATATTCCAATGCATATGTATTGGCATTAGTTTATTTCTGGCTGAAATTTTCAGTTTTAGTTTCTTCATTGTTCATTTTGTCTGCTGATCCATCGTTGAAATCTCCCAAATTTTACGAACGAAAATCCTTAATTAACATTCTATTCGGAGATTTGTTCAATGATTTACATATATTTTTAAAATTATTGTTGACTATTCTTGAAAAATTACCTGATAATTTTTTTGGAAATAACATATGAGGCAAAAAAAGAACTATAAACTGAAATTGTTTGTTTACGGTGAATGCCAATCAAATTGCAGCATCCTAATGAAGGCTCCTTGGGCTATTTATCTATTTGTTTTGTGGGTGTGCCGCATTTATATCGCCCTTTTATAGTTGAAAATCTTTTAATTTTCGGATAATTTTTTTCTTACATCTTGTGTTGCACTATATGTTTTATAGTTTTAGATGTATTATGTTATATTGCAATACACTGAAGCACTTTACACTACTAACAGCCGACGTTTGTTTCGTCAGCCAATTTGGCATAACAGGAAATGGTTAATGTAGCTTTAATGCTGGTGATTCTAACTTTGTGGATAAAACTCGCATCGATTAAAGTATACAATGGTTTATTATTTGTGGTAACTACTCAACAGTAGCATTAATAGTTAATAAACCATTTTTAAAATTAACATATAACTGCAAACATAAAATCTCTAGGGTGTGTGGACCCTGGAGTCAGAATTATATCTATATTTTATTTGTTTTAGTTGACCGCCACTAGTTTTATTAGTTTGTGCCCAATAATAATAATTTGATATTATTTACAAAAACTATAACGTACATTCCTTGCCAAAACCGGAAAAGCGAGGGAGTTGGTTTTAAATTAAAAAAACTATATAATTGTTTATGATGTTCCAATTAAATATCAGTGCACGAGAAGTAGCCTACATAATAATTACTGATACTTATTTTAAGTTTCACACAAATTTCTGTATTTACCACATTCTGACTTGAAAAATAAAACAAATGCATTCGTAACACTAATTTATATATAGTAACTTTCAATACTGCACTAGAAGTTCACAACTCTGGTTGCGACAATAATAGAAGATAAACATCAACCAGACATCATACCCTGATCTCCACCTACCTGGTTCTCTTCTCCAGTTATTGCGATCTTGCTTATTTTAGCGGCTTTCGCACTGCGCCCCCTGTGTATAAATGTACTTACTAAAACCATTGAGCTATATGCTACCCATTATTTAATTATGCAAGTAGAAATTGCCTAACTGACAGGGTCACAAATAAACATTTTCCTCTTTTTATGCCAAATATGGGGCATTCAGAAAGTAGACCGTTACAAACAATAACTTAGAGATATGCAAAACGTACTTTTATTTTGCGACTATATTGTCTATTATAAAAAATACATAATACAATTCATAGAGCAATTGTGAGTCACAATTATGCAATATTTGAGTCAAATAATTTTTTCCACATAAAATAAAACTTTTGTTAGATTTTATTACTATCTTTAAAAATAAGTTGTTTATTAATATATGCCCATTTCCAATCGACAATGTGGTGTAGTGATAAATTTTATTTAATAGTACACAAATAGCACATTGTGAAGCGACAAAGGTTTTTTAATTAAATTTATTATCTATTCATCTCATTTTAAGAGACGTTTGTCTCTTAAAAATTCTAATAGTAACCATATTTTAACTAACATTGTTTTTTGCAATAAGTTTATAATGAATTCATTTATTCAAATTAGAATATGGAAAACTTGGAACTAGTCAGACATCCCACATTTTATATTATATTTAAACAGTGACTCCATTATATTAATACTTTGTTTATATAGAATATAAAATTAGAACCGCCCTCTTTGTATGATATGTAAATACGATAAGTATATGCCAACCATTCATAAATAATATTTTGAATACCACTCTGTCAACAGTAATAAATACGAGATACATCAGACAAGTGTTTATAGGGTCAGATTACAACCAGTTCATCTTGTATCTTGTATAGTAAATATTTGACCACAAATATATCAGGTAGACAAGACGAGCAAGAGCCTTATAGGGTATAAAAATGTTAATACTTATTGTTTTGATACTGCAACTAAATGCATGAATAATTATATTAATGTAAACGTATTTCACGAATAACAGATTTGTGTTACTGGTTAATTTACGTTAATTTTGTTTTTATTTGAATTCACTGGACACTGTTAAACAGTTTTTAAATCATTTCCAGTATACACGGATGTTAGGTGTATGTTTATTGTGTCCAAAGATATAGCCCTCTCAACCAAGGTTACTCTGATGGGTATAGAAGGGATTGTAAAAAATATATATTTCACCCCATTATACTTTATTTGCCTGACGCGAGGTCACTGGCTTTAACACCATTGATTTTTTTATTGGCAAAGATGCTTTTTACAATATAAGACAAGGAAAAAACTCCTTTATTTGGCAAATAATGAACACATTTTGAACATTTGTTATAATTTTTAATTAATGAAATTGTCAAAAGATTGATAAACAGATATACAACTCAATTTTCGAGAAATATTTGTTTATCCGTGTGTGTGGTTAGGATATTTTTGAAACTTTTAACATTTTAGATTATTTTAAATTTTATGTGGATTGTCCATTTACATTTAAAAATTAATTTATACTCTTTTGAAGAAGTGACCGATTTATGAATTTGCTTGCCACAGGTATTATAATAATGTAGAAGCTAAGTCTTTATGAAGAATGTTTTCCCAACCGATGCCATCCAGATCAAAGAATGTTTATGAATATTTATATGTACTTAGGCTTTAGAATAGAATAGAATAGAATAGAATAGAATAGAATAGAATAGAATAGAATAGAATAGAATAGAATAGAATAGAATAGAATAGAATAGAATAGAATAGAATAGAATAGAATAGAATAGAATAGAATAGAATAGAATAGAATAGAATAGAATAGAATAGAATAGAATAGAATAGAATAGAATAGAATAGAATAGAATAGAATGGAATGGAATGGAATGGAATGGAATGGAATGGAATAGAATAGAATAGAATAAATTTTATTTACGACGAAAAGCATATAAAGAAAAAAATAATTAAATAAACTTTAATACTTCACAAAAGTGCAGTGGAGCACTGTACATGAAGTAGGGGACGTATTCCTAATAATTTTACATACAGTAACAATAATAAAAAAATAATAATAAAATAACTTAATAATAACATAAAAACATTTAAGATTTAAGAAAATATAAACATATAATATAATGCACATGTTCATATCTACTTCTACATCGTGCACAGATATATATACTAATTTAAAACAGTATTATTGAAATAAGTCTAAAATTTAAAATAACCTATTATGATTAACAACATTATCGATTTCTTCTCTAGGTGTGTCTGGAATGTATTGTTTAATTTTGGTCTTTGCCGTCTTTAGAATAGATATACGTTTAATATTATTTGGTATTGTGTTGTACGCTTTGGGACTAAGGTATTTAAAACATCTTTGTCGACAAGTGGTATTAGTTTTGAGAATTCTTCATTGTTCAGATTACTTCTAGTTTTTTGCATTTCGTTGCCTTTTTGCACATTAGATTGCCATTGATGTAAAGCGCGCTGATAAAAGAACAGCAACCTAACATCCATTACATTAGCATCTTTAAATACTTAGGGTAAGTAGGTTCTTTGTTTATTATAATCTTTAGTAATCTTTTTTGTAATGAATTTAAATGTTTTAAATGTGAATCAAGAACTACTCCCCAACCTAGAATTCCATACATTAGGTGAGATTCAACAAGTGATTCAACGTTTTGATTTGTTTAAAATCTAGAATTTCTTTTAAACATTTAAACCTATATATTAGTTTTCTCATTTTATTAGACATAATTAATTTGTATATCCGATTTCTTTTTTGAATCAATAATTAGGCCTAAATATGTTACCTGTGTTGTAGGTTTTATTTTGAAGTGATCATCGATATTTAGTTCTTGGATTGCCAGACAACACGCTTCTCGGATCCAGAGTGTGGTGGAATATAAGACGACTGGTAGAGTTTTTACTCCCAGGATCCGGCGCATAGCTGCCGGATTAAGACGTCAACACCATACTCTAAATCTGATAGTGATGCTTACCATCAAGCAGCACTGTCTAGATAGAATCCGAGCGCTCATGGCGATAAAGAAAACATTGAAGAGGCGGGTGAGGAGTATGGAACAAAACAATTTGTTCCGTACGAATCCATCCCGCCTCTTTCAAGAGCCACAGCGTATTGTCGAGAATCCGCCGACTGTAGAAGATGTCGAAACCCTCTGGAAGGGAATCTACGAAACGACGCGTCCATTCAATAGCGACACTCCATCAATTGCACACTTCGAGGCTCTGTGTCACAGACATCTTGAAGAGCCAGAAGAAGTGTGCCCGGCAATCAGTACGGAGGAAGTCCAACAAGCACTTGTTGGTACCAAGAACTTCGCTGCCCCAGGCTCAGACAGCATTACAAACTGGTGGTGGAAGAAATTTCCTTCCACTCACCGCCGTCTGGCGCGAGTTTTCAACTCATGGTTGAACGAGGGGCAGCAGATTCCGGACTGGTTTGTCGAGGGACGTACTGTGCTTATCCCCAAAAAGGGGGATCTTTCCGACCCGAGGAATTCTAGGCCGATCACTTGCCTCAACTCCTGCTACAGGATATTTACACGTATCTTGTATGCCAGGACACTGAGGCCTGTTGATCCGGTCTTCCAGCAGATACATTAACAGCGTGGTGCCAAGAAGGGCATGGCAGGTTGCAAGGACAGCCTGCTGATAGACCGCTATATTACACAGGATTCTGTGCAATACAAGCGGAATCTATCGATGGCCTGGATTGACTACCGCAAGGCATTTGATACAACATCGCACGAGCTATTGTTGCACTTGCTCGAATGTCTTGCGGTACCAGCACCACTAGTGAGATGCATAGAACAGCTGCTGCCACTCTGGAAGACTCGCTTCACCATAACATCAGGTGCACAGCAGGTCACGACAGAGCAGGTGGCATTTAGGAGGGGGAGTTTTCCAGGGCGACTCCCTGAGTCCTCTCCTCTTCTGCATCTCACTGCTACCGTTGTCTGCGTGTGTACCTTCCACGTCAACGGAGGGCCGAGGACTCTTGAGCCTGGAGTGTACGCATGGCAGAGTAGTACTGAGTATGGCATGTAACATACTCAGGAGCTCAGATCCCCTCTTGCGGTTCGTAAAACATCACGAAACTGTAGGAGTGGGAGCAGGATTGTTCAAGGCAGCAAAAAGAGCCGCAGATGAACTCGGTCTCGCATTTGACATCAGGCGAGGAGGCCGGCGAGGTGCTGATGTTGAGTCAGTCACCGAACTTCAGCCAAATCGTCTGAAAGCCCGAATTAGAGCTGCCGAACAGGAAAATCTGTTTCGGCAGCACGTCGATAGACCCCAGCATGGTGTCTTCTATAAGAACATAGAAACACTGGGTTTATCGACCAGGCTGACCTTCGCCTTTCTAAGGTCAGCAGGGCTTAAGTCGGAGACCGAGGGATTCATTATGGCCTGCCAAGATGGTGTTATCAACACCTTGGTCTACCGTAGCCGCGTGTGGCGTGTAGAGGTTCCTGGTATCAACTGCAGGACCTGCCATCAGGCGCCGGAATCGCTCATGCACTTACTTTCTGCATGTCCCATATATGCGATTTCGGCCTACATCCACCGACATAACGCGGCTTTACGAGTGCTATACTACCATCTACGGCACTTGTACGGGGTAGACCAGACACCAGTGCTGCCTTACGTCCCCGGAGATATTGAGTCCGTTGTCGAGAACGAGAAATGCCGGATTTACTGGAACTACTCGTTCCCGACTGTCAGGCTAATCCAAGCCAACAAGCCTGACATAGTCCTCCTCGACCATCAACTCAAGGTGATGTATGTTATCGAGTTCTCGGCACCTGCTGAGAAAAACATCACCTTGAAGGAGGAGGAGAAACGGACCAAATATCGCGATCTTCGGTACGAGCTCCAAGTGCTGTACCCAGGCTACTCGGTCAAAATGGTCGTCCTTATTATCGGTGTACTCGGAGGGATAAAGCCTACGCTGCTCTCGGAACTGAAGATCATACCGGCCTGCCAAAAACCAGCCGAGTGGCTGGCAGGCCAAATGCAGAAGGCGGTCATTCTGGGTTCTCTCCGTCTGCTTAGGGCACACGATTCCGGAAACTACAGTCACTGACCCTGCGGGATGAGGGGGAGTGGCTGTGGATAATGTGCTAGCGCGACTTTCGTGAGGCGTCGGAGCCCACGGGAGGACTGTCCAGCGTCGGGTAACCGGAATAATAATAATAATAATAATAATATTTATTGCTGATAATAATACAAGAGTATTTACACAAGTCAAAAATGGAACAAATATAATATAATATAAGAAATGGAAAAAAATATGCAAATAAAAATACATACATACATATACACATATATACGCATAATTTATGTGTATATATTAAAATCTCCTGTGGGAGATCTATAGACAGTTAAAATTTAGGTTTCATTAAAATTTATTCCTACTAACTCACAATTAAGTTCAGAAGACAGATTTTGTATATGTTTAATTGGTGAACATTTATATCCAGTTGAACAATATATTGCAACACCCCCATGTATAGCATTTGCTCTAGAGAAATGTGACACCAGACTACCTTTCAGGTACATGCTGAAAATTTCATCATTCAACATTCAATGCTCATTAAAACAAAGAATATCAAACTCATGCTCGTCCAAAAGTACTTCTAATTTAACTAAGTACAAATTATGCATTTTGAGGAGGAAAGAGAGGATCACTGCTAAAAAGTAGAAAAAAATTATAGGTGCCCAGGATTTTCTAAAATATAAATATCTCGATAAGGGTGCATTTTATGAAGGTAAAACAAATATCCCTTTTTTTGTTTAGAAATAATGGTTAAATAAAAAATTTGCAATGAGATCATAAATGAACGAAGTACAAAAATGTTATGACGAATTCTGTTAAATCAAGATAGCTTACGTAGCGCACTCTATGCGATACACCAAAAAATGATAGCTTAATCGATTTTCTCACATCAAGAAACCTAATTGTACCGACTTTTATGTTTATGTGTGAAAAAATAACTGAATTATTTTTATAGCTTTTACACCCTGTATCTCAGTAAGTATTAATATTTGACCAGCAGTTATTAAGTAAAAAATTTATATTTTCCGCTATATAATCGGCAGGTAAAATATTATCTATTCCTTATGATTCAAGTCATGTATACCTTTATTTAAGAATGTTAAACATTTTAAACTTTATATACATTTTTTATATAGGAGTGAAATTATCTGGGTAGAGCGAGATGTATTTAATAAACCAGAAATCACTTTTTGTGACCACTATGTAGAAATCCGAACGGTAGACGGAAAAGTGTATATTCAGGCTACAGCTAAAGAGCTTCAAACTCATTTTGTTGCGGTTGTTTGCACTTAGAAATGATATATATTTGCATAAACTATATTGATTCAAAATTATACCAGGGAAACGGAGCAGATCCAACGGTATTAAATTTATGGTATTGCAATGCGTTACGGTGAATATTTTATTATAGATATATATGTTGTGTAAACATCGGTAAACATAGAAACAATTCTATTAATTTGCATTAAAAGTAAATAAAGATAAAATACGTACAAATTTCTTTCTGTGTAGACGTTGAGTTTTATTGAATTTTAATGCATGTATGCACACTTATGTGATAATTTATTGAAAAAGGTGGGAGATATACATGAATAACATTAAAAACATTATAAATTTTTAGAAATATGGCATTTGAAAATAAATTACCATTAAATGCGACGGGAGAATAAAAAATAAATCTCATTAATAATTACTGAATATAATCTTAAAATTTTTGTTGGTATACAAGTTTTCAAAAAACCTCTTTATTACTGGAATAAAGGAGAAGTTCTTGGAAGGGATAAATTGTACATAACTGACAGGACAGAGATTGTGAAAGTAAACAAACAAGAATTGAAAGTATTTCTCATTGTTCCTAGATATAAATGAGAATGATTCTACTGTTATAAAGAGTATCAGTTATTCACGAAATATTAAGAATGAAATTACAGTTCAATAAGGTCAGTTTCATTATCACTATCGCCATCTAAATTAATAATAAATCTTTCTGTAATGTTTTCAAAATAAATGTATGAATTTTCAACTCTTTCAGTATGTAAAACATAATTATTGCAGCTCCATACAGGAAGTTTCTCACCTCACTATCAATTATTATTAGTTCCAATACACTGACATTTAGAGTTGATGAAATATTCTTCATCAGTTCCAGATTTTAACTGATGCCATAACACTAGAATTAGATAACATAGCGGAGTTAACTTACGTGGACAAGTAATTGTTTTTGAAATATTTGGCAAAAAATAAAAATACAAAATTTCGTATTTTTTTGGAAATAATTCGGAAACGATTGCAGTTAGCCTTGATTTCTCGACGGAATCAAAATCAGCATTCAATTTGCCAACATTTTGTTAATTTAACCGACTCTCTGTATCTTATAGTTTTCGATATCCCAATGGTGATAATTGAATTTGGGACACACTGTATAGTGTTTCATCGGGGAATAATAATTTTATGTAGATTTCAAAATCGTAATAATATAATAAGAAAGATAAGAAAATCGTAAATTATAGGTCGCATGTCAAAAACTGAATACTAGAAAAAAAATAACATAACAATGCTACTAAAACGTTTATAAGAATGTGCAATTAAAAGGTCAAAGTTTTGTCTTCGTACGGTTAATCGTAAAACCAAAATAGTAAATTTCAATTTTTTGTAAATAATTCGGAAACGATCGCAGTTAGCCTTGATTTCTGTGGAATTCAAAATCAGCATTAAATTTTCTACAACTTTGCTAATTTAAACGACTCTCTATCTCTCATAGTTTCCGATATCCCAATGATGAGGATCGAATTTGGGACACACTGTAGTTACCTTACGAAATAATGTTTTAACCTGAAAGGCCCCACTGAGTTTGTAGTATTAAAAAATGGCCCTGCAGCCGATTAAACATTTTTGGACAATAAAGAAACAGGTGAAATGAATGCCATGGCATTCCTAAAGATAACAGATTATATTACAATAAAATCTTTGACACTTTATAGTCATAATTACTTGTGTTAAGTAAATGTAAACATAAATTTCTAAATTTCTACCTGTCCTTTGAATTCCTGAAAATAACTATTTATGCCTTCTGTCAACATAAATAAAATAATTGTAAAAGTTAATGAATTTTTTATAGTTCATATAACTGAAAGAGTCTGTAGGGTGGGTTTTAATTTTTATTTGTGCATTAATTATTTGAAAGCTTTTTTGTGTTGGATGCATTAGCGGGGTTTTGTTAAGTATCTGTCTGATGTTTATCTACCAAAATTATTATGAATTTGTGTACCACCGAAATTTTAAATATAATAATTATAATAATAAAAGCCTTCGCGTTTTATGAAGGTTATTATTTTCGTAAAGTGATGCGTCAGGTTGAATAATAACAAAATTAAGTTAATGTAAATAAATAAAACTGGCAGCGCTAGGTAACGTTTTAAATAATTTAAATAATATACTTAGGTACTCTACTTTTTATTCACAGGCGTGTTGTTGGGAAATCCATGCAATAAAAATAAGTTGACTGCTCGTGTTATTATATAGCTTTGATTTATTTTATTCAAAAATTAAACGTGAACAAAAAAATAATAAATAAAAAGCATATTTTTGGAACTTACACAATAAACTTGGTATTAGAGCAAATATTTACTTTTATATCCCTTACTCCTAAAGTGGGTTGAAACCTTTGATGTCAAGATAACACTAACGTAGTCTTTGACCATCTTCAGATGATGCCAACTTGGTTGGGAAGCGCTCGTCTAGTGTAGTATATGGTGTTTTGGTGTTTCGTGGAAAACTACGTCAATGATGTTTTATATTCTTTAAATCAACTAGATTGAAGAATGTTATTATTTTAAACCAATTACGATCGAACTAAACACTACGATGGCTCTGACAGCCACAACAAATAAAAAAAACTAGCAATTTCTACTTTAAAACTAGAAATTTATAGTTTCAAAAGTACAAATTTCTAGTTTTAAAGTAGAAATTTCTAGTTTTAAAGTAGAAATTTCTAGTTTTAAAATTTTGACCTTAAACGGATTTATTGCCAATACCGCTTTACCTCAATCTGAGGCTTTACCAGTGGCTTCTAGGTAAAAAAATGTCCTGTATGAAACTTTTTAAGAACAGCGAAGTTAAATTTGTATTTTTAGGAAATCATCCGTCCCAATTTGAAGCTCCATAGCTCGGTGTCTATTCGACTTCCAAAAAAATTTTTCAGACAAAACTTCTATGTGTTAAAAAAAGTTTATAAAGGTCATTTTTTACCTAAAAGCCACTGGTAAAGCCTCAGATTAAGGTAAAGTGGTATTGGCAATAAACCCGTTTTGGGCGCCGAGCCTCTTAAAGTCAAAATTTTAAAACTAGAAATTTCTACTTTAAAACTAGAAATTTCTACTTTTGAAACTAGAAATTTCTACTTTTAAAGTAGAAATTTCTGGTTTTGAGTACAAATTTCTAGTTTTAATGTAGAAATTTCTATTTCTTAAAAATTTATTATGACCCGTCATAATCATTGTAAAACACAATTCACCAGTACTAGTGGTATTTTAATTTTGTTTCTGGTCTCTGAACAATTTATTTTATTCTAACTTTTTAAGTCAAAACAGGTCGTAAGAATATTTAAAAGATGCTAGCCATCATTATTACCTTCAACGAGTCATAAAGTCGAAATCACTATCAAACTTTATCTATTAGAAATTTTCTCAATATGCAAAGTAGAGATTACCAAAAAAATTTACCAACAAGAATTTGGACTTTCCTAGTTTTCAACGGCAAAAATTTCGCTACTAAAACATTAGGGGAACATATTGTTATTTGTTTTATTTTATGTTAGTTATCAAAAACCACCTCGAATTTACTTTAATCCATTTCCCCACATTGGACATTTGTGATCAATTTCAGATACATTTGCTCATCACCAAATTGGCCAAGAACAACAATTCTATACTGTTAATAGAAAGAATTGACAAAATTATGACAATAATCATTGACTGGGATGATTGTCATCAACGCGAATAGATAATCACATCAGCGCCTGTATAAATGGTATAAACAGCACAGAAATAAAACAACCCTCGAATCCAAAGCTACAGGCGCGAAGGTTACACTTATGAAAAACCCCGGACACATAACCATTCCTACCGTTACTGCCAGTGTCAGTGACGGGATTCGAATCCGCAGCTATAATGAAGAGATTATCTAGTCATACTTGCCTTCGTGTGCTGTAACCAACTACTCCACCAAGCCGACAAATTACAGTAATTATTTAAGAAAAGATTACAAAAATGTATCGTGAACAAGTCTCTTAATAGTAATAATTATTCCTCAACAATATTTCAGGTTGCGCAAAATGCCCTCATAATAATTGTAATTTTAACTATATAAGTTTATATTATCTAGAATAAATAAGTCACGCTACGCTCAAACTATTTTCGAGCAACTGCATCTAATCAGGTCGACGCAGAGCAATTTCAATTTCCGGTTAATTTTATTTAATCTAGCACATTGAATTTACATGTTTAAATGAAACAGTGTATAATATTACCCCCAATCTGCATGGAAAGCACACGGTTTCACGTTCGCGTTTACTCGAAATTGGTAGGTTTTACTTTAGTAGTATAGGCGCCAATTTAAATATATTCTCAGTATAATTAAAAAAAAAAGGTATTTGTTTAACAGGATACGGATACTTTCAGTGTACAAAGTTTCAAGATTTAACATATAGAAATGAATGATACTTTTACAAAGGGGTCTTTTCGCCAAAAAAACTTTGATGTCAGTAAGTTATATCGACAATAATTTATGATTCAAGATCAATAGAATTTAGTAGAGCTGTCTAAATTTTCTATCCAAATACTAAACATATAGCAAGAGTTTAAATGAATTGCCTTACAGAATGGAGTGGCATTCGATGATTCTGAATTTGAGGTGAAAGGAATAAGCCACTTCTTTCTGCCAGGTAGTGCAGATTGTGGGGCGACTTAAGATGAAATTAAATCTCCTTGAGAATACCGATGACGAATATGTTCTAAAACCACAGGATTATTTTTACAAAATATGAGTGAAATCATAAGAGCTGTGTCTCATTTAATTTAATTCTGGATTGTCTAAAATCAATAGGAGATTGAGAATCTATAATAAAATAAAAACAACTACATTAAAATTTGGTTTTTTATTTAAGCAATAATAACATCATAGAAAACAACAAAACGGTAATGAAATCTTTAAAAATAGTGATCAAAAACAAAAAAAAAAAAAAGGGAAACAATAATAAATCTACAAAAGGTGCTCAAAGTGAGATCCATCCTATTCAATACACAGTTTACATCTCCGAATTAATGACCGTCGAACCAATGCCAACTGATGCTGATTTTGACGTAAGTCATCGCACGCAGTATTATGCGGTCGATTAATTCATCTCTTGTATTGACTGGACTAGAATACACTTTTTCCTTCAAAAATCCCCATGCAAAAAAGTCTACCAGCGTAATGTCAGATAAACGTGCTGGTCATGCTACAGGTCCACCACGCCCAATCCACCGTCTTGGATAATTAGCATTCAACCAGTTCCTAACTTGTATTCCGTAATGTGCTGGAGCACCATCCAATTGGAGCCAACTATTATGCCTCATGTGTCAAGGCAAAATATCTGGAATATTCTCATCAAGAAATTCACAAAATGATACGGCAACCAATCTGGGTGGTATGATGTGAGGACCGCAAATGCTATCTCCAATAATTCCGAGCCATACATTTACGATAAATTCGTGTTGAAAATGCGTTGGTCTTATTACACGAGGATTTTCATGTGCCCATACATAATAATTATGAAAATTTACAACACCTCGGCGGGTAAACATTGCCTCATCTGTCCATAAAATTTTCAACAAAAAATTGCCATCTCTTTTAAATGCATTTAGCAACCACTGATAAAAGTTTATACGATGACCATAATCACCTGACATTAATCCCTGAACTGGTTGTAAATGTAATGCATGTTGGTGATCTTGGCGTGAAGCCCTCCATATGGAAGTAGGGTTAATATTAATGTGTCGAGAGGGCCTTCTAACACTTGTAGTAGGATTCTGTTGAAACTCTCTAAGAATCCTCATAATTCTTCTCCTGTTGTTATTATTGAAATTCATGTTTTGTTCGTGATTATTCCTTCCAATACCATGTTCCGTAAAACGTAAATGAGTTTGGACAAAATCTCTTTGGTCTGGACGCCTTCTCTCAGAATAACGTCGATGATATTCTCTCGATGCCTCTCCTGAATTACCATCACATAATCCATAAACAAAATGGATATCGGCGTATTCTTGATTCGTAAATACTCTGGGCATTTTATACAATAATTCACCTAGGAGTAGCTTGTATTTACTAGAATTAATAAAATTTAATAATTCAGATTGTCATTAAATATCTATCTCTTTATTCATTTTTTCATAGCATACTTAAAATGATTTAGTAAATCAATACTTCTTAATGAACACTAATACGTGAGCCCAATCTACTTTAAATCAAATTTTCTCGAAAACGGTGACTAAGAGTACATCATGTATGTATTATTGTCTGTAAATTCTCAATCCCCAAATGATTTGATGAAATTTCTATCGGAGAAAAAATTATTAAAAAAAAATCGTCAAGAACGCCCCCAAACGAAACGCCTCTGTTTATTTTACATAAACCAAAGTACAATGTAATCAAATGTATTTGGTGAAACTATCAAATGGTTTCCCCCCTAATCTTTTATTGGGGTGTAGCTCCCTTAGGAAGCGATTCGGAGTACAAGTTTACTAGAAATATTCTGCCTAAAATAACTTTTTCTACAACCACCTAAAGTTCTGGGATTAAAAACTGAAACACCCTGTATAAGACCGAAACTTTTGAGGATCGCAATGAATATTTCTTTGGGTATTTTTTTAAGAACATTTATATTCCATATTAATAGAAACCGATCCCCAAAACAAAAAAGAAACAAGCACAAATTAAAACAGTATTAAGGACTTTAATAATAAAAGTTAAGTTAATAAAATCCAACTGAAAACTGTGAAACATAATAAAGTATACGTGCATTAAAACTTACAATCACTGTCAGGCCTGGCTCAAACAAGGTCAGAGCAGATGCTGTCAAGAGCAGCGTGGTTTTTTACATGTAACATTTTTTCGCCTAACAAAAGAAAATTAGTTTTATAAAACAAATTTGGTATAACTTTTTCTTTAACAAACGAGCAAGATATTTAACCTCAAATTTGTACGTTATTTAAAAAGGCAAACTGACCTTATTTGAGAAGTTTTTTGTTCCAATATTCGCGTTAACCCATGTCCTCCAATGTAAAGGGTCTAGTGAGTGAAAATATAAAATAAATAACTTTATTAAGATTAATGGTAAATGCTTTATTGGTGGCGAAGCTAACAATCAACCTCGTAAAGTGCCCACATAAAATCAACAAGTAAATATTTGGCAACCTACCAAAATTTTTAGGAGGAATTATATTCATAACATACCAACTCACATGAAATATAATAGTGTATTAAAATATTTTCCGCTAACTCACGCTAAGAGTCAACATCACATATATTTTTTATTTCCTACTACAACGCAATGTACTTACTGATTATAGTGAAAATATTCGATAAGGATAATACTGAATATAAACGCCCTTTAACTTGTGAATTTCTCCTTCATATAAACGAGTGTTTGATGCAAATCACTTCGTTTACTTCTCTTATCAGATCGAGAAATATCACAAAATAAAAATGTTCTAAAGATTGAAAATATCTTGTTACATACGAATTTCTTTAAAAATATTTAAGGAAATCTGCGGAAAATATTCAGTGGTTAAAGAGGGCAAATACATAATCTGCGATCAGGGAGATTTTTGTATATCACTGCAACAATACTCATGATTACAGTTTTTGCAACATTCATGAAAATGTAATTTCCAAGTTATACTTAATACAATTTTTTTAAGAAATAATTATGAAAATTATTATAACTTTTCAGTTATAACTAAAGTTGGCAAATCGTGCGGCTAATCAGTGGTGCAACAGTAGGTAGATAGATATCTGGTGAGGCAATGACCGGCTGGCGGACAACTTGAAGTGAGCCACGAGACTAGTTGTATGTCGTTCACACGATAATTTATTATCCTCCATTGTATTTTATGTTGTATTGTTGATAATTTTATTTGTTGTATATTATTGTTACTATTAATTTAATAATAAAATATATCAGACGTGCGCAAGGGTAAAAAACGGCCATAAGCTGACAAAGTGAATAAATTTATCAGTGAATTCCCGGATTTATACTATAATGGTGCTACAGTAATTTGTAAGATGTGCGAGACCGACCTGATGTGCTGTGATAAAAATGATTGTAGACGTCACGTAAATACTGTGCAGCATAAAACTAAAAAAAATTGCGTGCCTTCTAAAATACAGTTTATATTCGATTTACTGTTAATGCTGATTGCCTGTGATGTTCCGCTGCATATACTCGATAAACAACCATTTCGGGAGTTCTGGAATAAATACAATCCCCACGTGACGTTACCAAGTCGTGCTACGTTGCGTAACTATGTACCAACTGTACACGAAGACATTGTAAATAAGATCAAATGTTTCTTAAAAAATACACTGTTATGGTTATGTGTTGACGAGACAACAGATCGTAAAAAAATTCCATTGTGAATGTTATAGTACGTGTACTGGGCCCTCCTAAACTGACATTTCCACTATTCCCAGTAAGCAAAAGACCCACTGAATCTACTGGCAACACAATTACGCGGGTAGCTCTGGAGACCTTAGAAAAATTTGATCTATCAACAAGTCAAGTGTTGATGTTTGTGACCGATGGTGCCGCGACAATGCGTTTTGTAGGCCGTTCTCTTCAAGAACACGGTTGTAGGTTGATACATGTTATGTGTAAAGTGCATGATTTACATCTTGTGGCAGAAACTATTCGACAAGATTTTCCAGAGGTAGTTACTTTAATAGCAAGTACAAAAAAGGTGTTCCTTAAATCTCCTAAACGTCTTTGTACATTTCACAGCAAGTATCCCGGTATTACCGACTCACCACAGCCGATTCTTACAGGTTGAGGAACATGGTCGAAGGCAGCTTTTTATTATGCTGAATGTTTACAACAAACAAAAACTGTGATACTACAATTTATTCCTGACGAGGCTGCAGCTATTAAGGAGAGGCAAACAAAATTCTAAGATATTTCCGTTGAAACAGCTTTAAAAAAAGCGAACGAAATTTTGCTCAAATTGCGTTACATTGTTTAGTTTCTTAATACTACTACCGTGAAAAATACTATCTATCTGTAATTATCTCATTTTCTGTTACTAATTACCATTTTTATAAATATTTCTAATGATTCCGTGAACCTCGAGCGAACTGAGTGGACACTCTTTTACTCCGTTGTCAACCTACTCTCAGTGCGTAGAATAGACTTTAGTAAACCGACGCGGACAAGCGACCGAGAATGAGGATTTGCCAAGGGTTCGATCAAACGGAAATCAATTGGGAAGAGATTGTCACGGTGTGCTTCAATAAATGAAGTTTTCCTGGTGCAAAGACCAGAGTATAGGAAGTTTTAAGGATTTACTAAGCAGATACTGAAGTAGAATCTGTTGGACATGTTGCATATGGCCCTGCCAAATTTGAACAATTCTTAACTAGAGGACTGGATATGCTGTTAATTGTACCAGGTAAGTGAAGTTGTTTTTTTTTCTTTTGTGTAATTTGAGACAATTCACTAATCTGGGTACACAGTGAATTCACTCCATCAGCTGGTATCCCTTGGAACGTAGGCTAACTGTTTCAATTAAGAGACAAGTTTGGTTTTACGTTTTGCACCGATTATTAGTTGTTATCATTGTATCATGCTACAGTAGACTTCTACTGAGCATTAGAGCTACATACTCATACTACAGCCTACACAATTTTTTTCCTGTATCGAATATACTGGATTTTCCTAGTAGTAAGATCAGTTTAATGTAGTTTGTATCTTTGGCAAATTATTCAAGTTTTGCTTTTCCGCATGCAACTCAGTTAGTTGCATGATTTTGCTTTTTGGTTACTAAGTTAGTAAATTTTTACAAAAGATCTTAAAATTGTACATTATTTCAGTTGTCAATTGAATTTTCAAAATCCAGACACACACATTTTTTCCCTTTTTATGTAAATACCCTAGACCAATCTCCTGTACTGAAGATCAAGGGATACGCTGCAGTTTTGTTGGGACTAGATATACCTGATGAACTCTGAAAATATTGTTGGGATTCGGTATACTTGGTGGTTTCTGGAAATAAATAAGGATTAGGAGAGTGTAACACTCTCGAGTCTGAGAAACCTTCAACAAGACTTTTAACCTAGAGACAGAACATCTTCTCCTCGAGTACTGGAAGATCCATCTTCACAGGCTAACCATTAACGGGACATCACCCAACTTTAGCTCCCTCCAATCACGTAAGCCCTTGTTCTTGTGTTCATCGTGGTCAGAGGACAAATTGTAAACCAGTGCTCATTTAAAATTTTTTTTCACACTTTCACACTAAATTGTTAAACCTTTGCAAAATATTTCTATTTAAGATTACATTTTTACTGTAAAAAAAATCATTTTTAATATTGTAAATAGTAAAATTTTGAATTATTACAGTTGTTGAAGTTTAAGTGTTTGTTAGATTCTTTGGCTCCTGTACAGTATATACAAGAATATTAATCTTTTTCCTCTATCTATCTAACTTTAGCATATTTTTTTAAGTTAACTCTTGATATTTTTTTATATAAAAATATTTGGCACCCCAGTAAATTGTTGATGACAACCTAACTCACTTCTATATCAGATTTACATCTATGAATTCACGATCCGCTCTCTTGAGCTGCTGGAGCTACATATAACCGATACCTTTCACAATGGCCAATATTTGTGGAAGTGTCGTTATAAGAACTATAAAAGGCTACATGACGCCATACAAAACTTACAAAAGAGTGCGTTGTCGTTAGCAGCGTCACTGCAAATAGTGGTCGAGGTAATCGACTGCTACACTCTAAAGGTAATGCAAAAAATGAGCCCATTAGAGAAAAGCTCACATGTGTGTTAAAGCAAGACACTGATTTGACTAGATTAAGACAAATTTGTGGTATTACTGATGGTGCAACCCCAGATCCGTTTAGTGCGTTCAAAAACTATTTTAATTATGCCTGTATTACATCAGTGAATGTCGAACAGTCTCAAAATATAAGCATATTTTTTTATCACAGCGAACATTACTCACGGAGACAACCATAGAAACATACATGATGCTGCAAAGTTTATACAGATCTTCTCCAGTTTATAATAACCAGAGTCTAGTTAGATAAGAGGGTAATGGCAATGGTAATGGTGGGGGAGGCTGACGCCTGGCAAGTAGGCCACAGACTGGCCCTTTTTACCAACCCCCAGCTGTCCCCTCAGCCATGTACTTCTCTTGCTCCCTCATCGAATCTTTCCGACCTTCTGATGAAGGTCAGGATGTCACTCATTGCGAGGGAGCTCATCTCCTCCCTAGAAGCGCCTCAGAACCGAAGATGCTGTGTCTCAGGCGCCCAAACGCTTCACATTGTCCCAGGAAGTGGTAAGATGTCTCTTCATCACTCCTGCATCTTGGACATGTAGGGTCTTCCTCAATACCTATAAATGATAGATGCCTCCTAAGTCTGCAGTGGCCTGTCAGAACATCAATTAAGAGATTCAGAGTTTTATGACTCCGTCCCAGTAACCAGGCCGATCTCGATTTGTTCGGCCCCGTCACAAAATCTCGGGTTTGCCTGCAGGCCCTGTTGGTCCTCCAGTGCGTCCTCAGTGTCTCGTGGGCCCACTCATTGAGGACAGTTGTGACCTGCCTTCTTGAAATATCTAACATAGGCTCAGGCCCGTGACAGGGTTCCTCGGCTCCGAGTTAGATAAGAGGGTAAGTTGTGCATACATTGTTATATATTGTAACAGTTTATTGCTTTTGTTACTAGTTTTTTTTATTACGTTTATTATGATTTGTACGCCTATGTCCCACCGCACCTTTGTGCCATCCTTGGAACTGCTGATTAAATACTGTATTACTATTTTTTATTTTATAATAAAATAAACATATGTATATTATTATGAACATAAAACCGAACATTTTTTAAGTTAACTAAACTAATTCATTAAACATTAAAAATCTAACAAAACTAAGAATTCTAAAGACTTTTTTGCAGATTAGATTAAGTCAGTAAATAATTATAGGTCTTTAGTTTTAAATAAGTAGTATGTTAATTTAAATATATTTATCGTTTATAGTAACACCTACATTATTCAGTGATAACTGATAAAAGTAATTACTTTTATCGATTCGCATAATAATTATATACTACTAAAAGCACCACACTGAAAGTTTTCCTATAAATTATTGTGAAATGAACTCTGCGATTAACCTATTTGTGAGAATGTAGTTTGAGAACATATTTGCCTCAAAGTAAATCATAATAATAGTATTGGTATGACCGTTTGTTGAGTGGTGCGAATTTCTAACAATGAATAACTAATTTGTAAGGTATATTTTGTAACGAATCGCACTGTAATTTCTAAACTATTTGAGTCGAAGACCTAAATATAAAATCGCATATTTTTTAAATATTTCAGTTGAAGATGTAGCCATCTGCTATATATGTAGCAATATCTGCTGATATACCTTTTTTCTGATTTTCATAATTTAGAGCGAATATATTAGTATGTAGTGCTATCAGCTTTTATAACAAATACATATTATAAATTTCATCCCTATATTATTTTCAATAATTTTTAAAGAAACAAAGCATGCAGTTTAAATTAATTATTAATAGAATAAATAAAAATATGGTTACTGTATAACGGAATAAGAATTTGAAGAATATTAATAAAAATAAGTTTATAGTTTGAACTATAAGAGATATGGATATGATCAAAAGCTTATTCGGTAGATATTTAATCACTGAACAAAATTGTCTTGAAATAATTTATAAGTCATAAAAGATTCGAAAATGACAAAGAAACCATAATTTTTTATAAACAAATGCGTATAATAGTTGATTAACAATATTTATTAGGTGGTTAACTCATTTTAAAGATTAATTAATCCTTTATAAAAACGAATTGAACATATATTGTCATATATCTAATAATTTAAAAGATATAGAGGGTAATAACTTAACAAAAGGAGGCTCTTTAATTTCTGTAGAGTAGCAAAATTGAAAACTCTAAAAAAAAATCTAAAAAAAAATTTTTTGTATTGGTTAAATATATGGTTGTTTTTAGTATTTTTTTTCTGTAAAAAAAAGTGAACACATTCGACCATTGTTTATTACAAATTGTTTATTAGATAAACAAATAAATTTTAAGCGAAAAAAATATTTTTTTACTTTGTAGAAAATTGCAAATGATAAATTTAGAAAAAGAAATCTTTTGTTAATCTATTATTTAAATAATGAGAAAAGTTAAAAAATAACTATTAATAACAAGAAAAACATTTTTTTTAAAAATCATATTCCACTAATAATTTGGCAAACAAAAATGTTCTAAAATATGTAACTAATCCATTTGTTTATAAAATTTTTTGAAACAAATACCACTAAAAATTTAAAAATTATAAAATCTAATAGTGTTTTGATATACAAAAACAGTGATAATAACAAATATTGATAAAAAAATTTGTTCACCTTTTTTATCGTTTATTAGTTTTTTGTTAACGTAAAAGATTAATAACTAATGAACTATAAAAATTAAAAATATCGTGATATGATTATTTCATAAAGTATACTTGTTACAATGTATCCAGCATCGGTTATAATTTTCACGTCTAGTTTAACAATTATCTGATTATAAACATAAACGTGAACTCCAAAAAAATTTGAAGCGTATTTTATGAAAAATGGATGAAAAAAAATTTTTGTAAGTGGATATTGTTCCTTGGGATGTCTAGATCCGATAATTTTTTAATTAACATTTTATAGCTAAAAAAATTTTTTTGTTGTTACGGTCGGATTCTGAGGTCTGCGGCAGCGTCGCGCTCGCCGCGCGGAGCACTATTTTCGCCATTAAATTAAAAATATTAATAAAGGAGGTACAGCTCCGGGACTTTTTTATCGGAAATTTCGTCCTGTTTAAGAATCTTTTTTTTATTTCTTAATTATTAATAGTTTCTGAATTATTTGCGAAAAACTAAATGCCTTTTTTTTATCTTAATTTGTTAATAACTTTTGCAATTTTGTATGTGCTGGTATACAATTTCTATACATTTTTCTAGACGCCATTCCGAATCCAATGAGCAATCGCCCATATTTTTACGATCTTTATCACTAATTAACACCGTTTTTAACTTGTGAACTTGACTAGTTAGACGGTTTTTTTTAGATTTTTGGATTTAATTGCATGAAATTCATTGGCTGTATGAAGCTTGCCACAAAACTAAGAAAAAGTTGTTCCTCAAACATAAACGAAAATTCTAAACGTCACCAATTTGCTCTAAAATTAATTGAATTGAGTTTCAATATCATATAAGCCTCCTTAATTATCTTTATTAATGATCTATAAATGCAGATAATCTCTTAAAAAAAATTAAGTAACGTTTATTTAGTTATTAGCTACTACAATTATTGAAAGAATCATCCATTTAAGAATGGTTCGTGGACCGGTTATCATCGTTTTCAATATTATCAGTAGCAAGCAAGAATTTTTTAAGAAACCCCTAGCTGAGCAGCAGGAGTCTTTACCATTCGACAAGTAGACGTAATATAATATCACAACACAAATTTCCATTTTATTGTACGAGTATACTTAGTACTTCTAGTAACTTGTTTGTTAGTAAATACAAACTGAAACTTAAAAAATACGTATATAGTTTTATGCATCATTTAGATACATTACAACTTCCAATTGTCAAATCCGCTTGTTAATCTTAATAATCATATTCAATATAGGTAATTAACTTTACCACAACAGAAATTTAGATTAATGATGGAGTAAGTAAATTAGAAAATTAATTTCGGTGATGAAATTATGTATACATTGTATTATGCGTAGTTGTAGAGAAATAAGCATTTAGAAATTATAAATATTTAGGCAGTAAATTTATTTCTCCAAGTTTTAATTTCAGTGGTAAAAATCTATCCGTCAAAATTGGTCTCTGGAGAATAAATTAAAAAATATTGGCTAGATATTTCTAGAGGATTTTACGAAATGTTATTTTTTAGATCTGTGTAGATGCATAACATGTAATTCTTATCCAATACCAAACGTTTTATCTAAAGCATACAAGTGGTTTCACATGTATCATTTTATTATCCATTATCTACCTTTACATAGTCCTGTCTTGTTCTTTTATGCAGAATAATTATTTTATACACGTACTGACTGGTCGGGGAAAGAAGACCCACGGAAAGAATGTGATTTCTGCATTCCATTCACAATTAGGCGTAAAAGAAACAAAAAATTAGAGCATGGCAAATTTTTGTGATGGTTTGCATCCGTACCTACTCTCGTATTTGGTTTCACAGAAAGCTGGCTACTTATCGGCAGTACTCTCCATTGCCGAGCGAGCTTTCTTTCGCCGGCTGGACAGTAAGTAATAATTATTTTATATAAAAATAAAGAAATTGGAATATACATTAGCACTGAAGTAGTTTTCACAAGCACCAAACCACTAGATACCTCACTCGATGGGCGTTTCGCTAACTTAGTTGGCATCATCTGGAGATGATTAAAAGTAAAGTTTAACTAAGAACTTAGCCCATTTAAATCTTATTTGGGAAATTCCCTTTCACACTTGTTTCATGGTTAAGTTGTAAGGGACACTTGCCTCTCACGCAGGAGTCCCAGGTTCGATGCTCGGTCGAGGAGCTAAGATTTTTTCTAATTCGATGCTCGGTCGAGGAGCTAAGATTTTTTCTAATTCGTTGCTCGGTCGAGGAGCTAAGATTTTTTCTAAACCAGAAATTAATCCTATACTTGGACATCGGATGTGTGTCCATTGTCTCTAGATGTGTACCCCTCTCCCACACAAGGTATCCTGAGAGATACAGGGGATTGTATCAGCTGTGGTATTTAAATACTGGTTTTCCATTTTTAAAATTATTTTCTATTATTTATTATATTTATTAATAAACTTAAGCTGTAATATCAATCCGTTGGCTTCTCTCAAAAGTACGCTGGAAAACACTTATCTATCTGTTTGTTTCAGGTGCTTTTATGTTCCTTAAGTCTAGTTTGTATTGATCGTCATAATTGTCCAACTTAATCTTGATTAAAATCCTTATAACAGTTCATGGGAATTTTTATAACTAACAATTTCAATGTATTTTTCAATTGCCCAACAGTTCCAATGGTGATTTATATAATTAATAAAGCAGTGAATACCTACAGAACTCGACAAAAGTAAATTCGTTCATATCGAATTCCAATTTTAGAGATTTATTAATTAATTCATTTTTACAATTGCGTTCATATTCTGTTCATCTCTGACAATAGAATCATAATAACGTATATTAAGAACAAGTCTGTGATTAAATTTTAAAGTTATACTCTAATATATTCTAAATGAATATTTATACAATACAATTATTTCCCTGACTTATACTACCCAGGAAATCTAATAGGAGTCCAGTGTAGTGAAAGAATTAAATTAATCTCAAATATAACGGTTTTAACACACATGTAATAATATATCAAAAGCATGTGCGCCATTAAAGCAGTTACAAAAAGCAACTCACATTCCGAGTGTTGTGACTTCTGCAGGAAATCTCTATTAGTGATAATGACAATAAAATTTTTTGAGTGGCATTAAAAATTCATCATACTCATGTAGAAGTTGCTTTTATATACTTAACTGGTTTTGGATTTATTATTCGTTTTACTTTAAGCAAGTGTCCCTTACTTTGTAAATTTATAATTGCTATAATTATGCTAAGAAGAACAGGCCTATTTACCTACACGTACAATATATATTACATTAACAGCCTGCTGAGAATGACTTTCAATAAGAAAATATTTTGCTGAATTGAACCTAGAAAGGAAGATTTTATTGTATGCGTGTTAAAAAATTAACCTTAAAAAATGGGTGTAAAATGATGAATTTTCGACTAAAAATGTATAGATGCAAAGGTTAATAGTTAAAATCTATGTATATATAAATTAGCTAATCATCATCATGATGATATTGATGACGTTTTCATATCATTATTCTTCTTTCTCCTCTCTTGAACCATATTAACGTTGACAAAATAAAAATAGCATACGACAATTTTTAACAGTAATGCTAAGAATAAATATGTAGAGTAAAATAATCAACTATTCTGCCCAGTAAAGCCAAAATAATAACACAAGCACCCCCCTTTTTACCCCCCCCTTTTAAAAACTTTTTTTTTTTCCCCCCCCCCCCTCCCCCCCCCCCCCCCCCCCCCCCCCCCCCCCCCCCCCCCCCCCCCCCCCCCCCCCCCCCACTCCCTCCCCCCCCCCCCCCCCCCCCCCCCCGGCCATAACTTTAAATTAAAATAATTCTGTTGAATAATTGTTCAGAAGCTAAAAAATAATGATATGTATAGATGAATACACGAAAATAAATGCAATATAAGAGATGGGCACGTATTGCATGTGGTAACCAGATGCGAAACCATAACAAAAGAGATAAAGATGGCTTAAAAAATTCACCTTTGCAATACTTCATTATTCATTTGCCCACATAAGTTGAAATTTATATACCAGCACATTATTAAAATAAATAATTGATAGATTAATTAGAAATAACTGTTAATCCAGACCTTAATTTTTAGTAGAGTTCACCAGCCATCAAATTGTGATTTCGGTTTGCACTTTGAGGCTAAAAGCTAAAACTCATTTTAAATTATTTTTTTACCATTTGGGAATACAAGATTCATTGGTAGTCAAAATGTCGTCTTGTACTGAGTTGACAATTATAAATTACCCTTAAAATAATTTTACGATATTTTAATCTACAGAATATCTCTACATTTTTGTTAAATAATAATACTGTTACGTGTTTGCTATCCACACAAATACCTCTACTCGTAGATTCGTTGATTTAAAGTCCATGTAACAGTTACTCACTAATCTATTTACTAATTAACAATTAACAACACTAGCTTAATTACTGTCTTAACTATAATCACACTTGAACACTTATAAGTCTCTTATTTCTTCTTTACTCGTTTACGTTCAACTTAAGACTGAGTCTCGGCCCACCGTGCGTCTTATTTATACATCCATTCACATGGTCTAGAGAATTCCAGAATATTCCCGGCCGTTCGCATACAATTCCAGTCTCATTTAACCATTCTACATAGTCCAATGGCGTAACAATACAATTTTTGTCAACGTAAACATTAAAAAATAATTAAATAAACAATTCTGAAAGAATGCAGTAAAATGCAGAAGGTCAACGTTTAAAGCGTGCTCCTGAAATTTGCAGTTTTGATGAAGCAAACTTTTTAGACATTTTTTTGCTTTTCCCTCGTATTACTCCGAAACGAAAGCCCAAATGAAAATGTTGTACTCTTAAGAAAAAGTCTATTTTATCCTTTCTGAATAAATCGGTGTAGGATATAATATTATGATTAGTAATAAATAAGGTATACAACTAAATGCAATGTGATGCATATGCCGATAGACGAAAATCAGCCTTAAAAGATATCTTGAAAGCGCTCATAAAAGAATCGACAACTAATTACGGGGTCATCGTAATTAAAAAATAAAACAATGTTTAGAAATTGCACTTTACACGGCAACTAAAAGTATTTTTTGATAATATTAACAGTTAAGTAGCTAAAGGCATGTTAAACAGAAAGTTTGCTTGATCAAAATGGCAAATTTCAAGAGTATACTTTTAAACGTCGACCTTCTGAATTTAACTGATGCATTCAGAATTGTTTAATTAATAATTTTTTAATGTTCACGTTGACAAAAATTATATTATTATTTAACAAAAATGTAGACGATATTCTGTAGATTAAGATAATGTAAAATTATTTCAAGGGTAATTTTGACATGATAACATGTTGACGACCAACGAATTTTGAAGTCCCAAAAGGTAAAACATAATTTAAAATACATAGGTTTTAGCTTTTAACCTTTAAATAGCAAACACAAGGCTTTACAGTTGCAGTAGACTCTACTGTCTAATACAAATCAATGCCCAACGAGCTTCAACACGTGGTACTAATTTATCATTTACCATAAAAAATGCAATTATTTTTTTAATAATTTATTTTCACCAATTTTGTCTTATTTGTAGAAAACATGTTCCTCTTTGTGTCTTCTTTATACCTAAATATGATAACAATTAAAAAAGAAAACAAGTTTTGCAAAACAATTCGAATATTAATGAATCGTAGAAGTACGGGTTCCAACCTTACGAACATTTTAATAATATAACAGTAGTAGAAAATAGTCTTCCAATAATGAAACGCGGTAGGTGAACACAAGGAAATAATTTTTAGGTCACATTTTAACAAATATCATAGTTACTAATCCCATAATTTGTATATTGATTAGAAACCAATTGATTCTACACAATAAAAACCTTCCCATAACAAATTTTTCTATTATTATTCATAAAATAAATTTACCAAATATCTTAGCTATATTTTGATAAGAATGAGAGTATAATAGAGTTGTAAAATATTTTAAGTAGGCATATAAGAGCTCAATAATTAAGCAGTATTAAATTATTTAAATTAAGTATAAAACCACATATTTACTACATTCCAAAGACTAGATTATTAATGTACTACCTTAGTTAACACGGCTATTTGGTATCAATAGCACCTAACTGGCGCATTACTTTTAATCTTATAAATGGAATTACGAAACAAATCTTTAGAATGTAATTTCTTATGCGGTTATTTTACATATTACAATAATTTTATTATTGTTCGTAGGCTGCAACTCTATCAACTATCAAAATTCGAGAAAAACACCATCCGTTTTACTACATGCTTTTCTTTAACTCACAATGTAGTTTTTTTCCAGAATATTTGTCTTCAAATCTTGCATCCTTCATTTAATACACTTCCTGACATAACAGTGAAGATTGCACAGCTACTAAGGTGACAATACAATATTCCACCGTTACTTTTACAAATATCCCCACGTAGGGGGCGCGGGGGTGAAAATTGAAAAATCTGCAAAAAGTATGATAATAATTTAATATATGAGAATTTAATTAAAGTATGACTAATAAGTAGAAAATAAAAAAAATAAAAATAAAATTAAAAACTTGCTTTTCTTAGTCGTATTATAAAGTGCAAAAATAATATCTTTGCCAAAAAAAAACCCAAAAAAACGAGGAGTGCGCACTTTGTACAATCTGAGTACAATCATACAAAGTGCACACGCTTTGCTTTTTTTGGCAAAGAAATTATTACTTCCTCACCCCCCAAAGTGAGGAAGATATGTATTCGTGAAAAAAATTTAGAAGATTTTTATTGCATTTCTGGACGAATCTCGATGAATTATGACGATACATAAAATTTCAGACGGAAAAAATTTTCTGTCTGTGTGTCTGTCTGTCTGGTTCGCGATATCAGCTACAGTTTTAGAGATAAAGCTTTCAAATTTGGTACACACATTCTAGAGGTCAAGGAAGAGACTGAGTTCATTGATGAGCAAAATCGGTTCTTAACATTTGAAATGTCCAAAAAAATTGTTAGTGACATTTTTGAAACATCAATTTGAAATGTCAAACTTTTTTTTGACATTTCAAATTTTAAAACATTAGTGACACTCCACCAATGTGACTTTTTTGAAACGTCAATTTGAAATGTCAAAAAAAAATTATATTTTTTTTCCCATATTAGTGATATTCCACCAATGTGACTTTTTTTGATATGTCAAAAATTACTTTTATTACAAACTCCACCACACGTCGAGTTCTTTTCAAACGTCAAAATATGATTTTTTTGAAACGTCAAAAAATGTGACTTTTTTTTAGACGTCAAAAATTACTGTTATTATAAACACCACAAGTAGAGATTTACTACGGTGAGGAAGTTCTGATCCCCAAATAATTGGCAGCGGTTTTTTTACTTCCTCACCCTCAAAGTGAGGAAGATATGTATTCGTGAAAAAAATTTTGAACATTTTTATTGCATTTCTGGACGAATCTCGACGAATTATGACGATACACAAAATTCAGACAAAAAATAAATTCTGTCTGCGTGTCTGACTGTTTGGTTCGCGATAGCAGCTACAGTTTTTGAGATAAAGCTTTCAAATTTGGTACACACATTCTAGAGGTCAAGGAAGAGATTGAGTTCATTGATGAGCAAAATCGGTTCTTAAAATTTGAAATGTCAAAAAAAATACTTATAGTGACATTTTTGAAACGTCAATTTGAAATCTCAAAATTTTTTTGACCTTTCAAATTTTAAATTATTAGTGACATTCCATCAATGTGACTTTTTTTGAAACGTCAAAAATTACTTTTATTACAAACTCCACCACATATCGAGTTTTACTACGGTGAGGAAGTTCTGATCCCCAAATGTTTTACTTTTTAGTGAGACTAAAAAAAAGCAAGTTTAAAAAAAAAATTAATTTGCATGTGATATTTTACATACTATAGTCTGTTTCTAACAGTTTAAAACAGATTTTTTCTTCACTTCATGTTCTTCAAAAAACATTTTAGTCAGTAATGTTTATCGCATCCAGTACATTTCACCTGGCTTTACAGAGTTTTACGAGAAGCAATTTCAATCCCAGAGTTACTATTTCCTTATAGCATTTGACAGAGCGACGTTTCTAAGACCAGATTTTCAAGCTTCTGTTACACAATGTTCGTTTCATTTAGTACAGTTTCTTAAAAATATATTTTCAGTCAGCCCTTAATTGTCTTCTTTATATAAACCGTTATGTGATGACGCATTGGACTAAGTAATGGACTTACACAACCAGTCACTCTTTAGTTTTTTGAGAGCAAAGTGTCTCCGCAAAAACAAAGGTCTAGAAACAACTTTATAACTTGCAAATTAAACCTATTACAGGTTTAAGAGGAACCATATGTACATACATTCTAATGATATTCTGCAATAAGAAGGTTGCGGTCTACGCGACGATTTTTCTGAATACATGGTAGCATTCAACGTGTTAGAATCCAGTAATTTTACACGGATATATATTTTTTTGCATATCACAACTGGACTACGTTTTCCATTATTAATGAGCTTTCGTTACTCTTTTGCAATAAGAAACAGACTATAGTGTTTCAGAAAATATTTCAAATATCTTCGTTTTTACTTTGATTAAAAAAAAATTGAGGAAACATTATGTGATACCTTCTCAAATATTTTAAAAAATACCGGAAATATTATTTATGTTTTACTATGGGCTCATCAGTTGAACTCTTCATGCCTGTGAATACTGTCTAGGAAATAGCCATTTAAACTCTAAATTTAATATTTTATGCAAATGTGTAATTATTAAATGTTCCAGAATACTGACACAACGCAATTTGTAATTAGAATTCAGTCATTTAGTTCTTTTATTTTAATGTTGGATAATAAACGATATTTTAATAAAAATGAATTGAATCCTGTATGAGGTTAAAGGTATTATCTATTAGTAATTTTGTACGTGACCAATATATTATTACGTTTTTGCTATAATTAAAATTGAATAAAATTCATTCCTGTTGTAAAAACCTGTCAAATATCGTTATTAAAATTAATTTAAATTAAAATACAACCCGTGTTATTATTATTGCATTTGATTGGATGTTTTGTATTTAACAATGAAATAATATGTAATACTTTATTCTACATGCTTATGCACAGTGCTTTTATTTCAAAATTATAGCCACTTGAATAACTCCGAATCTGAAAAATCTCTACATAATAATCTGTAAACACTGACACGATTATTAAGAGTCCAATCTAGCTCTATTCCATTCCTTGTAGCTAAAATGAAGTATCTACTATTGATATTAGTTATTGCCGTTGTCCCTGGAGTAATTTTAAATTGGGTTCCTCCCAACTTAACGCCACCATACTAAGGGCATCATATCAGAAGGGCGTAAACGTCAATATAAATGCTATGATTATACGCCCTTCTGATATGATGCCCCCAATATAATGTGAAATACTGATCGTTGTTACTCCTCCTAAGATTTTTTGTATTTGCCTATTCGTTGCCATGTCTAGTGAACAGCTCCTCTATCTATACATGGGCAGATAACTGTTACACAGTTATACTCCAGTTATCTCCAAGACAATGTGGGAGTAACTGTCTGTTGTTGAAAGATAACTTCATGCAACTCTGAGCCTTATTAATCAAAACCCAGAATACTTAACAGCTAGCTATCTTAGCCAAGTCAATTTGAAAATATTTTGTACTTTGCTTCCTCCATCCTAGATAAACTTTCAACGCCTTCTATCGTTACTCACTTGGCCGATCATTTTGGCTGCATGGTACACCACCCAAAGCAAAACCCTACAATATGTTAATTGATATTAAAGCTGCTCTATTCACATGTTCCCTCTTAAAAGGTTACTTAATGTTGATATTATAATAATACAATTTAATCAGAACTGTACTATAAAAATGTTTCATTAAAACATGGAGTAACACATGGACAAGTTTATATAGTAATTACGTTTACTGCCTTCATTTTTAATACAGTTACAATAACTAAAAAAATTCATTACGTATAATACTTATCATAATTTTTTATACCATAGAATGCAGAGGATAATAAGATAACAATAGTAAAACCCTACAATGAAATTTGTCTTATCATTCTTTTAAATCAAAAACATCAGTTTTTTATTCAACAAAACTTGAAAATGACCCCCACATTATTGATGAAACTCATTTTTTATAATTATATAAAAGGAGACATAATAAATACAACCAAATTGACAAATATACGGCCGTTTCTATAGAAAATTACAAAACAGTGATTATAATCTATTTATAAATAGACAACTAAATCTATTGTGGTGTCCTTTCGCCCGACTGGAGGGTTGGAGAATTCAGAAAGTCACTCGTACACTAAATTAACTGCCGCATGGACAATCGTTAATCAAATGTTTTTTTAGTAAAACATACCCTAAATTTTATCCAAATCCTACATAATACTCCCAGCGGGATATATTTTCGTGGCGGGATTTTGAATGACAATAGTTTAAACTCCCATTGGCGTCTCAATAAATAGTTTGATCTTGGTTTTAATACTAGAACAAAATATACATATTTGCGTTTCATGCGATACATGTTTTCAAAGCGCCTAAAAATTTGGCAAGTTATTTCTTTGCAAGGTAAATAAAATTATTAAAATAAGTATTTAAACTGCCATCTACCGGTTTCTTGATAATAGGCAAGCCTTTGTATAAATTCTTCTTGTACATTTTGAATGATTTCTTGGCTATTCTAACCATGGCAATTCTAATTAGATTTTTTAAATCCTTTAAACGTTTTGGATTATTGATGTAGATCTTTGATTTTAAAACTGTCCATATCTGGGGACCTTGGTGGCCACTCTATCGGTTCTCACTTGCTAATCCACCTTCTAGGAAAGCAGTTGTCCAAAAAACCGTGAACAGAACACGCACACCGTGGGGGTGCACGATCTTGCTGATACCAGATAATCTTATCTGAAAATTCAAGATCATTCTTCTTGAACATTTATCAAGTGCAGTAGTATTACATCTGGGCAACTGACAAGTTTGAAAATCTTTCTGCTAAATAGGTTGTCTTGGATCTTTTCAGTTGCTCCTGTTCATTGAGTAACTTGATGTGCACGGCTGCTTATAAACTTACTGACTGTGACAACATGTCTGTACCACATGCTGAGGATGATCCTAACTCACCCACAGGGGACTTATCGATAATAATATAAGAATATGAGAATTAAAAGACATTATTTTATATTAATAATGATAACAGTTTTATCCTATTCGATTACATTATGTTTCTTATTTTACTTTACCATTAAAAATTTACCGAATAAATTGATAAACAATAGCGGTTTCTATAAATAATCATATGTTTAACTTACATCCCACTCACCCTCCCTTTGTAACTTCAATGGATACGGAAAGCAAAAGCAAGCCCACGACTCGCTTACCTTAAAAGTGCTAGTACGTTCTCATCGTTAGACAACAAAGGGCACATTCTTTTTAAGCTAACCTGCTACAGTCTGTGACTGGCCTTTTTTCTGGTCGCATTTGCCCACTATTCATAAAAATCAAAAGAACTGAATCACCCCCGATGGCCCTCAGGCTGAACTATCCCCAAGGATTCAACCTGTGGTTTCGAAAGAATGCTTAATATGAGAAATATTTCAATGCTGTTATATTTACACAAATATTCACTAGAGGTTCAATAACAATAATTTTGAAACTTTTTTAAAGAATAGTCATTTTGTACGGGGTGATCATTTTAATGGTCTCATATCGTGTCCTCAATTTTCTTGATCTATTGAAGCAAACAATGTTAATTGTATGTGTTAGGTGTGCTATTTTTAAATTAAGTTCAAGTTTTACCGCCATATACGTATCTCTTTGTTCAAAAGGAAAATTTACAGCCAAAGTTTATTTATAATTTAATCCTTATTGATTGATTAATACTAATTAATAATTTCTGTTAATTATCGTCTTTAATTAGAAAACAGAATTAATTATTTATGTAATTTTCTTTGATTACAAATTACAACAACATTGTTAGTAGAATCCATCATTTTGTCATAAAAAATTTAAAAGGATTTCTTTGTTCGACCAAAAAAACATCTTAAAGGAAAATATGAACACAGCTAAATAAAAAATGCTTTGCTGTAATTTTAATAATAGTGTTTATAGGAATACTGAACCCAAACGTCTATTAGTGACCCATAGTTATATTGTTGAATAATAAAATATATAAGTTGAATAATAAAATATATAAGTAAATTTCACATTTAATACCATTTTTATACTTGAGTTATTAATATTAAATTCAATAGAGTACTTAAAGTAAAATGTACCAATAAAAAGGACTAGTAACTCAACATTTTACTCTGACCGCCATAAATCTAAGGGTTTTAAATATTTATACAAATGGCTATTTCAATCTCGTTTAATGCTGATATTTTCATTAATTCATTAATTGATAAAAAAATTTTAATTAGAAAATAATTATCCTGAAAATGTTTATAAAATAATTTAGAAATTAAAAATATCACATCATATTATTACCTAACAAAAATAATCTTTCGTTTTAGAATGAACATTTATGGTATAAAAGATATAGTTTATTTCAAATCGACACATTTGACGGTGGTAATGATGGATCAAAGTCGTCAACGTTTTCTATGTTGCAAATAAATTTGAACTGAATTTTACATATGTAAAATTTCATTAGAATTCTATTAGATCTTACTGAACTTAAAACTCTGCCTCATTGCCATTACTATGTTTGACCATTACTCTGAGTAACAGGAAATCACAATAAGGTGTCATTACCTGTAGGCATATTTTAATAATTTTTCGATTAGTTTTTATTTTTTTTTAATAATCCTTGCCACTAAAATGAGCCTTGCTTATTCAACCCTAGAAAGGAGCTTTACACGAAACACCAAAACACTATATACTGCACTCAACACACGTTTCGCCAATCAAGTTGGTATCAGCAGGAGATGATTAAAACTAAACTTATGCTACCGATGTATCCTATTTATACCTAAACTAGACAATAAAGCGGGCCATTTTGGGATTGGCCCTCTGTCATTATTCATACTATTATTACACTTTGTGATTTCCAAGTTATCAAATGCATCCAGCTGTCTAATATTTTTTTATTCCTAATTTTTCTTAAATTGCTAATATCTGTTTTATGGTTGTTCTCAAACGCATGTTAGGCAACTCTAGACTTATCTATTCTACCATATTCGAGATGGGCCATATGCTCCTTGAATCTAGTTTGAATTGATCGTTTAGTTTGTCCAATATGCTTTTAATTACAGTCCTTAGAGCTAATTTCGTAAATCCCCGACTTTTCGTTTATTTCAATTTTGTCATTTGGAGTGCCTAAAAGTTGTTGTAGTTTGTTTCCCGATGAATCAACTACTGTCATACAGATATTTTCAAAAATCTTACCAATACCACGGGTGAATCGAGGATCGAATGGAATCGATACATATTTCGGATAGACATTAGCAATTTAAAATCAATTAGGAATGTAACAAATACTAGACAGCTGGATGCATTTGAAAGTTTCGAAATTACAAAGTGTAAAAATTGTATGAATAGTGATAGAGGGCCAATCTCCAAAGAGCTCGCTTTATTGGTTAGTGAGTCACGGTTCACACGGTTCACCCAACCGTGACAGTAGTTTAGGTATAACTAAGATATATTGTTAGCATAAGATTAGTTTTAATCATCTCCCTGATGATGCAAACATGGTTGGCGAAACGCGCGTCGAATGCAGTATATAGTGTTTTGGTGTTTCGAGGAAAACTACGTCAGTGTTACCTTCACATCAAAAGTTCAAACCCACTCCAGGACATAAAAAATAAAAAAATTCTATAAAAAAACTTTTCATCTTATGAAAACATAGTTTCTACGGGAATAAATATTATTATTGTTCTATTATTATTCTAACTACCACACTGTTTTTAGTTTAGGGGTAGGGAATTATAATCAGACTACGTTATTAAAATAATCAATTCATCAACACCAGCCTGAGAAACAGATTAATGAGTTACGTAAATAAATCAAACTCCTTCCCTCACATAAGAGTTAAGAACATTTTTATAGACTTTTTATGAAGTTTTCAGGCAGTAGGAATACTTAAACATAGTCGACAAGGCAAATATATCCCTAAAACTTAATGAGGATACCTAGATAAATTTAATTGAGATTTTTGGGGGATGTAGTTAAACAAACACAGATGTCTTATTAGAGTGAGCAACTAAAAATGCTTATACAACATTTTACATTTTCTTTAACAGATTTAAAACGTAAATCTGGTACTCATTTTGCACGAACGAAGTTATCTCTATGATTTACTTCGCTAGGCAAACTTACTATTAAATTATTTAAACTTTTATTAAACTTTATAATGATGTAGTTTCCTGTTAGCCACTTAATTGTTTTACTTTATCTTAATAAAGTTTTGACAAAAAGTGTATACTTTTATCAACCATGAGGCAGTCCTCATGGTTGGTAAAAGGACATACGTAGAAAAATAAAAGCAAAAGTATAAAATTAATTACATACCGCTTGATACCAATGTATTATTCAGAATGACTGAAGTCTGCCATCACATTAGCATACATGGTCAACACTAATATTCCTTACGTAGGTAAGTTAATCCCATATGAGTAATTATTCATGATAAAGCAAACAGAAAAATTCTCATAAAATTCCTTTTATTAGTGTGACCGGTGTGAACAAGTACTTGTTCACAAAACCGGTCACACTAATAAAAGAAATTTTATGAGAATTTTTCTGTTTGCTTTTATCGTGACTAATATTCCTTTTGCATTCATGACTGTTATTATTTTAAACACCTATACAGGATAATTCACGTGTTACTATTGCGTGTACTGAAATATATTATACTCGTTTACTAGCTATTAATATTGGAGCCAAAGCCTTATGAACACTCAAAACTCTTAATATAACATGAACAACCTTATTACACCGAAAGTGAGTTTCAACCACTGTCACCCACAAAAATTTATTTATTACGTCTTCTACAATATTCCCCAAAACATTTTTATAAACACTTGGTAAATGTGTTTTACGAATGTATGGGTACTAGGTGAGGGAAAATCTATTACGTATTTTGCAAATAAACTTCTAAATTTAGCATTATTTACTACGTTCCAAGACACACTACATGCATAGAACAAATCATATAAAAATTCTTCTTCTGTAACTGTACCGGCAACATTCTGTCGATGGAAAGCCGAATTTAAATGCATTTCACAATCACGGCGTGTATGAAATACGTAATATCAATTGCATGGAGTACACAGAACATGTGACCCATCTTTTGTAAGTTCATCGTAGTTTTCAATAATTTTTTGTATTTTATGCACAAACGGTAGTAACGGCGCCATTGCCAAGAGCGTTTTATGCGACAACCAATCTAAACACCGCTCCATGAAAATAACCTCACACTCTCATGTTGCTAACTGGTTCCTACAATTTTATATACGAATATCTCTGTTTCCTGCACCTTTCTGCCACGATACTGGTTATACTGGTTGCATATCAAAATTCAATAAAAAGAAACTACAAAAAAATATAGGTTTTTGCAATTGCTGAAGGAAAATTATTGATGTTTATTGAATCTAGTCGTCAGGATATTATCAGCAGAAGACCATTAATATATTTGTGCCTGTGAACTCGAAATAGCGTTTGTTCTTAAGTGCAATATGCCACAGAGAAATGTGGTTGTGTTGTAATGATTCGCGCTAGTAGGCATCAAGTCGAGGTTGCTGAGAAATATAATGTGTTTCAAAGTGTCATTTCTCGACATGTTTCATGATACCAAAACACTCGATCAGCATTTTAGAGGGTTAAAAGTTGTCGTCCAAGAAAAGCTATTGCGACTTGAGACTGCTACATTTGTCTGTCCGTCAGTAGAGAGAGATCTGACTTTTTTGTTGTTGAGAGAACAATAACAGCTCAAGTGTATGTTGACAACATCATTAACAACCTTATTCTTCAATTTCATGGTGCTATCAGTAAGACTTTTATTCCTTTAATGATAATACCCGTCATCATTGTGCAAGAATCGTTACCAATACGTTTTCTTACAATATCCTTAACTTTTTTTGGAGCAGTCTATCTAAATTCCTCCTACTTAATTTACATTAAGGCCCTATACTTTGTGCATCAAATATCTAAACTTGCACCTTTATGGCCGGTTTTATACATTCAGGTATCGGTTAAACTGTATTTACCGTAAGTGAGCGTTTCATACCTTTTATTAATGGCTAAACTAAAGTTTAACTCTCAGTCTATGGATAAGGTAAAGTTTATACTTCCAACTAAAAATCTAATGGGTTGGTTGTGAATTATGACCTTAGACTAGGATTATGATTGTGATTGTGCTGATATGAACGGCGTGTTGAAGTTTTGAAATTATAACCTAATTGAAATTCAGAGTTTAAACTCAGTAACGCTGGTAACTGATTGGTTCATATTCATTAAACTACAATCTCCGAGTTTAACTGAGAATACATAACTGACACCTAAACTAACTTATTAACACAAAATAGATCTCCTTGGCGCATTTTTGGACTTAATAATTGGTGCCACAGATTAGGACCTATTCAAATTTTATAAGCACCACGTTGTTTGATAGTAAAGAGTAATAATATTAATTTGTAATTTAACAGTGATGAACAAATTTTGTAGGTTATAAACGCTGACACTTGGTCCAACTGGATTGTGTTATTTTGTCTATTAGTAGCTGTACCAACACCATCTGGTCTAAAAATTAACAAGTTTGTTACAGTAATAACACATATAAAATCTCCTATGCGTAAACTTTAAGTTAACTTATGTTTAAGTTTCAAGTTAACCTACAGTTTAACTTTTCAATATAATTGTCCCTTAGAATGAGGATTTTCTTAATTTTTGTATTTATTTTTGAAGTAGTTATAGTAACAAATATTATATTGTTGAATAACTTTTTGAACTATTCTGTATCATGATTTCATCGACTTTTATGAACATGTAGTGTCTGACAACCTCCAGTGAGTAGTTAACTGGCACACAAAGTACCGGCCCTAAGAGTTACAATATTAATAAAGTCATAAAAACATGTCTATCTATAAAACCGTTAATTACATTACAAAAAATGTTCTTTTGAATCACTGTATATGTATAACTGATAAGTTAGAAAGCGTTGATTTATTCTAATCAAATGTCTTCTGCTCTTTAAACTAATTCCAAGTATTGATAATCTGGTTGTTTAGTGTGGAGTTAACTGCTACTTTTAACACTGCCTAATTGAGTTCTCAAAGCTCTGCTGACATCATTAATATAAGTGGTTTTTACTGGTCAGAAAGAGTTCATCAAATTCCTCAAGATAAGATTTGTCAGTGACACAATATGTTAGTTGGCTAGTTAATACATATATTAGTGTTAGATACTGTGTAAGTTTCGCAAGATATTTGACGCCAGTAGTAAAATGTTTATTTATATTGTGTTAAAACATTTTTCAGTTAACAGTAAACAAACATATATAAAATACTTCAGTTTTATAGCCCGAATAAAATGATGAAAGAAGACTTAAAATGAAATAAAATATTTATATAAGCAAATAAAGTCATAATATTTAAACTGATAAACAAACTAAACTATGTTATATTAATTAAAACTGTATTTTTATTATTGTAACAAAGTTTTCTTAGAATATTTAACTAAGTATGGTTATTTGTGATAAAACAGGAGCAATTTCAGAGAATTTATAAATTTCTGCATTTTAATGCACGTAAAGAGCCATTTATTTGATTATTTATAATTAAATAAAATATTAAATAAAGTTGCATATTATTTAATTCCATAAAGCTGCAAAATAGCAAAGATATTCATTAACATGCTAGTCATAATAATTAATTAAATTAGGTATCTATTATAATTTCTTAAACCGCTGCCAATTACTTGGGGATCAGAACTTCCTCACCGTAGTAAAACTCGACGTGTGGTGGAGTTTATAATAAAAGTAATTTTTGACGTTTCAAAAAAGTCATATTTTTTGGCGTTTCAAAAAAGTCAGATTTTATGACGTTTCAAAAAAGTCACTTTGACGTTTCAAAAAAAGTCTATTTTTTTGACGTTTCAAAATTGGAACCAATTTTGCTCATCAATGAACTCAATCTCTTCCTTGACCTCTAGAATGTGTGTACCAAATTTGAAAGCTATATCTCAAAGACTATAGATGCTATCGCGAACCAGACAGACAGACAGACACACAAACAGAATTTTTTTTCTGTCTGAAATTTTGTGTATCGTCATAATTCGTCGAGATTCGTCCAGAAATGCAATAAAAATTTTCAAAATTTTTTCACAAATACATAACTTCCTCACTTTTGAGGGATGAGGAAGTAGAATGTTTTGGACCACATTCACCAGATTTAAAATATTGCCTACAATATTAAACATTTTAAATATACAATTAGATTAATTTGTTGGGAATAGATAGATATTTCTTTTTGTATTCGAAAAAAATCACGACTTGTTTTTACTCTTGTATGTATCAAAATGTTTCCCATAAAGCTCTAAGAAGCAGAGAATAAATTTTTATTTTTCTCTCTTTAGTCGTACTTCCACGTGAATAGTTCTTCTAAACTTGAATATCTAAAAAGTACACTTATAATTCTGGAAGAATAATCAATCCGGAACTGTGTTGATAGAACTGTAACAAATATTGAGTACAGATTTAATGATCCAGTACAACAGAACGTGAATACCAACATACAGCAATAATTCCTTATGTAAAAAGTTTATTCGAAAAGCTATGTCGTGTTGGTAATGAGTTTTATGTTAGGACAGTATTTCAAACAAGTAATATTTTGAGATCCCGTTTAATTAAAACATAAGTCTCTGACAGTTTCTCTGGGGTAGAGTTATTCTACCTGTATTATACTGGGTATTTCTTTTTTCGGACAAACCGATGCCGGACAGACCTCACAGTATCCGACACCTCATGAGAGTAGGCCAGCGAATTAATTACAACTACTCCCCACATCCTGCAGGGTTAATGACCGTAGATACCAGAATCGGCTGCACCTCACCGAACCTATTAGGCTGACCATTGTGATCAAGTAGTTTGGGTAAAACACTTGAGAGTCCTGTCGGAAAATGCGATATTTGGTCTGTTTTTCCTCATCCTTCAAGTGATATTTTTCTCAGCAGGTTTTAAGAACTCGATGACATACATCACCTTGAGTTGATGATTGATTATGTCAGGCTTGTTGGCTTCGATTAGCCTGACCGTCGGGAATGATTATTTCCAGTAAATCCAGCATTTCTCGTTCTTGACAACGGACTCGATATCTCAGAGGACGTAAGGCAACCATAGTGTCTGGTCTACCACGTATGAGTACCGAGTGGTAATAACAAGACATGTTGAAAGTAAGAGCATGAGCGATTCCAGCGTCTCACGGCAGATCCTCCAGTTGATATCAGGAACATTTATACGTGGCTACAGTATACCATGATATTTGTGAAACATGTAACACGAAAGGAGTCCTTGATCATATTTTCTTTAAATGCACGAAAAAACAAAGCAACTAACAACACATTGTATAACAGTCTTATGTATTGCAATATTCTCCGTTTAATATACTTTCTCTACTCAGTCTCAATAGTAAAACAGTGTTTGACTGCGTTATCCGTTTTTTAGTTGAATCAGAAATGTTACTTTGAAAATTATTCAGCATAGGTTAGTTTTGTATCCTTTGTTGTTTTTCTGTCTCTTTAAACCTTTATACTAAAGTCGTCCTCTAAAACTGTTTGTTATAATAAAATAATATCCTGATAGACCCCAAGAAGAGAAGAGTGTGTCCTTGTTTTTTCCCTCGTCTGTCTTCAAATATAATTGTTTTTCTCTTTCTTTTTGTATAGGTTAGACGTAGGTAGAACTCATAAGATGTTGATAACACCATCCTGACAGACTACAATGAATCCCTAAGTCTCCGACTTAAGCCGGGCTGAACTTAGAAAGGCGAATGTCAGCCTGCTCGATAAACTCAATTGTTTCAATGAGTTTTCCCTATATCACAGCTTTTAATCGAACTCTCAGACGATTCGACTGAAGCTCAATAACTGATTCAATATCAGAATCTCCACGTCAGGTGTCGAATACGAGATACAGTTCTTCTGCGACTTTCTTTGCTCTCTTGAACAACCCTGCGCCAATTCCTACAGTTTTATAATGTTTTACATACATACATTTCTGACTCAAGGGTCCTCGGCCGTGTGTTGACATGGGAGGTGCACTAACGGGACTGACGGTGAATATTCATGATCTTGTGGGTATCTCTATCTAATAGGGTATTTGACACTATGAAAAATAAATTATTTATGTGAATATAATAAATTATCAAATATGGAATCAAAAATTATCGATTTGTATTCACAAAAACACAAGGTTGATTTATTATGTCAATTTTAAAATTGCAATCTTTTAGTCTGTGAACTATATGTCACAAAACGCTATCCGCTATGATGGTTTTAAATGTGACGTCACTCCTGTAGTAAGCAAACCTAAGATTATCTTATCGTGACTGCTTTCTGAATATTTGGACTGATTTCGTGTTGTACTTTCAAGTTTATAATAATTAATCATGAAGCGCGGTTTTATAAAAGCGGACAGTACGAGTTTTCCAAAAATTGACACAATAATAATTGTGGTTAAATTCTTTGTAACTAATCCCAATTTCAGTTGTTTCGAATTTAGGAATAGTAAATCGTCTATGTAAGTATATAACATTTGTTTACTTCTAATTTTAAAGCTAACTAGGTACTTCTGTTTATAAAAGTGTGCATAATGTAGGTAGTTAGAATATTATTTATTAAACAATCTTCAACATAACCTCAAAATTACAAACATGACAGATATGTGAAAGACTTCACTTGTTTACATTAGTTGTAAAGTTTAAAGCTACTGAAAGTATATGACAAAATAGTACTTATATTAAAGTGATCCTCAGAGTATACTTTTACTCGATAATAATTTTGGGTCTCTCTTGGCAAGTTGTAATCAAGTCTTTCTCATTTTAATATCATCTGGCAGTTTTATAAACAACTTTTGTGGTGTCTTTCCATTTATACTCTTGCAGTTCGGCACCAAACACCACGTATAACGAGGCTCATTATTTTATATGATAAATAAAAAAATGATGCCAAACGTTACTTGCGCTTGTTTGTTTACTACAAGAATGACGTCACAGTAGATAGTGACAGGGCGGCTCGTGTTTTCACACCAATGTATATATTTGAAATTTTGAATGCTATTTTATCCTATAAAGCGATTTTCTGTAGAGAAATAAAAATTCCTGTGGACTAATAATACGATATGAACATTTTATGACAATTTAAAAATAGCTTATTGACGCAGCTGTCCACTTCACTACTCCAAAAGAGTAGAGTAGAAGAGGAAAGGTAAGCATGTTAGACGCAAACACCTTATTCTTCGAAAGTTCAGATGGCCAAACCTTTTGAACTCGGTATCTGTACTCACCGCAGAGAGAATCCTTTATTTGGTTTACATTCTAGATGCGCTATTGTTGCACACTACTAGGTATATTACTTAATATTAATATTGCTATTATTATTTAATACACAGTCTTGCTGGGTTTGAAAAATGCATATACAGTATAAATAATTTATGATTTATAAAAGTGAAATGTTCTTCAATGAAACATACAAAGTCGTCAACGACATGAATCAGTTATTAATGCTTGGCATTGTGTTAAGAAACAAATTAGTATTTTTCACTGAGTTTATATTAACAAATGAATAATGTAGAAGTAAATTTAAATTAAAGTAAGGAAAATAAATAATATAAACTTCCCAATGTATGTGAATATTGTAATATGACTACTATAAAGTGCTCATTACCATAAAATTTATCTAAATTGTAAAAGCTACCAACTCCATTTATAGATACAGAAGTTAAGTTTTAATGAGCATAAATGTCGATAAAGAAACCGTTATAGTAAAATTTAAATACGTCATTTAGTAATCTAAAAAATTGTAATTCAGTCGTAACTGGTACGAATTAAACTATTAACAGATTAATTAACAGAATTAATAATTTCAGTTGATTCTGTCGTAAATTTATTTACTCATTGCAAATATTGCAAGTTTTTGAACAGTTGATTAATATACTTTTAAATTAACTAAATCAATACTGTTGTAAAAAGTTAATAGACAATAAATTGTTTATTATTTGACCTAATATAAATAATTTATTCAATTTGTTTGCACTTCGATTGTATTTGTATTCATTATAATATTGAATAGTATCATTTAGATATACCTATTTATTGATGAATATGCCTAGTTAATAATTTATTTGTATTAAAATCAAATGTATCTCATAAGCAAAGAAAAAAGTAATTACATTAGAAAGCATGCGTAATAAAAATGTCATACCAAAGAAGTAATTTTATAAAGATGTATTTAACATTCAAGTTCTTAAGCTAATAAAATTAACGAAAGGATCAAAATAATAAAATTTATTAAATATTCTCTAAGAAAGAGTCCACAATTTGAGGTAAATGTAATTCAACCACATGCATGCTTTCTTTTTATTACGTGTTTTAATAATAATTAATTACATCTTAAATTTCCTTTGCTTATCTACTGATATTATGCGACCTGTTTCCTAATACTATTTCCATAAAAATTCTTACAGTTAATATTGCAAACAAAAATGCACATTTTCTCCTACTCCCTAATTGGACTAAAATTTGAATAACCGTGGATTCTTTTAATGAACCAAACAGTATAAATCTAGATTACGGGTGTGTAAATATCCAAGGAATTACTAGTTGAGCTTAAGATGTGTATGGCAAGATCCTTTCATTGAAAAATTGACCATCGGTATTCTCTGGCACATTTTCTTAAAATTCGTACCACAGATGGATATCAAAATAATGTTGCAAGTAACTTTTAATAATGTTTGAAACTCTAAACTTTTGGAAGGAAGTTCCGGTGTATCACTAGTTTGCTTTCTGGTAAACCTAGTCTTGATTACAGTTGATTATGGGTACAGAACTCATTTGTTTTATCTCCAAGGAGGGCTGCAGGGGAATCAGAATTCTTCGAATATTCTCTTCAACGCACGATATTTATTTTTTGTAGAAAAGCGGGCATCAACTTTCCTAAATACGAGTTCCTTCTGAATGATAGTCTCACACTTTCGATTCATACGAGCTTTCACGGCAGTTTCGACGATTTTTGCGAATGGAAGCATAAAATATATCATTTCTCATTTAGAGCTGCACACGAGAGCGACTTTCTTGGTTCATCACTAATTTATGTGGGCTTTTCGATTTATTTTTAATCTTCTGCAAGACTAGGGTAAACTATTCTTAGGTAAAACTACTAGGTATATTAATAATTTAACGAGGCAATTATTTAAGATCTATGGTACAAGTGTTCAATGTTAGTGAACTCAGCAATACAAATTGTATAAATATGCAATTTTTTTAATGGCATAAATCATATTTGGCAGCTGAGAAAGTATTAATAGGGCTAAAAACAACAATGAAAACGGTGATTTTATTATTAAGACATGAAAAGTAATATTGTATCACAGAGTAAGTAAAATCCATTTAAATCGCATCATGTTAAAGTATGACCATTAATCAAAACTTGTACAAGGCAATATAGATTTATAAAATGGAATAATTCAGGGCTTGTTAAACTTTTTTCCCATTTAATTTAAATGTAAACCACATTTTAAATTGTTGTAGATAATGATAAATAGGAACACAATTTAACCACAAATATCAAGTAAAAAATTTCTAACAGCTTTTTTTGTAAGAAAACATTCTTAGGATACTTTTGGTGAAATTAATATATCAATATAAAAACTCAGTTTCAATACATTTGTATATGAAAAAGAATCTATTATAATCTGAATGTAATTTTTATAGTGTGTAGTTACTTATTGATTGAAACTGTTCTTTAGTGTAATAAATAAGAATGTTAAGCAGGAAAACAAATGTAAATTTGAAATTAAATGCTTAAATTTTGTTAACTCTGACATTCCAAGTCACTGAATTAAATGTGTGAGACACTGGATATCTAGATTTGTGTGATAGTGTGTGAAATTTTATTGGAATACAATATTTAATAATAATTAATAGGCTAAGTAGAGCAAGAACATTGAATTTGGAGATCTACAATGAAGGGCTCTGGTACCAATCCTCTTTTTTATGTAGGTATTTATAGAGTAATGTCTGAACAAATCGAACAGAAAATTACCAGGCCCCGTTCACATTGCCAAAACATTGTGACTATACACTGTGTCCAAGATAAGAATGCACAGCATGGGCATCTTGGAAATGGTAGGAGATACGAATTCGGTTAAATGAGGAAAAAGTTGCGTAATTAGGATACTATCACAATGGTCTTAACCAATGTCAAAAATTATTTTTCGTTTTTGAATTGTTTCGAAAACAGTAAATTTTTGAAATTTGCTTTTAATTTTTTTTTCACGTTATTATCAAAAATATGAAAAAAAACAAACAAAACGTCCTCGTTGTACTTTCTAATGGACTTTAACGTAGCAATGATATTTTCGCCCTCCGACGTTTCGTGATCGTGGAACCATCATTAACTTTTTTTTAAATACGGACCTGGATTTTTTTTACGGATTTTCAATGCATTCTTCATTCTAAATTCACATATGTATTACACATAGAGCTTACAACATGTTTTTCTCTAGTTATAGTCGTTACTAGGATTTATGAAGTGAATAAATAATAAATTTAATTTGAGGACTAGATACAAATACAATTTATCAGGTACTCGTCCATCTAGTACGTTAAATAATAACCAGTTAACAAAACAAATGGTTTAATACTGAATAATAATAAATTAATTACATATGTATTAACCTCAGTAACTGCACAGATATAAACAATCGATTTTATTAAAACCATAGATGTCAAACCTCTAATAAATGTTCAAAATGGGAACCGTCATTTTCTAAACAAAGATAGCATCTTCGTATAGTAGAGTCTAAAACTCTAGTTAGCATTTCTGGAGTAATGCTGTTAAATGCTTCGGTAACAGATGCCTCTAATTCTTGTTCATTTTCAATATTATGCCTGTATATGAAGTTTTTGATATATCTCCACAGAAAAAAATCCAACGGTGTCATATCCGGCGATCGTGCTGGCCACGATACTGTTGAATGAGTGCCAATCCATTTTTCTGGGAACCGATTGGATAAATATTCTCGAACAGCCCTAGAATTATGTGCTGGAGCACCATCTTGTTGGAACCAATAATTCTGGGAATCAGTGAGAGGTAAGTTGTCTAGGGCGTCTTCAAGATAAGTGTCAAGTAAGTTCTGATAACGTTGGGCAGTCAATGAGTCATGGTAAATAAAAGGGCCTATAATTCTTGTACCAAAAATGGCAACCCACATATTAAAACCAAAGCGGTGTTGGTGTCTGGCTGGTTTAAACAAGTGTTGATTTTCTCGGGACCAATAATGTGTATTTTTTCGATTAAAAATACCATTATTAGTGACCATACTTTCGTCTGACCAAATTACTTTATGAGGAAAATTTTCATCATCCTGGCATTTCCTAGTATACCACTCACAGAATGTCCGGCGTCTTTCTTCGTCGCCTGGCCTAAGCCCTTGACAAATTCTAAATTTATAAGGATGAAACCGATGTTTTCGTAAAATAAAACTGGACGTGGATTTTGATATTCCAGTAGCTCGTTCAATTTCTCTAGTTGATACACGTGGATTTTCAGTAACTGTCAACAATACACTGTTTACTTTCTCTTCGTTACATGGTTTTTGTCGAGACCGAATGGGTTTTCGGAAAGAACCGTGTTCTTTAAGATTTGTCACTAATCTTCTAAAAATTGTTTTATCAGGCTGCCTTCTTTCTGGGTACCTATCGAGATACAAATTCTCAGCATCAACACAATTTCGGTGGCACAAAATGTAACATGTTACCATATCAAATTTTTCTTCATTCGAAAATGAATCCATTAGTATAAATATGTATAAAGACAACAAGATGAAACAACGACTATTTATGAATATAACAGATCGTTAAACTCAAACAATCATTGTTTTTACCACCCTACTTATCACTAAAAAAAGGTAACTCAACGTGTAGTACATTGAGCATATTTTTTTGCTTGACTTTTATCAGTTTAAATGAAATAATCTTTAATCGAAGTCATGGTATTACTTTTGAATTTAGAGTGTTAACATTTATGAGAAATGTAGATTGATGAAAACGTGATCGGATTTGCTCATTTGCTTGCTCCTAATCAGTATTTAAAAATAAACGATTTGAAATTTATTTCTTGCCTTATTTTCCGTTGCTGAAGGCTGAAATAATTAATACATTTTATTTGCAACTTTCAAAGTAAAGACCGTACTACATAAATCCTAGTAATGACTATAACTAGAGAAAAACATGTTGTAAGCTCTATGTTTGATACATGGGTGAATTTAGAATGTAGAATGCATTCAAAATCCGTAAAAAAAAATCCAGGTCCGTATTTAAAAAAAGAAGTTGATGATGGTTCCAAGATCACGAATCGTCGGAGGGCGAAAATATCATTGTCACATTAAAGTTTATTAGAAAGTACAATTAGGATGTTTTGTTTGTTTTTTCATATGTTTGATAATACCGTGGAAAAAGAATTAAAAGCGAATTTCGGAAATTTACTTTTTTTCGAAATAAATCAAAAACGAAAAATAATTTTTGACATTGGTTAAGACCATTGTGATAGTATCCTAATTACGCAACTTTTTCCCCATTTAACCGAATTCGTATCTCCTACCATTTCCAAGATGCCCATGCTGTGCATTCTTATCTTGGACACAGTGTATAATTAAGTAAATAAAATCTATAATCCGGATTATAGCTTATAACAGAAAAGTACTTGCACATTAAAAAATGAAAACCAAGGGGTATAAAATATTTATTAGAACAAAACTCACAAAATCTTTTAAAAACATTTGTTATCAATATATGTAGAAAATAAATGGTGACTCTAAAAAGCGAAGAATATAAACATCACAGGAAATACATCCCTCTGTATCCCTGAAGTTACCTCATGGTACCTTGTGTGGGAGAGGGCTACACATTTATAGACAATGGACACACACCTAATGTCCGAGTATGCTAGGATTAATTTCTGGTTTAGAAAAAATTCTGGGTCTTCGACCGGGGATCGAACCCGGGACTCCAGGGTGAGAGGCACTCCTTGTCACTCGACCACGAAGCCACAGCCATATCGTCTTTCTAGCTCTTTCTTCATGTCTGGTATGGTCGACATTCCGACATTAAACCGTACCGCCAGGGAAGTGGATGAACATCCAGATTCCAGTTGACGTAAAATCTCGTGATTTTCTTTAATAATCAACTAACAGATATAATTTCTATAACGGATACCACGCTACACAATTGGGGTGTTAAGATTATAGAGTAGTTCCAATTATAGAGGATTGGAATTATCCTGACATTACTGTATATGATTTACTAAATTTAAAAATTTAACAAACAACGAACATCCCAAGTTCAAATTGGGACCAGATCAAGTCGATGAAGAAAGGAAGAATTGATTCACAGCCGACTTTAGTTAATTGAAGTCGGTTATGGCTGATCTCACTGAGGAGCTATTTGTGCAAACCAAATTAAATGACATAAAGTTATATGTACTTAACACGTTAAGCGCCATATATACCCAAAAAAAAAATTTCCTCGGGGCCATAATGTAATTTTGCCTGAAACACTTATGATCTGTTGAATAATGAATAACCAGCATGTTTTTGATTTTCTTTGTTAATTATTTTTCAACAAATTACTAATTACTTGTGTGCATCTGTGTAGATGCATTGGCCCCGGAGATTAGATACCCTCTTTTGGCCATGAACAGAAGAAAAAGGGCGAGTAATTGCCCAAAAAGAACAAAACAAACGCACCATAAATGTTTGGTATGTAATATGTATATTTGCGTAGAATGTTTTTTTATTATACACAGTTCATATAAAAAATAGTTTGCTAATTGAAAATAATTCAGAAATTATTTAAAATATTTTTACTTCGTTTGCAGTTGTTTATTTGAAGAATTATATGTTTAATTATCATTTGTTTTCAAATAAAAGCTTTAAAAATATAATTTCTATTACTGTATAAAATGTACTTCATCTGTAGGATTATGAGAGAAAAAAATCATGGACCATCGAACTGTCTATCCCACCGGGCCACGTAGATTTATGAACCGTGCTGTTATATGTATATTTAGCATCCTTATAGATGCTATGGGTCAGTAAGTAAAGCTCTGCGTGAGTATATTGAGGGATACACGCGGCCCAACTATCAAACTTGCTATGCATCCTTGAGGACACACATGGCGCTTAACGTGTTAAGAAAACAATTTTCTTTACTATAAAGACAATCGCTACTCTATTAGAAGCAATGCAAATCTTACAGTAAAAACACCAAAATCATGTGTCAATACATACATTTTTCGTTCGACTATATAATTCAATGCAATAACCACTGTCTTTATTGGTTTATTAAAATTATTTAAAACGAAGGGAAATTCCATATCTACAGCTTCCATATGATGTCTATAGATTTCTTTATCTATAGCTTATATATTTTGCCGAAAATAAGTTTACCTGTCTTACCATGAAAGCACGTGCTATAAATTTGAAAGGATTAAAATTGAATAAAATGTGTAATACAATAAGTTTTTTATTTTTTTAAATACAATCTCGTTAAATTTTAATGACTTTATAATAGAATGTTTTCTAGGCGCATTCAAGAAACTTCACTAACAAGCCTTCTGCTCTTTAATTTAAAATCGGAAACACTTTTTATCAAGATTGTTTACTGTAACTGACGCTTCAATTTAGAGAAGAGTGTCACCAGACATTAAAACATGATGGAGGTAATTGTGTAAATTGCCCTCGTTAGATTTGGAACAATGAGACATTATTTTTTATTAAGTACAAAATATTTTTGTCGAAATTAGTTGCGCTAAAGTAATTTTAATACTAAGAAGCTTAAATTAGATGTAATCATCACCGAAAATTATAAGGTATTTTCCAAGATTCGTGGTGTTTGTTTTTAAGAGGATAGTAGCCACATTAAATTAAATATATTTTTCAATTTTGTTATCAGACATTTTATGTCAAATGGATTTTAGAAAAGTATTATATTCATTCTTTGACAGATCGTCGTTGCATTGTATGCTTCTCAAAAACAATATTTAATTTTAATCTTAGAATATTCCTTAAAAAATAAATATATCTCTTAACTCCTAACAATGGCACTAATGATATCGCGTGAACGAAGAATCATTTTTTCTAGCTTCATACGCAGATCTCCTGACTAAATTATATAAATTCAGAAAGTAAATACTGCTTTCCACTATACCTATATCACACTCCTTCAGGATTTAATGCCAGGAATGACTCAATAATGATGTATCTATTGAGAGCAGGAGCTGAAAGAGAGAGAAAGGAAAAAATCTTTTTAATAACTTTCTGGAACTTTTACAAAACACTTATTTTTTAATTAAACCTTGTATCTTGCCACTGACTATAGTGTAAATAGATCTTAAATATCGAATATGTTTTTAGCAGTTATTAACATCCTATACCTAGAAACCTTAAGGATGAAGTTTGAGTAAAACATAAAATTGATCTTGCTGTTGCATAAAACCATTTGAATATCTGTATACCATTTTTTCGCATAAATGTCTATAATGTAATATTTGAATATAAAATTTCAACCATAATAATTACACAAATAAATAATCAAGCATACAATCTGTTATCTAACTAGGTATTCAAATCGGTTTGTCATTTTAATAGCACCCATATAGGTAATAAATTTTAAATTACAAAAAATGGATGTTAATAACATGCTCGTTTAACAAGTTTTTAAGTAATATAATAGCTAAAATCAGTGTGGTCTGTACGTTAAAAGAATTGATGACAAAAGTACTCTTCAAATAATATCAAATTTCATATAAAATTTATAACTTTTATTCGTTAAAATAATTAAATGGATGTTGGTCTCTCAATCCCAAACATTTCTGTATTCATTAAATGATTTAAATAATGTAGTATATAAAATTGTAATCTTTGTAGACGCCGATCAAGATTATATTGAATACTGATATGTATAAGGTAAATATCAACAGAACAATTTTTGAAGTTGTTGAATCATTTTTAGTTTTACTATAAATTTATATTAAGATGTACAGAAATATATTATTATTTCCAAGATAGCGACTAAGGGTACATTTTGATTGGTAAGTTATAATGTTAATCAGAATACCAAACTCTAGCTGTATAAAAATATTCAGCTTATGGGAATTTTGTTAGGATCAAATCCCTACAGACTGTACTTTACATTATTCTTCTGAACTCTCATATTCAGATCACAAGCATATTTAATTTAATATGGAAGTTGGTCCACTGAAATTACGGAGAACAAATCCGAAACGCAATTGTTTCAGCTTATCACGAATACTGTCCACTGGAGATAAAAGAGTACAATACGGGTGCGTCTTGGTCGAACAAGAACTTGGATGAAATATGAGAAATGAATTTTGACACCTCCTTAATCGAGCTAAAGCCTCAGGCGACTGGGACTAATACACTAACAAGGAAATAAGAAAAAAGGGGATCTTGGAGGAAATTTTTTTGAGAATATAACTGACTTACCTCACAGCATTAGAATCCAGAAGATTATTTCCAGAGCACCAATATGAGAATTCGGCTCGTTAAGGCGACGAACGGCTCATATACGCACTCTGGAAAGGAAACCCTACAGCTTCTTGCACAGGGTGCTTGATTCTGGATGACCATCTGCTACCACCGTCAGATGAACAACTAACACAAAATCATAAAAATGATTGGCCGATAGCTAAAAGGCGATAACAGTACCGGTAGTTGAGTGGGCTGTCAAATCCTTCCAACCATTCATATCTCCAGAAGAGAACAGAGTTTTTTCAATTCTAATACAAAACGGACTGAAAATATTGCTCCCGTTCCCCATTAAAATTATTCAGAGCTAGTCTGGCATTGAAGTAGATCGGCGTTAGGGTAGAATATGTACCAAAAATAGATAGGAAAACCAAGCCCTAAATCGCTTAGACCAATTAGCCTGACATCTTTTCTGTTGAAAGGTGCTGGACGGATATATTATGGGGAACATTCTGAGGCGTGTCCCTCACAATACCTACCAGTATACCTATCAGACAGGAAAATGAACAGTACTGACACTCAACAACCTAGTCGGGAAAAGGACCTAATAACTTCAAATGAAGAAAATTGTGGTAGGAGCTTTCCTCGACATTGAGGAACATTTATCATTGCATTGCCCAACTCCTATATATAGCAGTGTCTGTCAGAGAAACTGTGGCAACTATAGGCGACTAGATTTGCGCTATGCTATTAAACAGAACCATAATAACGGAGAATAGGGAGAAGCAGTTAGGTTTAGAGCGATAAGAGAATACCCGCAAGATGGGGTTCCTTTCCCCCTTCTGGGGTCACTTGTTAGCTATTCTCACACTGTGGGATGTTGAAGTTCTAGCATATGCAGACGATCTAGTCTTACTAGTTAGAGGAAACTCTGAAGGAGTAGTCTCCTGAAGGGTATTAGATTCTGAACGTAGTAAGCAACTGGTGTGACAAGAAGCAGATGTCTATAGAGTGAAATAGGCTGCTAGATGACACAGAATGTCACAGCATCCTGGGAATGCGCTCAGATACTATGCCTACCATGTGCAACTACAAGCTAACCTTCAACATCCTTTTTCAGGAAAGAGATGCGTAGGATTGGAATAAAACCGACCTATTATAGGTAGAGGGTTGCTGGTTTAGAGGCAGCTCCAAAACTCCCGAGAGAATAAGAGCCGGAGTACATAGCTGCCAGGTGTGAGAATATCCTCAAGCCTAGGTACTAATCCAACTATATTTCAGGCCAAGGTTCATGCCATTGATCTGTGTGTGTTAAGGCTGGAATATATGCATCCTGCACGCAGATGATTAAATAGTGTCTCAGATAGCCAAACAGCTTTAAAAGCTCTTGGCTCCTGCCGGTGTAACTCCAAAACGATATGGAACTGCCGGAAGGCTCTAAAATATTTGAGTACAAACAATAAGGAGATACAGATTTGAATACTTGGCCACTCTGATCTCGAAGGTAACGAAATAACCGACTCCCCTGGCATTGTTAAGAGTTACCAGGATTTAATCATTCGAAGGCGCATAAAATACTCTTTAAAATCAAGAACTAAAGAACCTTTTAGAGTTAAACAGCTAAACTAAACATCTGTATAAACTCCGCATGGCCGAAAAACCGAGTGCCGCTTATAACTGAAGGATGATGAGAGAGCAGACCACGTCTTGTGCACCTGTCTTGCTGTGGAGAGAATTAGATTCTCAATATTTGCAAAGAGTAATTGCTGACAGAGAATTTGAACACACTCTCACCTAATAAATTTATCAGTTTTATTAAGAGACAGAAATTTTTAGGTGAAATATAAGTAGGAGTGAACCCAATAGGTCTGCTGAAGGCGGCAGTGGAAAGTCTAATAACGATCCACTGACAAGAACCTAAACCTAAACCTAACTATAAATTATCGACTTGAGAACAAACCTGTTAACAGCAGTTACTATTAATATTGCGTTAAAAATTTTATTTAGGAAAAAAGAATAAAATAACTGCACCTTGTTTTATCATATTTAGTATACATTCAAAAAAAGTAACAAACAATTTTTTGTATCATCACCAAGTAAATTATAGTGCCACAGGTCTGCCGCGTGAGATGATTATATAAAAAATCTAACCAACATTACAGTGTAATATTCTTATAAAGTTTAAAGTAGAGCCGCATAAATTCCTGTAAATACGGTGATAAATCTTAAAATAAATAAATTGGTACGTGAAGACTTTCTGTGTCATACGAGCTGAAGTCATACACACCCACTGGCTTATATATTAATGTAAAATGACACCGTGAAGACGCCACGAGAGTTTGTCACTTCTTGTGGTTTACCGCTTCGTCGGGTTTCTGAGAGAGAAGAGGGCAAACGCAGGGAACTATGAAGATAAACCAATATTTGTGCTGATTAAAGTCTGCTTTAGAAATAAGGTTGAATGTTGAAATGTACTTTACATTTGCAATGTTTATGTGCAATATATTAAACAGAATATATTTGTAAGCAAAACGAAATTAAATGCAAAATACTACTATAAGATAACCTTAATTTTTTCATGCTACTTATCAAAGGCATGTCGTATTTATTTTCAAACAGATACTTTACTGACCATTTGCTTGAATTGGTGCTGAATTATAAATAACATGATTATTAGTAGAGCTGTCCGATGTGCCTGGAATACAGCCACGGTCTTGCGCTGTCGTCACACGTGCCGATTTAGAAGTGATTTACGCTGCAGTTTTATTTGAAAGGTTAATGCGTGAGGTTGTACCTATAAATTATACATAATGTCAAACGCGCCAAAAGGGTAAAAAACGACCGTACGCGGACACAGTGAATAAATTTATGCAAAATAATTTATAAAGTTTGCAATGTGCTGGCACAAAACAGATTGTCGTCGTCATATCAATACGGTGCAACATCAAAATAAAAAAAATGGCATGCCTTTGACAACTCAGTTTATGTTTGATTTATTGTTAATGTTAATAGCCTGTAACATTCCGCTACACATACTGGATAAACAACCATTTCGGGAGTTTTGGAATAAATACAATCCCCAGGTGAACTTACCAAGTCGTACATCGTTATGTAGATATATTCCAGCTGTTCGTGAAGGCATTGTAAATAGGATTAAATATGGATTAAAAAATACACGGCTCTGGTTATGTATTGACGAGAAGACAGATTGTAAAAAAATTCTATTTTAAATATTATAGTACGTGTACTGGACCCTCTTAAACCAATATTTCCACAGCTTTTTATTATGCTGAATATTTTCAACAAATAAAAGCTGTGATACTACAGTTCAACCCTAACGAGGCTGCAGCTATTAGGGAAAGCCAGACAAGCTTCAAGGCGTTTCCCTTGAAACAGATTTAAAAAGTATTAATAACAATTATAGGGGACTACACGACGCAATAGAAAAATTGCAAAATAGTTCGTTGTCGTTAGTGGAATCGTTGCAAATAGTGGACGACGTAAAAACACAGCTACAGGCTATAAATGACGCAAAAAATAATCGCGTTAGTGAAAAATTCGAGAGTGTATTATAGAAAGATCTTGATTTTAGCAAATTAAGACAAATTTGTGATGGTGCATCTACAACTTCGTTAAGTGAGTTCACAGATTGTTTTACTTATGCCTGTATTACATCCGTAGATGTCGAACGGTCATTTTCAAAATACAAACATATTTTTTCACCAAAGCGAACATCGCTGACAGAGACAGCTGTAGAAACATACCTGATGCTATTATACTATAGATCTTCCCCATTTTGTGATGACGACAACCAATCTACTTCATAAGTCTGTTTAAAAGGGTGAGTTTTATACAAATTTTTATAAAATGTAACATTATTGTTAAAATTTAATTCCATTTAATATACTTATTCAAGTATTATGATATGATGTAAACATATGAGTCATATGACGGCTCTGGCGACCAGGTGACCTCGGACAGCTCTAATTATTAGTGACGGCTGGTGAAATTTAGGCTATGTCACGTCTTAGTATTGGAACATGGGACTCAAGCGATACTTTGAGGCATAACTATCAAAACTAAATAAGGAAGTATTGCAGAAAAAAAATTACGATTGAAATTTGTGAAAAAAGTTGGAAAAATTGTGAGCCTCCAAGGTTATTTTTTTAAAAGATTTGTAAAATATTTGCAAAACATTTTTTTTCAGAATTTACACCGTTTTGATATTTTATTTTAGATTTATTTTTCACTGTGCAAATTTCAAAAAGGTGCAATTTTGTAAAAAATCAATATTTTTTTTATGCAATTTGAAATCTGTCGTTATATTTTCCACCTGATTCTGAAAAAAAATGTTTCGCAAATATTTTACAAATCGTTAAAAAAATAACCTTGGGATTTTTCCAACTTTTTTACGAAAATTCCAATCGCAGTTATTTTTCTGCAAAATACGTAGCGAGCCGCCCCTATAATCTAGGAAATAAGCTGTAGGAGTACGCGACCGCGGCTTAAAGATGACGGAGTGGGGGAACCTGAACAGGGGATTAGAGGAGATGAGATGGACGGCCGTGGCCGATAATTCTCACAGAGTAAAAATCGAGTAAAAAGTGTAAGTGATAAAGATTGATATCGTTTTCTGTGTCCCGTGGATGATAGAAAATGTTCGTGTTTTTATGTCGAAATCTGGCAGTTTCCTTTGTTGGAGCCGCATTTCAGTTATAAATTAGATGGTGGAACTAGGGCGACTGGAAATAAATGTTGTTATTTTTGGAAAATACGACTACAGAAAAAACTACTGTAGAGAAGACGACCCTGAGTGCAGGGATTAGTAGCTTGTTACAAACTTCTTCATTTAGTCTTGATAGTTAAAGTATCATTTGGGTCCCATGCTCTAATACTAAGATATGACAGCCTAATTTTAACCAGCCGCCACTTATGCATAACGTAAAATGAAACCGTCATGATTAAGTTTATTTCTGGTTTGCGGTTCCAAAAAGTATCATAAAAACAGTATGGAAGTTACATTAAGTTTTCATAAAACATCTACAGATACATCCTTTATATATTTCTTCAGTCAGTTTTTCTTAAATTCCTGAAAAAACTGAATGCTATAGCAGATGCTTGCATGCATGCATGTAAACGTAATCGTTTTACCACACAGAATATTTAAAACTGAAATGAAATGATGTGATCTGCAAAACGAAAATTGATTTCTCAATGTTAAGAAAATCATTTTTGTGGTAACTTTCTTATACGTGAGTGTATATTAGATGATTATTTTAAATGTGGTTTTAATTGTATAAAAGACAAAAAGAAAGTATAAAATGTCTAACACGAAATCAAAATAACAAAATGAGGTTATAAATGAATTTGGTAAGTAAATATTTGCTGTATTAAAATACTACAAAACAAATAAAGGGGAGCATTATCTTGGTTCAAGTTATTCTTGCATACCTGTTTACGCCAAGAAATATTGTATACAATCTTATTTATTTATTTATTTCGAAATAGTAGCACAATTATTTCAATATGTTCCAAACCCTTTGATATTTAGAGACTAACGCCCTTCGCACACTAAGTTACTGAAAAGAAACCAATCACTAACGTAAATTCCCATCATAACATTCATATTCCTAGTTTGCATCTCAAAAGATTTTTTTTAATAGACATTTTTATATAAATAGTTTTCAAGAGTTTAAACTTTTTAATTTTAAATGGCGCTTTAAAAACAGGGTTGTAATAATATTTCCACAAAATATTTTCATTTTTTGGTATAATTTTTTATTACTATCATCAGGTTTTCCATTTAATTGCTACAAACCACTTCTGCCTTGCAGTATGTCATTTTACGTTTCTGATTTGTCTTGAATACCAGTATTTATGCATAGTGTGGCAGAATGCATAAATTTTGACAAATTTGCTATTGAAATCTAGTAAAAAAAATTTGAGGTTGTGATATTTAGGACATTTTTCTATTTATTATTATATATATTTACTACCTGGTATTCTTCAGGATGCATAAGAGATCGTTTTAAATAATTTTAAGACGCATTAGATATTCTAGGGTACTTCGATTACTATGAGAAATACATTTATTATATTATTTGTTTAGTATTTACAGTTCAAAAATTTGACTAAGTTGTAAAGAAAAAAAATACTATAGCCTAAATTTTTGTTTTGCTCGGGATGCAAAAATGATATTTATTTTGCATTTTAATTCACAAAAGAATAAGACCGTTCTTCTCAAAATAGTATGCATGTACACATTTTCAGTTTCTCATTATAATACAGGGTACCCGGAAAATCTTTTGCCATATTTCAGGGAGTGATTGTATATGGGAAAATATGAAGAAAACTTTCTATAAACATGTGTCCAACAATTCTTCCTATGGAAAGTAAAGCCCTTTGAGGAAAGTATCCAAGAACTGGTATTTAATATGTCGAAAATTCGTCCAGCTGCAAATGCACCGAGATATTAAATAAAAGCCAGTTGCTAGAGCTAGAGCTAGAGGTCTTTGAGGGAAATATTCAACCTTCTTCAAAGGGCTCCAGCTCCTGTAGGAATAATTTTTGGACACACGTTTATAGAAAGTTTTCTTCATATTTTCCCATATACAATTGCTCCTTGAAATATTGTTTTTAAACATAGGTGACTTCAAGCCACTAGATTTGAAGATTGATCGAATTAAGTTTTGCATATTTCACATGAAAAACCTTATTGCCGTTCAACGCAAATTATTCAAAAACGGCTGGTGTGACAGAAATTTTGAAAAATACTTTTTTCTGAGTCATTGCATGGGAAATAATGTTATTTAAAAGTTTTGCTTCGGAAGTGACGTCAAAAAAAGTTTGGGGTAAAAAACTACCCCTCACCCTCAAAACTACCTCAATAAGGCAAGCTGTTAATTAGGAAATTTGTAATTTTATGCGCCTACATCGGGGCCGTAATGCATGAAAATTTCATTTTTTTAATCACCACCATATTGGACTTATAATCGAAAAATTGGTATTCATCAACCCCGTTTAAGGGGTTGTAGCTCTCTTATTATGCGTTTTAGGACATATGTTTATTAACGAAAGTCCATTTATTTTTTGATAAATTACCAGCCTCTGAAGTTTGGCACACTCGTGGTAGATCACCCTGTACATATATTGAATATAGATATGTATATATCAAATGTTATTTGGTGATCTCTTGGGGAAAATGACTGACATACATATAAGTTTGGAATTCATGTGAAATATCCAGTATTAGAATAGGAGTATATCCAATGTCATTTATAAATTGCACCATTATTGATATTGGCTTCTTAACTTTTGAAGATATCCTCTTGTAGTTTCTGTTTCCACGTAATCGTTTCAAAAGTAATGCTTAAAATTGTTCCGTTACTACTGTACAAATACTTGGCTAGATATGAGATACTCAATGTTAAATTAAATTATATCTTGACGTTCCTCAACGTAATTATCGTGTAACAAAAGTGTTTATCGCACTCCACAAAATTAAAATTTCCGAAATAAACGTCTCTAAGGGTATAAAATTTTTATTTTGCAACACATTTTCTTTCTAGTTTAATCTTTAAAAGCTTTTTGAAAACGTCGTGCATTATTCCACCCCGGACAGAAGCTCTTGTGATTTAATTACTTTTCTATCTATCGCTCAGGAGTTGATGTTATAAGCAGTATAAACCAAACAGACCCAAACAGACTTCTTATCTGGAAGGCGTGTCTGCTTGGATTGTATATTATGTGTATGGGCGAACATGTAAGGTATATTTACATACCATCACATTTTCATTCAATATTTGTCCACGGAATAAACTCGTACGGGGAATATGCAGTGTATAGCTGGCTGGAAATACAAATAAAAAAAATGTCTTGCTATTTTTACTTCCACATCAGTTGCCTGTTTTTATAATACTAGATATACGAGGAATCTCAATATATCTATAACTGATAAATAATATTTTGCCGATATAACTAATTTATTTAAACATAAATGTATACATAGTGTGTCCGTAAAGTATGGAATAAATTCAATATCACTTGAACAAAAAAATATTTAGAAAAAAATCCTCAGACACTTTGATTTTTAACTCCAATTTCACACATTATCCTTTATTTTTTAGTTATGACGTCATCGCCGTTTCCGTTATGACGTCATCAATATTTTTTAAAAGGAACGCCTTGTGTATTTCTCCATTTTTGGATTCTGATTCAACAGCTGATTCCAAGGGTCTAAAATTGATAAGTTGAAAGATACGGCCATTAAAAAAAAAAAAACAAGTAAAAAAGTAAAATAAACACGTTTTTTATTAATTTTTGAAGAAGGCTAGTTTTCGTTTGTTTTTTTTTGTCATTATTGTCTTTGACAGTGAATCGCTTAATAATACTTTACCCCAGTAGTGGTTTCGCAATATTTGTTGTCAATTTATTTTAATTTATAACATGAGTTTAAATTCTTACGATTACGGTGATAGAATGCAAACTCAACAAGAAATATGTAATTTATTTAATACTGAATAACCTGAACGACCCATAACTCAATTGACAGTGAGTAAAATTGAAAAAAATTAGAGAGACTGGTTCGGTGGAAGATTTACCCAAAACAGGTCGCCCAAATGTTGTCGAGGATACAAAATTGAATATTTTAGTGGTTATTGAAGAAAATCCACATACCAGCGTTCGCCAGGTTAGTCGCGATTGTAATATTATTAAACCTTATTCAATACAGTATTAAAATTAAAAAAAATGGCATCCCTTTAAGATTCAACTTGTGCAAGAACTAAGAGATAATAAAGGTCGGAGGATACAATTTTATGAAACTGATGAATATGTGCAAAGGTTCTAATAAAAATATTATTTTCTCCGATGAAATGTACTTTCTAATTAAATGGTTAAGTGAATCGTCAGAATTGTAGATACTGCGCGAGGGAAAACTCTCGATGGATGCGGGAGCAGCACACACAGTATCTGCAAAAGGCAAATATGTGGGCGGGAATTGTAAAAAAAGAAAAAAACCGGCATATCTTTAATCTCTAATGGTCTATCTCATCCCAACGTTATTAAATTTATTCCCCAGTAGAGTTAATCCTGGAAATGTTGACGTAAGCCTGTGGTATCAACAGGATGGTGCGCCTCCCAATTGTGCAGGAGACGTTCGAAGGTACCTTGACCAAATATTTCTGAACAGGTGGATTGGTAGACGTGGACTCATCTAATGGCCAGCAAGGTCATCGCATCTCAATCCATTAGATTATTTTCTGTGGGGCCATCTAAAGAGCTTAGTTTATAAAAGCAAACCGGAAAACATTGTTAAATTAAATTAGAAGAGAATTAGAACAAAAATAAACAACATTTCTCAGGAACCTATAAGATAGGTTCAGCAATACTTTATCACCGTTTAGGGTATTGTCAGCTACAACAAGGAGTACAGTTGGAACATTAACTATCAATTGATTTTATTATTAACTAACCGTTAGTTCTGGTGACTATTATTTGTTCAAACAAAACATGTAAAATAATGAAGAAAATCAAATGAACGTAATAATTGCGGTTACTGAAAATTTCAACATTTCATCACGAGAATTAGCTACTAGATTCAACATTTCTAAGAGGTCAGTTTTAAAACCTCTCCATAATAGAAAAATACATCCTTGTAAATACCAACTGGTCCAAAAAATACTGAAAATGATTAAAACAGATGAGCAGTTTTCTGTCAATCTCATAAAACGGTAAGAAGTTAAAGACTTTCCGAGCAAGATAGTGTGGAGTGATGAATCTAATTTTTCAGTTATTGGCTATTCAGTCGCAATAATACACATTATTGGTGAGACAATAAGCCACAATTAACCAGACAAAGAAATGTTCAAGAAAGGTTGAAATTTAATTGTTGGTTAGGTCTACTAAATAATCGATTGTAAGTCCTCTTTTTATGATGGTACAGCCAGCTGTAAGATATCAGTTGCTTATACCAAACGATCTATCGAAGTTTCTAGATAGTATTCCCCCAGCTGAATTACCGCAGACGTATTTACTACAGCATGAAGTACCAGCGCAGAATGCAAATAATATTATCCAAGAATTAATCGCTATCTTCTATCATTGTTTGATCTACACAAATAAACACATTGTTGATGGAGAACCTACAGTAATGTTTCCGACACGTTCGCCAGATTTAACAACTCTGGATTTTTTCGAATGGGGTTACATTAAAGATTATGTTTATGTAGCTTGCTCAACAAACTACACCAGAAGAGATGAAATTGCGTATAAGAAATGCTTACAACATGCTTCGTCAGGATGTTTAATTACGAAAATCGTACATAGTGCTTTATTTGAGAAAAACAAAAAAATTTTAATTTTCAAAAATAATTTGTAAACAAAATTTTTTTTGATATAATCTCCAAAAGATGCTTTAAAGATTGCTATTTAAAGTTTTTTGATACTATTAATAATAAAGAATCCACGGGGTGTGACAGGACCCACCCTGTATATAATTTCAAGATTAAGGACAGTATATACTTATAAAGTATTAGAAGAAGTGGCATTTGAACTGTTCTCACTGCTCCATTTTATTTAAAAATATATCTGATTCAGACTGATGGCGCTTTCACCATGTGGGTGGCTTGTGAAATAGTGATATATTTTAAACTTGAATAAATTAAATATATCGTGACGGTCCAAAAAAATCTGCAGTTAGATGGATGAGATTTCATAATTATATTATGCATCTCTTGTTTAATAGGAATAGATGGACATCTTTTCCATCTATTGTTGATTGTGTAGCAACTATTAGACTTATCTGAAAATCAAACCGAAATAGTGGTCTACAAATTAAAAGGTAGTTAACTTGTTTTTATCGGGTTATGATTGTTATAATTATCTGCTTTCTTGTGTGCATTAAATAAATAAAACATGCTTAATTACACTTAGCATTTCAATGCATATCGCGACAAATAGTCCGGTGAATGCTGAATGTGTGTGATTTAGTTTTTCACAGATGGCAAGATGGACGTCCGTAAGGGAGTCAAACCGATCAATTAACCCCCCCCCCTGGAAAATTCAAATGTTTATTTTTATTTATGTGTTTAAAATATCCAAATTTAGTTAGTAGTAACTTTAAATTTAAAATTCCCACTCTAAACAGTTGTCTTCTAAATAGTTTTTCGGCGGGTTCGGCAAGAGCCCAAGAATCCAACTATTATTTAAGGACAATATAAGAGGAATTATTAATATGTTAAGAGTTTACTGTCGCAGGTTGAGGTTGTGTACATCAGTTTGTAACGAAGTGATTTTATTTTATTAAGTTAAGTTAGGTAGCTAGGTGTTATTTGTCTGTTGGAAAAATATTTTATCCATTATAGTACTGCGCTTGTAAATAATAACAGTTTAATTGTTAATTATAGATAGGTAGTAGTGATGTTTTTATGCACATTCCACATAGGCCAAGTGGCCGGCAGTAAGCGAATCGCGACGCACGCATTGTGTCCCCGGCACCCTTATGCCCGCGCTTGAAGGAGCCCGAGACTGAAAATAATCAAATTAGTTTCCGTCCAGCTACTCACCGAGGAACCACGCCGGCCAGCACAGTAAGTAAACTCGTGAGTATAAGGATATATTGGTATTCAAATTTCATGCGGAATTATTCTAAGTCGATGAACGGGTGACGTAGTTATAATATACCGCGCATGACTACCGTATCTCATCCTACTTCTGCGTTTGGCAGTGTCTGGTAGCATGAGGATTTTTACAATCAAGTTAGTCTCCATCTGACCGCTACCCGAAGCACCACGCCGACTTGGATAGTAAGTAAATTCGTGAGTATAAAGAAATAGGTAATTAAATTTAATGCGGAATTTCAATGGGTGACGTAGCTGTAATAAACCGCGCATGACTACCGTATCTCATCCTACTTCTGCGTTTAGCAGTGTTTAGTAGCATGAGGATTTTTACAATCAAATTAGTTCCCGTCTGAGCGCCAACCGGAGCACCACGCCGACTTGGATAGTAAGTAAACTTGTGAGTATAGAGGTACATAGGTATCCAAAGGTAATTGCGAATTTTTCTAAGTCGATAAACGGTGACGTAGTTGCAATATTTCGCGCATGACTACCGCGCTCATCCTACTTCTGCTTTTTGGCAGAGTTTAGTAGCTTAAGGATTTTGCAGAGTATCCGAGACCAGTCCGTTGCTGCCGCCCGTACCGTCCAGACGTGCCGACCCCGACCTCTCCAGAGAGGAAGCCAGCACAGGATCCGGAAGTAGGTAGCAAGGTTTGATAAAGGTTTGGTAAATAATCGGTATTACTTGGCTGGTGAGTACTTTCCGGGCTTTATTTTTTAGAGTTAGTGAACCGCGAGCGCTAAACGTATCCGCCTCATATCCTTCCTTAGAAAGGGAGAGCGGCCGAAGGTTGGAATTAGAACCGCGTTCCACCGCGTTACACCGCGTATTCTCCAGGCCACCTGAGCACGTAAAAATTCTGCAGGGTGACTTGGAGATACTAGCATTTGATACCGTGTGTCCTCTAGGCCACCTGCGTCCGTTTTTTGGCAGGGTTATTTAGAGGGATTTCCGTAACCGCGTGCCTGCCAGGCCACCTGAGCACGTAAAAATTCTGCAGGGTGACTTGGAGGTATCGTCCGTAATCGCGGGTCCGCCGGGCTACCTGAGCACGTAAAAATTCTGCAGGGTAGCTTGGGAGCTTTGACCAGACCGTCGTCGTCTTAGATTTGCAACCGTTCGGCTTGCCACTCCTTCCCCCCCCTTCCAACTTGAACCGCGTTATACCGCGTGCCCTTCAGGCCACCTGAGCACGTAAAAATTCTGCAGGGTGACTTGGAGGTACTGTCAGTTGCCATCGCGTGTTCTCTAGGCCACCTGAGCACGTAAAAATTCTGCAGGGTGACTTAGAGGTACTTCCGTAACCGCGTGCCTGCCAGGCCACCTGAGCACTTAAAAATTCTGCAGGGTGACTTGGAGGTATCGTCCGTAATCGCGGGTCCGCCGGGCTACCTGAGCACGTAAAAATTCTGCAGGGAAGCTTGGGAGCTTTGACCTTACCGTCGTCATCATCAATTTGCCACTGTTAGGCCAGTCACTCCTTCCCCCCCAACTTGAACCGCGTTATACCGCGTGCCCTCCAGGCCACATGAGCACGTAAAAATTCTGCAGGGTGACTTGGAGGTATCGTCCGTAACCGCGGGTCCCCCGGGCTACCTGAGCACGTAAAAATTCTGCAGGGTAGTTTTGGAGTTTGACCATCCCGTCGTCATCATCAATTCGCCACTGTTAGGCTTGTTACTACTTTCCCCCCCTTACCGTAACCGCATTCAACCGCGTGCCCTCCAGGCCGCCTGAGTCCGTTTTCTTTGGCAGGGCGCTTTGGAGGTACTACTTTGGCATATCATAAGACCGGAACCATCCATCAGCCAAGCGATAATAAGTAACCGCGTTAGATAGGCATAGTTTGCTTGTATTGGCGCTTGCTTCCCCTCCTGGTATCCGTCCGCCGTCTGCGTATGACCGATTGATTTATCGCTGCTTACCGTTTCACCGCTTAATTCACCGGCGTACCGTATCGTACCGCTTGACCGCCTGCTTACTGCTCCGCTTGTCCGTAGTTAAGACCGTAGTAGTATAAGACCGCTGGTAGAATAAGACCGCTTGTAGTTAAGACCGTTGTAGTATAAGTTGTAGTTACTAAGGTGTGTATAAAGTGTAAATAAGAATTAGTGTGTAGAATAAATGTACATATATTGAATGAGAGTCTGTTCCTTAACTGTAGTATGTAAGTTCCCTTTTTCCCGACCCCTGGCTTAGCCGTATCTTCACTGCAGTTGCCCGGCCTCTATCGTCCCGCCGATAGAGTAAAGTGGTGTTTCTGCAATCTAAACAGAAACTGGCGCCCGAGATCTCCGTATCGTGAACACAGCCGTAGTGTTGGGCGTCAAAGTGACACTTCCGCTCTTGCGCAGAGCAACGAAGTACGTCACAAGTTCTAAAAGGTGTTTCATAGGAGCGCAAGATTTGAATTGCGCATCAGTTATAATATTAAAAATTATTATTATTATTATTATTTCTGTCATGCTGAATTTTTTACAATGTCCTATAAGTTGACCCCCCTCTAACTACAAGTCTGCGGACGCCCATGGATAGCAAATATATTTTTTTTACGTTTCACGTAGACCTCTGTTTTAAAATGTAATTTATAGATGTTTTGTATATATTTTTAAAAATAATGGAAGCAATTTATATAAATGGGTTCTTATTATTTTTAAAATTGGGATTTTTTAAGTTAAATAAAGCATTGTTATATTATAAACGAGGTAATTTTACAATTAGACGTAATTTATGTAATAAGATTCTATTGAACGAATTGGGAGCAATTTATATTTTTACAGTTTCATTAGGAAGAACCTAGCTAGTAATGTTATTCTTGGTTGTGATGTATTTTATGGGTAAGATATGTTCTCAACCAAAAATTAAGTCTGGTTACGTATCTTTACTCATAAGTTATTATCATTATCTTTATTACTTCCTTGAATGTAAACCAGAACACATAATCTTAACCATTACTTAAACTTAGTACATACAACTATAATATTTTGTTTATTACCCTAGTAAATGAACTGCACTCTAATTAATTTTCTGATTAAAATTTCTGTTGGTTTAATATTCTCATGAAGAAAATATAAGCCACCGCCTTCATAATATCAAATATTTATTAACAGGTCGTTCACAAGTATAATTATATTAAAACCAGACGACAGTGTTATTTTTAAAACTATAATATAATATATTTATTTAGGCAAACTGAGAATTGAATTTACAGTACATATTCACAAAAGTTATCAGAAAAAGAAATTGTAAAAGAATAAAAACATTGTATGTCTAGGATAATTTTCTGCATACTGTGTAACTTAAGTACTTTAAAATATTTCGGGGTGGTATTCCTTAGCTGATTTTAAGAAGAAAAATTCATGGTATAAACAGATGACCAAACATTCTTCGTTTTGGAGATACAGAGTGTCGAAATTTCCAAGAAATCGTCAGAAAAAATACGGATTATTTTGGTTTTTTTTTTGGTACTAGTTTACATTTTATAACTATTGCAGATGAGTGTTTCTATGCGACACAGAGTCACATAGAAACACTCATATGCAACAGTTATAAAGTGTAAACTAGTACAAAAAAAGTATCAAAATAATCCGTATTTTTTTCTAACGGTAGTTATATTAAACCAAAACGTAAAATAAGTATTGTTGTTATTTATTTAAATGACCAAAAGCTCAGGATTTATCAATATCATTCCTATTTTTGAAGTTAACGGTCAAGAAAAGCATATAAGTTTAAGAAATACATAAATATTTAATTCAAAAGTTTTCAATCAGATTGAATCAACAGCATTTAAATTTATAAACATATGAAAATTAAATTTTTTGCATAACAATACGTTTTTTTCTTTCATCGCAAAGCAAAACAGCTATTTCCTACGTTTCAGTGTGTGTATATTTTTTGTTTATTAATAATATATAAAGCGACACAAAATATGATGGATTGTCTGAAGTTTACTAATAATATTTAAAGCATAATTTAGACTTGCCTCCGTATTTTATTAGAAGTTCGCGGTAATAAATCATATATTGTATTAATTTATTTCAATAAAAAAAGGATACGATAATTAATCATCATATCACATACCTGTTTGTTCAAAAATATACAAAAAATTCAATGCATTTAAAAAGCAATTTAGATAAATGTAAGTTTATTAAATAATTTATTATTATTTAAAATATTTTTATTCTTCTTTTTTTTGTAGTTATTCAAATTAATAAAGTGTATACACGTGTGCAATATTTTGATTATTTCTTTTCATATAAGGTTAAATAAATTTTGCAAATTAATTTTTTCAATTATATTTTTTATTATAATTTTTGCACATGTTCTTTTATCTTACAGAGAGAATTTCCATTTTACTCAATACTATAAATTTCAAACTCTTGCAATTTTTTTTATCAATGAGCTAGTCAGAAAGTTAGAAGGTTCCCTTAAAAATTAGTTAGAATTACGATCCCTTTTTTAGTTTGTACAGACGAATTAATGATTCCCTCACAAACCTTAAACATGATTTGGACCTTTTTCTGTTGTTTTTCGTGGATAAAAAATAAGTTAATGTTTTAACCTACTACCAATAACAAATATAACAACAAGTATTAGAATAACAAATACAATTAAATACAAATATTTTAATAATTCCACTGGGTCCTGTTCGTTATCTGTGCATATAAAGGGCCTTTATAAAAAAGTTCTGGGCGTTCCTGCTTTTGAACGAATAGGTATCCTTATGAAGATTAATTATTTTTATTCATTGTTATAAGGAAATCACGATTTGTCAAATGCTCTATTACAATAGTCTGACAATAAAACGTGAGAAATAATCTCGGTCGAACGGTAAAAGTAATTGAAGTTTCTTACAAAGCATGAATAATTTGACACAAATACATGATGTACAATTTATCTCCTTTTCCATTATATAAGTTATGTTGTAGCATGGGTGTTCCAGCCAATCATTTTCTTGCTTTTATGTGAATAAAAATTCAATACAGGTTAAAAATATCATTTGTATAGGAAAATGGTCTCTCTATTATTTTCATTTGAAGAACTTGTCGTCGGATAATAATAATTATAGTAATAATTTTCACTTTGTCTCTTTATCACCTACCTCTCCTGGCATAGTAAATATTCCAAGGTCCTATAAGCCTAACGCTGAATTTTCAGAGGCCTATTTTTCAGAAACGCTTGAGAGGGGCGCCCTATTATTTTGACAAATAGTTGTTTGTGTTGAGGATGAGGACTGCAAACTCACGAAGTTTGAATCGGAGACTTTAATGTCTTACTCTTCTCTTATTGGAAAAAAAATCCACCTAGCTACACTGAAAATACGTAAGTACTGAAAGATATACCTAAAATTATGGCACTACTCAAAAGGTATTCAAATCAGTTTCTGGACATCGAATCCAATGAAATTGATATCATTGACCTTCAATACTTAATTCATGTTCATAGTCACCTCTTAGTCTTAGCAAATAACTAATGGCATGAAAATTGGACAAGGTCTTCAGGATCTACTACCAGTACTTAATTCTAATTATCTCAAACTAAATTAAATTAGAAATAAGCAATAGTAGAGATCTAATATGCGACATCAGAGATCATCTTTTGCTCACTGGAAAGATTAAAAAGGATACTGCAATGCTTGCCATTTACTGGATGTCCTAGTCCACAGAATCAGTCTCTGCCCTAATTGCAATAACAAACGCCACTCCAACTCCTGGTGTGACTCAAGTGCTTGAAAGATTCGCTGAAGGTAAATAAATAAGAAACTAGGGTCCGCTAGTTATAGTATTATTAATGTAATCATTAGTTTTATTTAATATATTACTTCACATTGATAGAAAGACGAGTACATTACTACGTGGATAAATCTTATTTCTTTTTCTGTTTTCTCCTAGAAGATAAATCCATGCAGGCTTATTTCTCATTCATCTAATTAAATTAGATTAACCAGTTTATGAGCTGTCTTCCCATAAGGTGAATCTCCATTAGAATATTTACTTTGAAATGCCTAGATAGATAGATAGTTAGATTGCGAGTAGGTCATTAAGGCTCTAGGCCTCCCTTCACTGCAACCTAAAAAGAAGAAGCCTAAAAAGTTTTAGGCAGGTATCCACCACCACATATGTGTGGTGTAGTGTGGTGTGATGGTGGATTTATGCTCCAAATGTCGTAGCCCTTGGAGGAGCAGGATTTGTCACTTGTCACTATAACTTGAAGTGGACTTGAGGGTTCTGTGATGTGATGCACATTAACAATACCAATCCTACTGTAACATCGGAATTCAAAACAAATTACAATCTTCTGGTTTCAGTTGCCAAAAAACTGAAATTAAATAATTCTCTATCTAGTTCAAGAACTTTCTGATTCCAATGGAAATTAAATAAACATTCTTTAACACTACTTTATAAATATAGACATAAAAGCCTCGACAGCTTGAATAACAAATAAGATGCAGGTAGCATTAATTAGTCTTAAATATGGGCTTGGTATCAATCTCATCAATATTTATTGGTTTGATTTTCTATAACTTTATTATGAAACAAAGGAATACTTTGAAATCAACACTTCAATAAAGGCAATAAAACGGTATACACTGAGATCGATTTTATAGCGCTCTAAAAACGCATTTTTGATCTACTCCAGTCACTTTGTTAGCTACAAGTGGAACATTTAATAAAGCAGTTGTCAAGTTTATGGCTTAATTATCTGAATATAAAAGTGAATTTCTTGTCCTCAGGATGCTGGAATTGTTGTCCGTCCACTTAACACTAGAGTACTTAGCGGTAGAGGAGCCTATTACCATATAAATGCAAACATAATGCAATACATAAACAGTGCAAAAGACGAGGAAACCGATTAAATTAAACAGTTTACGGTGAATCATATACATAAAATGTCGAATTAATTTTTAATGATACTTTTAACATCCAAATAATTAGAGGTCAGCATAATAGTATGTGATATTTAATATTACATTTCGGATGCATCGACGGTCATAATTCTTTGCATAATTTTATAGAATTGTTTCAAATTATCACATGTGGTCAATATAATAATAAAATACATACAGTGGCGTTGCAGGAATTTTAGGACATTACACCCCCAATAATTCGAATATATGAAAAAAATTAGACGTTACCGGCTTTAAATACATCCATAGTTATCCCCGCATGGAGTTGAAACTCAATACTTACTTAGTAAAGTGATTGGCAAGGTATTGAGAAAAAATGGTTTGTCAGCTCTGACTGGTATAGTTTTCGTTCCTAGTTGTTCAACCACACAAGCAGTGCCCAAAATCGTGAGTGATTATTGGGGACCTTGAGGAGCCACATGGCTGTCACAATATATAATCGTACCAAGACTCACGATGAATTAATAGAGAAAATTCTGCTATTTATAATTAAATGATTACCTGTGTCCCTTTTTTAAGTCCTTTATAAGGAATCTTAAACAATGCATCTTCACGAAAAATAATAATTCGGATTTTAATAGATCACTGATGATGTATCTGAAAGTTCAGTTTTGGGGCTCCTACTATCTTTAATCAACGTGAATGATCTTTGAAAATTTACGAAATCAAATAAATCTATTTATACAGTCTCCAGAAATGTTCGCCAGATTTGTTGATTGCATTGTTTGGAATTAGTTAGGGAAAGGTAAACGAGGGTAAGCTCACTCTAGAAAGGGTTCCTGGAAAACTTTGTAGCAATGGGGCAGCTCACATGGGAGCGTTTTGAAGGCGTTTTATGAGAACAATTAGTTTATGTTCTTCGACTCCATCGTGTTGACTACAACCTACATGTTTTGAATCAATGCCCTTCTACACAAGACATTCAGGATTGGATCCAAAAATTCGAAAGAGAAGGAACCAGCGTAGAAAAAATCCTGCGGTTGTCATAGAGCACCAAGCACTCGGTGAGAGAATAGGCCGCCACTTTACACATGAGCCTACATAAAAATTGTCTGTCTTTAACTGAAGATTTTGACAACATTTCGTTAGCGATGAAGCCCACTTTCATCTAAATGTATCGGTAAATAAACAAAATTTCCGTTATTGGTGTGAGGTAAATCCAAAAAAAAAACATCAGAGACCCTTCCACATTCCAAATGTTACAACAGTATGAGCCGCAATGTCAGCTGCGAGCAAAATCGTCTCTTATTTCTTTGAAGATGCTCGAAGAAGAACAGTATCGATAACTTCTGCCAGATATACTGAAACTCTGGAAAATTGTTAAGTCCTCAACTTCAATATTTCGATGGTTTCAATAACGAAACCTAATTCCAACAAGATGGCAATAGCACAACTGTTAATACTTCTGTGGAGGTCGTTGTGATAATGTGTCCGAGAAAAGTAATCTCCAAACGAGGTGATATTGACCACTGAGTAGCCCGGATTTAACTCCCATGGAGGAATTTTTGTTTCTGCTATCATTAGATTAAATATTTTTCTCAATTCTTTCAACCTCTTCAGACCTGACAATATTAAATTATATGACAATCATTGTTAAGATTTGTACATTATAGCAAATTTTGATAATACCAAGTCACAAACTTATCTGAAACTGACGTACACTACAGTATACGCCTGGTCTGAGGAGGTTAAGAGCGATAATCCCGTATTTTCGACTTTTTAATCATCATCTATTAGTACAGTTTTTCTATTTTTGGCAGATAAACTTTTATAACATTATGTATATGTTTTGGCTGTTTAACATTATCAGTTGTTGGTAACTCTAGTTCAGCTTATTTTATATGCCTGAACAATTTAAGTAATAAAAAGAAAACGATAAAAAACGCTACGGCAGAACAACATTTCACTCTTTCGTAAGTAAACCAACATGTTCATTATCATTTTAAGTATATGAGCCATAAAAATTAAATGTTAATCTATTTTACAGTGATATTAAGGCTGATAACAGTACAGATAGGACCTTAATAATTTGCTTATTGGATGTTGAATCGGCAGTAAAAATGGAACAAACGAATGCTGATTATTTTTTTATAGTAAAGGAAAAATACTGAATCCTCACTGTGTGTGAGAATTATTTGAAATCAGATATAAGATAATAAACTAGTTCCTCACTAAAAGGAAAATTAAAACTAGAGTTATCCGTAATAAATACTGAAAGGTGAAATAAAGGCCCCTGAATTTTTAGTTAGTTGGAGCTTAATTTAATTGTCTAAATAACAACTTTTTCGAGTTTTCATCTTGACAACATTTTAAATTTAAGCATTATATAGAACATTAACAAATAAATCTGTATAAATAAACGGCGAATAATAGTTATTGTTCTAATGCATTTTTTGTAATATCTTATTTAATGAAGCCAATGGCTCTTACCATCATATTATCTTATTAAGTATTACCTAAATTTTTGTTAATTTGAAAAGAATGAAGCACATATACATCATTCTGTCTGTTCTTCAATATTCAAATCCGCCTTATGCTTGTTAAATTTAATTCGACTTGATCGTTTTGTTTGACCAATATACTTCTGATACACTTTCAACTGTGGTGATGTTTATTTATTTATATTCATGTTTATTTAATAATGGGATTCTCTATTCTTATAGAACATAACTAATACAAGCATTTTTGTTTATTAAGGTTTGACAACCTTTTCAGCAGAGTCTGTCTGCATCTGTGTGTTTGTTATTGTTGACAAGATAACTCGTCTCAAGTGGAACTGGGCTTAGCATGTAATGAGTTTACCGAATAATAACTGGACCAGACGGATAATGGTGTGACAACGCATTGCGAAGAACAAGACATCCTTCATTCTGATGGACAAATGATATTAAAACACATATCAACAAACCGAATGCTTGTTGCATAAAATCGCGTGATATGGAAAACGTTAAGAGAGGCCTATGTCCAGCAGTGGACAATCCAGGCTACAGGCTGTTTAAAAAAATAGTTTTGATAAAAGAAAGAGACAATAATTGGTCATTCACTTGACATTTGAACTCAAATGTAATTCCGTATTAATACCTTAGATAATCTGATTTATTTTTAAGACACCTTAAATTCGTATGTAATAATTACCTGATTAATTAATTTCATTGTCTATGTTTCTCTTTATCCATTAATTAAAAAAGTTTATTTTTGAAAACCACACTTACACCTTGTTACCTAGGTAGAACCATTATAAATTTAAAGTTTGTATGAATATAGTGAGAGCTATCAAAAAGTTTCACCACCCCAATTTTCGTCGAGTTGTATAGAAACCACTTAAGGAACCTCCGCCACTGAGAATTAAATATACATGAATACTATAGTGAAATCTACAAATTTAACACCGCCTTTGCTTTGCACTTGCAATTACTAAGTACAAGACTTTGTTTTGTTTGCATTTACCTAAGAAACAAGACTTACTTTGATCGTGCTTTGCAATAAAATTATAGTTTATTAATTAAAGTTGACAGTTGCCGTTTGTGCTAATTAAATTAGTAAAACGTACTGTTCTCGTTAAAATATACTATGTTAAATAACTCCTATTGTTTATAGTATTTGCTAAAGTTTTTCGAATTTATTCTATAGTTTTAATTTATATTATTGTTACTGGTACTACTTTTTGTTATTTGTAAAGGAATTTTATTAATGTAGGTATATTAATGTTAAAGTTACAATCAGGTAAGATTCGCGCAATAGAAAAAATTTTTTTGCCTTAATGTTAATTGTAGTAAAGTGTAAAATTAACTTATTAATTCATTCACTAAAAAAGCGAATGTGAGAATAGAAAATGTTTAAAATTTTAATAGTTCAACTTTTTTACAATTACTCGTTATTATAAAAACAGTAATTTGTGAGGTTATAAACTAAGGCCATATGCCCACTTAAGAAATAGACTTTGTATCGTAGATATCTTTAATAGATTTACTGGTTAAAGTTGAGGAAACCTTTACTGTCGATTCGAAGGTCAGTTTTTTACTTGTATAAAACATGATGATAATGATCAAAAGTAGTGCAAGTAACTGAAGAAATTGGTGTTAATAACATATCACAAAATCATCAGATCAGATGTTCAACAGTCTGTCGAATTTTTAGACGACAATTTAGGCGACCGACACCTCATGGACAGAGCAGAAGAATTATTTGCATGCTTCGGGCTCGTTAAAAGTGCTAGAATATCTACCACAATCCAATAGTAAATGTAACCAGTAAAAATTGTTTCTCCCATACTGATAAAAAAACCCAACGCCAACTAATCAGTTGTAATCTTGTAGGCCATTGAGTTTGGTAGGCTTTGATGAAGAGGAGCAAAACCAATATGTGTCAACGCATTCCAGAGTTTTCAAACTATTGGCTACTAGTTCATAAGCAGTACATCAAAAGAAACTAGTTGTATCTGCATCTGGAAAATTTATTACTTAGCATTCAGTAGTTGACCAATATTTGCTGTAGTTATTATTTAAAAAATTTCGTTTCTTAAAAAATATGAAGGGGAATGAAAAACAGCTTACACTCCAGAGACAAAATTTTTATAATAGTAAATGATCTCCACTGTATCACATCAGCTTTTAAATGCTGCTGATGTCACCAACAAGGACGAGGCTTAACTTTCCAGTTTTTATTCAAACTTGTGTAGAATAGAGTTCGAACCAGATGGTAACCTAAAAGTGAACTACTCTTTATCGTTGAAGCAATTGATGTTTTAGTTTTATTAACAATAAACATATGCATGTGAGATATCAACGATGACTGGAAGAAGTTGCGAATTGTAACCGACTTAAAAAAAACTATAGTTTTTTCTTGCATTTTTGGTGTGGTCTTGCAAGCGAATTTTGTTCTTAACCTTATCTACCTTTGCCAACCAAATTTTATATTCGCCATTGGCTACCAACATTGGCCTTAATTTTTGGACTGAATCCACTTTAGTAAGAATCAATTTAAAAAGTATGTAAAGAGATATAAAATCAAATAAATGAGATTTACACACATTAATGGAATTATTCCAAAATTAAATTAATTTCTTAATTTCGTCATACGATAAAGAAAATTTTGTCATATGACAAAAAGAGTTTCTTCTCTATTTTGTTGTGTGTAGACAGTTAATGATTCAGATATGGTATAGACACGATGGACAAGGGGCTTTTTCTTACTTATTTAGTACCGATTATCCTGCCGTGGGGCAAATTAAAAATGTATTTGTAATTTGTTTTCGACTGAGGTGAGATATATAACTTTCGATGCCCTAGATATAATTCGACTACGTATTAAATTGTAGAGCCTCGTCGTGTTAGTTATAGAGTTACCTAACACAAAGTTCTAAAATTTTACGGTGTTACTTCGGTGACTTGGGAGTAGGTTCTCAAAACACTCAATATTATCGAATACAGTTTACTGATTTAATACATGAATACGTCGTGTCGGTACGTACACATACATGTACAAGTACCTATACATTATAAAATGTCACAGTGGATTAAGGACCCACCTTGAATAATTTTAAAATTAATCTACAAATAAATCTAATAAGTTTATGAGACATTTGTTGTTAAATTTTTCGAAATTCGGACACGGTTTCAAACGACCCATGAAACTATAAAAGCGACATAAATTTATAGCATGAAGTTGGTTGGTATCCAAGAGAAGGGAGACGTTAAAGCATTTGTCATTTTTGTAAAAATTCCAAACGGTCATATAATTTATTTGTACTTTCAAGTGTCTTTTACTTTGTATAATGGTATCCTTTCGTAAAATGTCCGACACCTCCCAAATGCTAGCTGGATACATGTATAAATAATAAATTGAAAATGTTGTTTAATATTAACAGGCCTAAAGGTTTTATTATGTTATCAAGAAGATAAATCCAGATAATTTATTACACAGAATTAACCACAAGAAAGCGTTTAAAGTTACTTCACTCTTATGACGACAAAAAATTAAATAAGTAGAAGTTTGGTATAGTTAATCCGACATATGTCTCATATCATTTAGCATTTACTGCCAGAAACAAAAACGGATTATCGTATGGACTGTAACTAAACGCTTTAGTTTCGCGTCTGCTTATAGCTAGGAATAATGGACAGAACGACACAATATTTAGGGGACTGTAAAGTTATGAACTGAAATGAATTAATTGAAATGAGATTATGTTTATAAATACTAAAACAGCTTTTTAAAGATTAACAGTTTATTCTATAATAATAATAATATTAATAATAATAGTGTCTTTATTAGGCGGAGTTCAGTCCATAAGACTGCTACACTCAACCATTAGTGTTGATTTCTTAGACATACAATTTCACGAGACAAAGAATTTGTCGACGCGAGTTACTACTCCTCGAAAGCACGCCCTCAACAGCTAAAGCAAGGCAATGTGTATTTTTAATTTCGCAATCATAACAGTGTAAAAAATTATAATATACGACTTTCATACGGCTGATAATTATTACCAGGTGCCGGAAATAAATGCCATTTTCCAGAGCAGGTGGTTATAAAAAAAAATAAATATAAATATAAATAGTGTGGCCTCGTGGTCGAGTGGTAAGTACATTTGCCTCTCACTCTGTAGTCACAGGATCAATCCCCGGTCGAGGAGCTAAGTTTTTCTAAACCAGAAATTAATCCTAACGTGCTCGAACATTGGGTGTATGTCCATTGTCTATAAATGTCCTCTCCCACAGAAGGTACCTTTAGGGATACAGGGGGTTATATTACTGGTGGTGTTTAATTTTAATTTTTTAATAAACACACCACATATAAATTCATGTGATGTGTTTATTGATATACCTGTAATATATGCAACCAGTATAACCAGTATCCGAGGCAGAAAGTTGCAGTAAACCTGAATATACGTATATAAAATTATACGTAAATTGGCACTTATTCCCAAATTAACTTAGCAACACGAAAGCGTACATTTATTTTCGTGGAGTGATGTTTGGTTTGGTTATCGCATAAAACGCTCTTCGCAATGGCTCAGTCACTACAAAACATGATTGAAAACTGTAATGACGTTATAATGTTAGGATCACAGATTGTGTGTACTCCGTGCAATTGACGTTACGTATTTCATACACGCCGTGATTGTGAAAGATATTTAAATTCGGCTATCTATCATCACAATATTGCTGGTACAGTTACAAAAGAAGATTTTTTATGTTTTGTGTGTTATGCTCGTGCACGAGTCTGTCTTGGAACGTAGTCGATAATGCTGAGTTTAGAGGTTTCTTTGCAAAAAATGCGTACGAGTGTTCAAAATAATAATTTAACACCCACGAATGCATATTAGTTGTAACCATGCATGTTAATGTGATGGCTCACTTCAGTCATTACGAATAATACATTATACCAAGGGGTATGTATTTCATTGTTCATTTTATACTTATACCATTTGGCAGTAGTAGCTCCCGGTCTTGGACTCTGGTCCAGTTTTCTTTCACTGAATATTACAATAAAAAAAGAAAGTATTCTTTTCACCACTGTTTTCAGTTTTTTTTTTGCAAAAACCTGTAGGAGGCACGCAGTATACAAATATGTGTATATATAGATGAATGGGAAATTCTAGTTTATAATTTTTTTCCTCGAAAACAGCATAGTGTGCTACTCTGATTTTTCTACATTATACTGAAAAGAAGCTGTTTTTCTCATCCGGGTTACCAGTTGTTTTTTAGTACGCACTAGACACGCACTGTACAAGTATGTAAAAGTTAAATGTAGAATTCGATACTATAATTTTTTTTCTCAAAAAACAACACAGTGTACCACTGTGATTTTTCTACAGTATGCTAAATAGATGTTCTTTTCAGCCGTACTATCAACTTTTTTCAAAAACTTCTACGAAACACGCAATTTGCAGACCGTTTATTTTTCGAGTTATTACATCCTAAAAAATATTTAATAAAACTCTTCAATATGACCTCCATTTAGCTGAATATTTTTGGCATCTTCGCGGAACTGAGCTGATGACTCTTCTGAGAGTGTTGGCATTTATTGTGCCGAAAACGTCCCTAAATCTGTCTTCCAAAATATCGATAGTTTCCGGGCTTTCAAAATCATACACTTCATTTTTCACCGCGCCTCACAAATAAAAATTAGGAGGGGTTATATCAGGCAAGCGGAAGGCCACAATACTAGTCCTCTATTTGAAATTATGCGGGTACCAAAAATTTTCCTGCAATATCCGCCTAACATTATTAGTATTATGTGCAGGACACTTGGTGGAACCACGATTCGTTTATTTCATGTTCTGTAAAAAGCTGTCTTATCTCGGGTAAAACTTGATTTTCCAGAAGTTCACGATAGACTGTTCCCGTTAAATTGTTGTGAAAAATGAATGGACCAATTAGATGATGAAATCAAAATAATAATTAAAGAAAAGGTGATAGGCAGATCATAGGAGTAGATTAGGTAGAGAAAAGGTAATACCTATCATGTCGCACCAAACATTGACTCCAAACCTAGTTTGGAATCTTCTTTGCGTAGTTACATGCGGATGTTTTGTGGCCCAATGGTGATAATTATTGTGCTTGTTAAAGACTCCACAATTTATAAAACGACTTTCACCGGACCATATAACTCTCGATTGAAAATCAGGTTGTCCTTCGCATTTCTGATTAAAACAACGACAAAATTCAAGTCTTCTACCAAAATCGTTATTGTTTAAAGCTTGGACAATGGAAGGTTTGTACGGATGATATTTCCTTTGTTTTAATGCCTTCTGTACAGTTATCTTTTATTATCAAAACTCCCGTAATTTAACAAATTGCTTACAATTCTTCCAGAAACTGTTCTATGTGTTGCATAGAAAATGATTACTTGATTACAGCCAATAATAGAAAACACAAATTTGCGATTTTTTTTTTGGTAAATTCCAAAAATAGTTTCAGTTAGCCATGATTTCTTAATGTATTTGAAATCAGCATAAAATTTCCTAAAACTTATCCTATTTAAGCGACTTTGTAACTCTTACCAATTTCCGAGATCCCAATGGTGAGCATCGAATTTGGGACATATGGTTTATATTTTTTTGCTTAGTTCTCATTTTAAATTTTGTACAAATTTTTGCTATCAGTTAATTTTTTCGTTAATTTCTCTTACATCTGTAAATTTATTAATTAATACTTAAATAATTTTAGTGCTTTTAAACCCTAGACATCATTTAATATTTATTATATTGTAAGATTTTTTAAAATTTTTATGCCTAACTAATATTGTATTAATAAATCTTATTTATATTTTAGTTTTCTTGGCTATTTATTTATTTTTCATATAGCAAGAAGGATCTGTATGACCTTTGGGACCATTTCAGGTATTAGATCTTACAATTTAAGATCGTAATAGACTATAAGCAGACGAATTTCTAAAATTACAAGATGCTAAAAGAAAAATTTTAGTAGATATTAACTTATTTTTTATAAATCTAACTTTCAGATTATTTTTAAAATATACTAAACCAAATGACGGTTCGTTTCATTAATAATGCTTTGTACCTAAAAAAAAATTATTTTCTGATAGCAATAAATACAGCACTTATGAATTAAAAAATACATTTATCCAGATAAATATTTGCGGATGAAAACGACCGAATGCAGTCATTATTCTTATTAATAGTTACTAGTTAAAGTTTTATTTCCTTGTTCTATTCCTATAGCTCTTCTGAATAAATAGGGAAAAATTCTATTTAGAATAGTAGTAATATATCCATAATCCCCACAGCCCTAAATTAGTTTTTCGGTTAGCAAGCCGACCCATGCTGAACAAAGGACGATTTGTCCACTCGGTAAAGATAAGTCAAAAATGTCGGCAATACTTAACTATAGAGAACTGTAACTAAACGCTTGTAAAGCATGTGAAGTTTTAAGTTGATAGGGTACTGGCATACTTGAATGGGTGAACACATGTGTTAACATTCCCAGCAAGTTCCCACAAGCACTTATATGACAAGATTTTCATCTTAGAGTATGTGGTAAAATAGCACGTCTCTTTCTAGACCTACCGAAATTAAAGTGTGTCTTTCTCAGGCAACCCGCGAAATCGTTCGATTTTATTTCCTTTGTCACAAGAAATGCACCGAGTATGGCGCTGCTATTGTACATTGCCCGTAAATTCACACTAAAATGATGGTCATTCTCTGCGTAATAAAGTTTTTAAAATATTTTTTACGAATAAGGAAGATTTCTACTCGTACATTGCAATTCCAGCTGTGGTATTTGTATGTTCACCATATTACACTTATTAGCCCTATATTAGGTATAACTGTTATTGGTGCAAAGCACTGATAAATATGTAACTATGTCAGAATTGCTTGAACAAAATGCAGTTCGGATACAATTGGAAGATCTTATAGTTACTGTCGTATACAGAGAAGCTTTGATTTGTAATCAAAATAATAAAATTAACTGTTTTTTAAATTATTTTTCATTTCGCCAATCAAATTGGTATCATCTGGAGGTTATTAAAGCTAGTTTTAGTTATAATCATCAAATAAATTATTTCACAAGATTGTGATAAGCTTAAATGCATATGGAGTCTCTGATGATCCCAGTAGGGGAATGATGTTGGCCAGACCATTTGTTTCCAAACTGTATTATCTTCAGAAGTTTCTCTTTTGAATCGACTTTTCGGAAAAGAAAGGAAGTTCATAATTTGACCTACATATTTGTTTATACATTGTTTGTATCTTTGTCTTCACAAGCAAACAGAAAGTCAAGAATACAACAAATTTTGTCTAGAGGGTGAAAATTGGGGTAGAAACTTTTTAGTCATTGACAATAAATCTAAACAGATGAAATTAAACTTTTTTTTCTTTATTAAATCAGTTCAAAATACAAACACATATAAACGGCCTTATTCATTACACAGATTAAACAGTTTTAGTATAATCATATCCTTACATATTTAATAAACACTGCAATACGTTTTCGAAAACGTGCTTATTAGTTTCTTTTATTATCACACATCAAGAAAACATGTAAGATTATTATTCCTTAAAATTTAGGGGGTATGTATTATCAACTACATATTCTATTGAACATACTACTAATAAAGTTATAATTATATTAAAAATATCATTATGATAATGGTAATTAAGATTAAGTGAATTTGCTAAGGTGAGATCAGTTTTGGTGTATTTTTTTTTTTCAAATGTAATAATAATTATTGATATGTATCTCACATCTTTGTAACGTAAAAATCTGTGTTTAAGAGTATCTTTTTCTATAGGTATAACATCAAATGGTTCATTCGCAGTTTTCCAAATTTTGCTGCGGATATGTGGAAAAAGAAATAGAACACTATATCCACTTCGAGTAGAGCTGGAAATTTGAGGTTTGGAATGTTCATAGATGTTTCTCTAAAAGCAAAGACTAAAACTGTTACAAACATATTATTTTGCCACTGAGTTCAGAAATAGTGCTAGAAATTCAGTAATCTTTTCCAGAAGAGTTAGAAATGTATGAATATGAAGAAGGAAATTAAATTTCCTCATATTCAGACTGCGATTTATTCGTGTAGACCTCTCCTTTACAAAGCACCCAAAGGGAAAATGTCTAGAAGTATTAGATTGACTGCATGATATCACCAACTAGCTGATGTCGTCATGTTGACGCGGTGAGGAAAATTTGTCCGCATTAAAGCCATTTCTCATGCCGTGTGGCACGTAGTGCTGGCTGAAAGAACATATCCTCGAGATATACATCTTCCAACTGGAGCTATAAAATGATTGTCAGCTAATTGCAATAGCATTCAACATTGACAGTAACCGTTTAGCCATCTTAGTTTTTTTAAAAAAGAACGGCCCAATGATGTGGATGTATTGGTTTTTCTTCAATTACTAGGAAGGTATTTGTATGTCTCGAAATGTGACAACTTTGCTTATTAACATATCCGCTGATGTGGAAATAAGTTTCGTCGCTGAAGATAATTGTGTTACAAAATTGACGAATTAAGATTTTTGGATTTTCGGTGACATTTTCACTAACTCTACAGATACTAATTTGAACAAACACTACAAGTATTCACTAGCCTCTTTACATCAAGAAGCGAATTGGACGCCTGGAATTTACTGATTAGGTTGCAAATTGTGGTGTCTTTAGGCACATGATTACGACGAAAAATAATACGCAGTTAGCGAATTGTATTTACAACTGTGAATGCAAATTTTCGTAAAAGATTTGTACGATTTTCACAGTGTTCTTCCGCTGCTTGATTAAATTGCTTGATCTCTTGATGACAGAAGTCAAATATAAACAATCGAGGTTAGACAGGTCAAAAATGGGGCAAAATTCGAGCCTCAAGTTCAAAATGGGGCCACTTTATATATGGAGGTTTTAAAACTAACAACGATTTCGACACTAAGGAAGAAATTAAATTTCGTCCGAAATTTGTATGAAGAACCGATATAGGTGCTAGCCACCTATTCATTGAATGATAGGATAGTTTGTTCTTGCGAATCACCACGTTTTATTCAAACCCATTTTAGAAAAGAATGGACAAGAATAAGGTCATTAAAAAGTTAAAAAATTTTTAAAAAATGTCTGAATCAATTTGAAATTGGCGCATGAATGCCACTATCAGGTCGAACGGCAATGCTATTGACGCATCTAAACATATTTTTGCCACACAAAAATTATGGCAAATTTGAATTAGAATATAGTTTCTTTTGAATCAATAATTTTCGAAACGTTTCATATAAAAAACTTTTATTGAAAACTTCCGTCGAGTAAATAATTCCTAATAACTCACATTAACGAACATTAGTTGGCTCATATTTACTGTATGTACTTGTAAACAGTCGCTGAAATAAATTATGAGTTTCATGAGTTCATGAAATCTATGTCACCATATTATTATCATATGCTTCAATTTAAACAAGGGTACATTTAACAGAAGGTTATATACAAGTCTTTAAAACTGAAGGGCCACTTAAAACAATGTTAACACATCATTGAGCTTTTAAAAAAAAGTGCCGATGTCAAAATAAGGCACCTCATAAATCAAATATTTATCTCTTTGAGCATCAGATTCAAGCAGGTGTAAAATGAAAAGGATATGTATACATGTTTTCAAGGGGATGTGACAATTTAAAATAATTACATAAATCGGTTTTAAAACTGAAAAGTCAAAAATGTTAAATCTGCATTCCGGATATGGAATAAAATATAAAAAATTAAAAAACTATGTTGTGAAGTTTTATGTAAACGTTTTGCAAATGATTGCTTCTAATGTATTATTTCTCTTGAGTTAGAAATGTAGTAACTAAATTGTATATCACTAGTTTGTTGAGAAATAAAAACATTTTTCTTTTAATTTAATAAATAACAGTATATTTTTTTCAACAAAATGGTCGACTCCTTTTTAATTTGTATGTACAGAAAGGTTATATTAAATGTCTTTATTACGTTGTTGGATAAAAAAATTAATTATTTATTTGCAAATATTACATACTGGCATAGATACAGAATATTGTCCACATACATTTTTACCACAATTCTCGCATTCTTGCTGCTTTTACGATCTTTCCCTCTTGGACAAATATGACAACGTCGACCTTGATCTTTACTTGAGAAGGGCATTTCACAAACGGAAAGTTCAGAAACTACAAGAGTCATGTATCTTTTTATGTCTGCATGCAAGTTTTTTGAGTTTTGGTAACGACGAACAATATTTCTTTTGTAAAGCTATTTTCCTAACCCTAAGAGAAATAGTCTGCGGTTATCCAAATTTCCGTTTTGCCAGTCTGAATTTTTGTTTGCCCATAATTTGTAGTCATTTACCCCACCAATATCTAGTAAATGATAAAATAAAGCAACTGGCCATCTATTAGTTTTCCTTTGGGTAGAATACTCTTTGGCCAATTTATTAGTCGTGTCAACTGCACCTTCTGTTTTATTATAGTGCAGTACTATATCACGCTTGAATTATTTCCCCGCCAACCGCGTCTTCGTGATGTTCTGCGGATAGTAAAATAACAGCTTTTTTAGGGACATAACACACCACGTTTTATTTTTATTGAAAGCAAACATACTAGAATATTGGTTTTTATATGAAGTAGGTAGTAACTCCTTAGGTGTAAATGTCTTATTTTTGCGTAAAGTACCACATAACATAATATTTTTTTTTCCAAAGTTTATCTGCTAAATCTAAACTGGTAAAAAAATTGTCAGTGGTGATTCCGCTCCCTTGAGGTGACTGTTCCACCATATCAAGAACAACTCACTAACCCCGACCTTTTTCCGCAACATTTCCTTCCTTCCCTATGGAAAGAATAAATCAATGTAAAGGGTGTTTCAATAAGAACGCAATATTTCAAAGTTCAATAAAACATGGTTTTCTGTAGCAAAGTATTGAAATATTTATTGAGTGATAATATGGATATTTGGATAATTGAATATGGAACAACATATCTTGTAAATGGCCGCCACGGCTTTGCTGGCACTGCGTACTCTTTTGGCTATATTTTGAATAACGATGTTGCATACATGTGGCGGTATTTCGTTGATATAATGTCTACTTTCGGCCCTCAATGCTACGGTGGTCGCGTGCTTGTTAGCATAAACCTGTGACTTCAGATAACCCCACAGCCAAAAGTCCAAAGGTGTTAAATTACAAGAGCGTGGTGGCCAATTCTGGCCACCAAACCAAGAGATGACACGACCAGGAAAAGACTCGTGCAAGACAGTCAATGTTTCATGGATGGTATGACAAGTGGCACCGTCCTGCTGAAACCACATGTCGTCGAGAGAAATATCTTCCAATTGAGGCACAAGAAACTGAGTTATCATAGCACGATAACGTTCGCCATTCACAATTACTGCATTACTTGCTTCGTCTTCGAAGAAAACCGGCTCAATGATTCTTCCAATCACAATTCACACCAAACAGTGATACGTTTTGGATGCATTGCTTTCTCATGAATCATTCGTCGATTTCCTGAGCCCCGAATGCGGGCAGTTTTGTCTTATTAACGAAGCCATCGAGGTGAAAATGGGCCTCATCACTGAAAATGATATTGTCCGCAAAATCGGCATTCATTTCTTGTTGTTCAAGGATCCAATTGGCGAACTCTCTTCGCTATACATGGTGTGTTGGCAAAAGTTGTTGAGTCAATTGGACTTTGTAGGCATGGAGATGCAAATCTTTAGTGAGAATACGCTCAAGAGTGGCTGCTGTAATGTCCAATTCTTGTGAATGATGACAAACCGACGTCCCTGGACTCTCGGCCACGCTCTCGCGAACTGCCGAGATGTTTTGTTCTGAATGACCTTTACGGGCTCGTGTCGTATGTTTCACATTACTAACCGAACGAGTACTTTCGAATTTTTCTATTATTCTTTTCGCAATAGATGAATAAGGAACATTATCTCTACCGAAAATTGGACGCACTTTACGTATCGTGGCAATCAAACTTTCATTTTGATAATAATGTTTAATAATCAGAATGCGTTGTTCTATCGTGTAATGCTCCATGTTTACTAACTCCCGTCTGTCTGCTATCGACCTGGCAAGTCATAATCTTGTGACATCATGATAGCCAAACTAGCACGCAATTAAAATCTTGCGCACTTATTGAAACACCTTATATAATGTAGTTAGTTAGCAAGAAGACTTACTAAAATATATCTGCATATTCATGGTGTACGCTGTGCTAGAGTCAGGCAAAGCCCGAATTTTGACAACGTATTTGTCTGACTTGCTCTTCATGTATACACGGAATGGCGCTCTTCTGCGAACAGGTGTCAGTTGATGGAATGCAAGCTTTTTTGCAATTTGATACAAAATGATCGGATACTCCTTTTATTGGTGCCAATTTATCTCTTGACTTCCTTTCCTATCTTGTCTCGTAATTATCGAAACGCAAGAAGCATGACATTTGTTGAAATCGGCGTCTAGACATTATAGCTGACACAATGGATCTACAGAATATTGCATATGTAATCTACAACATGGAAAGTGGTTCTGTGAAGAGCCTCAAAAATAAAAATCAACCCCATATAGCCTTCAACTTCTTCTGGAACAAAGGGAATGAATTCCTTTCCAACTTTTTTATTATAAAAATTTGTTGCTTTTCTATTTGTTTCAGTGATAATTATAGACAATATGTGTTCATCGAAAAATAATTTGGAAGCTTCTTTTATGTTTGAAAAATTTGAACTATATTGAGTTAAACCTGATGCAATTTTCTGAATACTGGCTGTTGATCGCTTTACTCTAGTTCGAATTGGATGTTTTGCTCACTTACTTCCATCTTTCGAAGTATACACAGGCACATTCTATTCTGACGTTTCGTCATATATTTCACTGCATGAAGCTTCATCACTGTCGTTGTGTTGGTCAGAGATATTCGTATCTACTTTTGAGCCTCCATAATATCGTCCACTTGTTCATCTTCCAATATTACATCATTTTCTTCAATATCACTAGCATTTCGGTCTAACAGATCCTTAAGAAAATCATCAGATTCTATACTAGCGAATTCATCATCCGTAAGCTTCTGGTTATTTTTAAATTTATATAAACCACTCATATTTTTGCAAGTAATATACTACATTATACCAAACCACGTTTTCAAAAATAGGGAACTATTGTTTTTTGTTTTTCAAAATTTGGACATAAATGATCATATCCTCAAAACAATTGAAAATAAATATCAAGTATGGTAGGTCATTAGAAAGCTCTTGTAATTCTCCATACCGAACATACATGGTGTTTCAAATAGAACACAAAATTATTGAGGTATTTAAATCTTCAAGTTTGACATAAAATTATAGACATCCTGTAGAAAAATCTAAAACAGTACACATCGTTTGAAAGCCTTTTTCTATGGTAATACACTAGCGCATCGAAACATTTGAGAGCATTTCAAATTAAAAGCATACAACGTTTCTTGTAAAGATGTACAGATACTTTTAAATAAATCTTGAACTGCTCAGAGAAAGTGCATGTTATGGTAGTTCATTGAGAAGCTCTTGACGTTTACTAATGCAATAATATATACGGTGTTTCATTTAACTTAACAAAGTTGATTACTACTCAGCTAAAACGGAATACCCTGTATGACTATAGATATTTTTAGAGTATAGTGAATGCTGACCAACTTTTTGTTTTAAATTTTTTTCTGTCTGTAATAGTTACAGAGTTATGGAACAAATACGCACTAGGTGCATACAATACAACGAAATTTACAATAAATGTATTTCTTACCAAAATGGAAACGGCTAACAAAATGCAAGGTGCAGAAGACCTTTCAGCTGTGAATTTTCATTTATTCATTATTATTTATAATTTTATTATTGTGAAGTTGTATACAGTAAAAAGGATTATGCGGATTACTATAATATATAATATATTATTGAAACCTATTTCAAATAGAACTGTGAATATGCATGTGAAAAATATACCTGCTACAAAAGCTCACTACTATAATAGATACCAAATATTAAACATACATAAATAGTTTATAAGCAAAGATTTGCCATTGTTTGTTGTTTACGAAAAAAATTATGATTAAAATAACAACCCCTTTTTTGCATTTAGTCGTAGATCATACAGCCGCTTGTATAGAGTAGCAACTAAACATAAATTCAAAAAATGGAAATTAATGAGAAGAAGAACGATAGGTATAGAGAGGGACACACTTCTCATCCTGGGGTCGATTAGGATATTGTTTATATCTCTGACAATAAGGAAAAACCTCGATAGATACGCAGAACTAATATAAAGAAAGACATAGGGCTTACAAAATTAAGCTACAATTTAATTTTAGTTTTTTTTTAATTAATAATATTAGTATATATATCTTCCATGATCCAATTGGCAACTGGTGCAATAAATCAAATGGATCATGAATATTACAATTTCGAATAATATTTTTAACCAGCTTAGTTAAGGCATCTTTGAATTTGGCAGAGCCAAAGAATGCACGATCAAGGTCTCCTACAATAACCTTATTTGACGAAAATATAGAAAGGTTACTTAAAAATAAAAATTAAAAAAAGAACCGTCATTTCTACAACGCTTTACGAAACATATTCGAAAAGATAATATTAAAAATATATAATAATTATAAAATAAACCCAAATGTCTTGTTTTACTGCAAATATATTTTTTCATTCAATGTAATTCTGCTTAAATATATATGATTAACCTCGTAGTTATATTATTTTTACAGGTTCAACATACAAATACTAGGAAGTAACATATTCTCAAAATTTTAAATATGCTTCTCGTCAGTTTAAATTAATATTTATAATAAATACATCACTACGTTGATAAATTTCTAACAGATAATAAATTTTTCCCTAGAAATATCACACATTTTTTAGTTAACCTTAAAATAACTAGGATAAACTAACACATCCGCTATTGAAATTTAAACAACTTTAGGGGAGAGGACATTTCTGATGAAGAGTGTCTGATTATTATACTTCCAGATATAAAAATGTAAACATGTTTGATACTCGTAGAACAGGTTCCTTTTTTCACGTCTAAAAAAAACACTTGGTTTATTTAAATTTGTGCTTGATTTTGAACTGAGTTTTATGTTTCTAATAACTTTAATAAATTTCTCTTTTTTCTTCTTTGGGGTTTACTACCACATGAATAAATCTTGGTTACTAAAAAAACACAATTATTATAATTGTTTTGTTTCATATTAGTTGTCACAAAACACCCTCTGACTAAATCTTTTGACGTAAAAGTCTCAAGAGCAGAAGATTATTCTTCCAGTAGCATACCGGGTAACTAACTGTGTTTTTAGATAACCAAGAGTTATTCATGTGGTAGTAAGCTCTAAGGAAGAAAAAAGAAAAATTAGAGCATTCTCTATATTTTTATATAATAACATTCAGACAATAACTTTAATAACTCTAATAACTTATAGTTAAACTATAACGAGATACTTTGTACGTTAAAATTTGTTAACAAAAATAAATTGCAGTCACAGACCAACGTTTCGGTGGTTCATTTCCACAATCCTAGGTGGTTGTAAGAACTAATATATTCGACCTAAAATTATAAATAATTATTAATATAAAAAATTCAGTCTTATTTAGAATACTGAACAATAATAAACAAAAGTGCGAAGACGATTAAAAATTATAACATTTGATAATTGAAACTGTTACACGTATAAATGTCATTATTAATTATAGCATTCAAAATCAAATGCAAATGGTTGTGATGGAATTTGTACTAAACTGATAAAATTCTGTTTTCCTGTAACTGGCAACTATATATTACATAGATAGTTGTTGTGTGGAGGTGGGATGTTTTCCAGAAAAATGGAAAATATCTCTTATTAAAGTAACTGAACCTGATGAATATTTCGATCCTAGACCTATTACAATATACATTATTAAAATTGTTAGAAAAAGTAATTCGGTTGCAATTATATGATTATGTAACAAAAAATAAAACAATATCTAATTTACAGTCTGGTTTTCGAAAGGGTTACAGTACAACAACTCTTCTCGCAAATATTTCTGATCATATCCTCAACTCCTTAGACAAAGGTAAAGTTAATGCTCTGATATTACTCGATTTCTTAAAAGTGGTCAACGCCCTCGACTATGCATTATGATGCGCCAAATTAACATATTATGGTTTTCGTAATACAACGATAAATATTTTTAACACATTTAACTATTCAAATCCCAATAATCACTTTGAAAGACAAAGATTCACATATACTGCCAATCCCATCTGGTGTACCCCAATGGTCTGTTTTGGGACCAAATATATTCCTAATTTATACTGCAAATATATTTAATCATGTAAAGTACATAAATATATTATCTTATGCCGATGATACACAACTGACCTATACAAAAATATAATTGGTGATAACATAAACAACGATTTAAGTGCAATATCCAATTATTTTAAACAAAATAATTTGAAACTAAATCCTGGTAAATGTTCTTGTATTACTTTTTTCTCACATTCTGCAACACAATAAATTACTGCAATAAATTCTTACCCTCGGCTGTATACTGATAACTAATCAACCTTTAATTATAGCACAGAAATTAAAAAAATATGTTTAATATTTAACACTGACTAGTATTTTAAAGACCATTGTGGCGCATTTTGTTTTTTGATTTATCTTACAATTCCCTCGGTTTATATTTGTTTAGGTTAAGTTCAGTATCCTAGGCTATACTTCGCCTATTTTAAGAAAGTTTTGTAAAATTTGTTTTGATAAAAACAGTTTATTTATTATTATTATTATTAATATCCTTGACATGCTTGGATCAGTTATATCAGTAAAGTGTGACACTGGTATTAGGCATTTCTAACACAGAGTACGTTCAGATTTCCAATAAGGATAACTCATATATGATTATACTTTGACTCAAAGCATATATTTTTTTTACTAATTTTTACGTTGTACAGAATCATGTGTCTAAGAGGGTAAGCTGCCCTTTGATTTTCCTTGGGACGACGATACCTATTACGTAGTTGTTGCTCATTTCGCAACAGTTTTACGGTTACGACCAACTCAACGCTAAGAATCTGGAAATAAAATAAAATTACAAAAAGGACGAAGAATCCCTCAAAGGATTAGGTTTACGACTGGGTAGAAATAAAACTCTATTTAAATTTTGGGTAATAAAAAAATCTGTATGCACTAGTAAAATACGATGCCATATTTAATATAGCCTGTCGCGATAAAAAAGAAATGAAATAATTTGGATTCAACAGTCACAAGTCATAAACTTTGCAGGAGATTTTATTACCCTAAGTATTTGCTGTAAATTATTTTCTTGAATATAACAGTGCAAAGTTATGCATATATTTTGACATAATAACGTTAATAATAACCTTTAGTTATTTAATGGCTGAACGAAGTCGGATAGTAAAACTGCTAAATAATAAAAGAGTCTCAATATAAATTAATAAAAGTTTAATAAATTATCCTTGCATAGGTAATTATTTCCATTTCTAACAAATTAAATGAATATAATATAAATCCCAAAGGCTGTTAAGAAGAGCGTAAACATATTTGCATATTTTGTAATAAATGTTATCATATTATATTGTCTATTTAATTCTATCTACACTATTTATCAGCAAGCTTAATGTAATTTTTCAGCAACTTAATGATAAATTTCTCTACTATTGTATCACTGGTGTTAGTTTGAAAACTCCCCACGAAGGATGGAAAATGCCAATATAAACACAAAATAACAAACATAGTATAGAAATAATGCAAAAAAATCATTTTATGTATTTGGTCAGTTAACCTGTCGGTAGATTTTGGTAGACTAGGACGGGTCCTCAATTTCGAGCGGAGAGTAAGCTTTATCTCTTCGAGTACACCGATTTTACACAGGTCTACAAAAATTTTTTTGACAGATATTTTGGTTCTGAGAAGTGATTTCTTATAATTTTGATGAGTTAATTCCCGAAAATCTCACGCATTTTTTTGTATCACGTAAGGTTTTTTTTACAAATGATAAAGGAAAAAAACATTTTATAGAAATATAAGTATGCATTTATATTTAGTGCAAGAGTGGAATACAAATCTGAAAAAAAAATATATATATGTATTTAATGTTTTTTTTGAATGAAATCTTCGCCGCTTTGCTGAAAACTTCGTTGACAGGACTTTCGGCTGTGTGTTTTATGGGGCATATCCCGTTGTAACATCCAACAGTAATCTAATCATTGACACGGTCCATCTACCTTGGTATCGCCTTTCCATTTCCATCTTGGTGAAATTGCTCACCCTGTTCTTGGCTAACCGCTCCAAGATTCTTTGGAAAATAGCCCAAGTGCGAAAACAAGAAGTGCAATTTTTAAAAATTCACACCTTGCCCCCTGAAAATGTTGCAACATATTTTTGGCAATATTTTCAATAGTCTTCGTCCTTACGATTTCCAAGAAATTGTTCAATTACTTCCTTAAATGAGGTCCAAGCATTCTTTTCATCATTGGTCATAGTGTCTTCAAAATCCTTGTCTTTGCCAATGTTCTTATCCTGAGGCCCAATAAAATACCTTCTTTCAGCTTGGCATATAAAGGTTGAATTGTTGCGCCAAGTGCTACACGTATTTTAAACACTATCCGTTTCTGTCTAAGCTTTTACGAACTGCTTCATCAAGCCCAGTTTGATATGAGGAGGAGGCAATAATACTACTTCTGGGATCAAGTAAGTTATTTCTCATTACGTTTTTACTACCAGGTGTAAGGCTTGTTCTAGAGGGCCACTCTTTTGAGTCCAGTGTTTGTCTCGTGCATGACTATCCCACTCACAAATAAAGCAGGGGAACTTTTGTATAACCTCCCTGTTGTCCCAGTAACATACAAGGCACCTTTAGGTCACCACAAAGCATCCACTGATGTTCTTGGTAGTTTATTTTTTGTAGAAGAAGCTCTAAATTTTCGTACATTTCTTTTAGATGTACCGAATGAGCAACAGGAACCAAGGCCAGTACGTTACCATTGTGCAATAAAACGCCTTTTAGACTTCTTTTACTTGAGTCAATAAACAACCGCCACTCTTCTTTGACGTACAGGACATTTCCTAACTTTGTAACCAAGTCAGTGAATATTGTTACAATATACCAACGATCCCTCTTGACTAAAGTATTGACCTAATTCCTTTTCTCGATTCCTGCACAATGTGGTGTGGTTCCAGGTGCCATCAAATTTTTCTCACGAAGTCTGAGGGCTAACAATTCCGAAGCATTCTTTGCGAAGGTGCAAATCTCTAATTAAATCATTTAGTTCGCTCTGATGAAACACTTCGGGCTGGTTGCTGTTTTCTGGATTAAACTCTGAGTCACTGAAGTCAGAAACCGACATCTCTGATACTGACGAAGCGACGTTTTGTATATATTTTAGAAGGGTAGGTATTGGTACATCCGGTCCATGAGGAACTGGTCGAATAGCAGAATCTACATTGGGGTAGGAAATTTGTTTTTTATTTTTTCTGTTGAAACTTTGAACATCACACGAACAAAAATAACAATCGTCACTATGATTTTTAGGCTCCCGCCATATCATAGGAATTCCAAAACTTAAACATTTCTTCCTACCTTTTGTCCAATTTCTTAATGCTTCTACACAAATAAAACAAACAATATGAGGTGCCCAGGATTTGTCTTGGTCGCCAATTTTTACTTAAAAATAGGTAATATGCGTTCTTCACAAGAGAAGTTATATTTTGCCTTTGCTTTGCCACGACATAACTACCACAGATATAACAAAAGTTGTTTGGATTGTTTGCACAATGCCTTCTTTGCATATTTATTTATTTTATAACTTTAGAAAACCGCAAAATACAATAAAACACTCGCCAGTAGGGTTAAATGACGACTGATCAATGTAAAAATGATAAATAAACGTGTATCGACAAGTTTCTACGTCGACTCTGTTGTGTTGTTGAGAAAACTGCTGCAAAAGAGTGTTGCCAGATCACAATTTTTAGTATTAAATTTAATTATAAGGCATGGGATAAAATAGGACGAAAAATTTCCCATTCGGTAGCCTTTCAAAAGTATACCTAAGTGAAACAATACATTTTAGGCATACTGCCGTGTTGTAAAAAAGCTGGACGTGATGCAACAAAAATAACATTATTTTTGAGATCAGTGCCTCAAAATAAATCAAAAATAGCTGATAGCTCCTAAACATCAAAATTTTTGTAGACCTGTGATTATTAATACAACCATCTTGACCGAGTGTTCCAGGCACAGCACTTGGAGGTTGTACAGGGGAACGCGATATTTGGTCCGCCTTTCCTCTTGCTTCAAAGTGATGTTTCTCAACAGATGTCAGAGAATTCAATTCATATTACCTTGGTTTGAGGGTCAAGTTGGAGTATATTAGGCTTATTGGCTTAGATTTGACCATGACGGGAACGAGTAGTTCCAGTAAATATGATATTTCTTATTTCCGATGGTAATACAGAACTTCTAATGCTACATTATGTCGATGAATATAGGACGAAATCGGGTATGATATCAAGGAACCTTTATAGGCCACACGCGGCTACGGTATACCAATGTGTTCGTAACACCATCCTTACAAACCACGATTAATCCCTCGGTCTCCGGCATTGTTAATCGCAGACGCTTTATTTATCCTCGAGAATTAGGAAGGCCAAATTTTCGTTGTCGATATGACGTCGTAGAATTCATTTACAATGTAAAGAGGTCAGGGGCGTTATAAATGACGTATCGGCGCGGCAACCAGTGCTACCTCAAGCATTCACTTAGCAGTTTTACAACGACGGAATAGCAAGTCGGTTAGCATATAAGCATTCCTTACAGTCATACGGAAATGGCAGTATTTCTAGCAATTTCATTGGCCGTTTCAAGGCCACGGCATGGCGTGCTAATCAGATATCATTTTTAAAGGAGAATTCGGCACCGTGAAAATAAACAAACTATAATAAAGGGCAAGGAAAAAATGTAATAAAGGGCAAGGAAAAATGTAATCTTCATATAAATCTTACCAACGAACTAAAAAATACTTATTTAAAAAAAAAAGTTAAAGGGCAAGGAGAAAATGTAATAAAGGGCAAGGAAAAAATGTAATCTTCATATAAATCTTACTAACGAACTAAAAAATACTTATTTAAAAAAAAAAACAAGTTTGTGATTCGAACCCTGGACCTACCGCGTGCCACGCGAGCATCTTCTCTATCGTCTAACAAGTTCCTTGCTGACAAACGATTCCAAAAGGATTTAATACTTTAAAATGTCATGTAACTGCGCATGCCCTTGCGTCTATCTTAAAACGGCCAATAAAATGGCTAGAAATACTACCATTTCTGTATGACTGTAAGGAATGCTTATATGCAGTCGGTTACTACGCTTTCATGTCACAGTGACACCCCGTCCTGTTTATATTGTGAACGGACACTACACTCAAATCTGTGCACTGTCCATGTCAGTTAGGCCTGCGATATGAAAGAATGTAACGAAACTCAATTTGTCATCATTTTAGAGGAGGCTCACATCTGCTAATGTTGTAATGAAGCAGAGAAGTGCTTCATAAAAATACTGAACCGTATTACATTGTCATCTCGCAATCCTATTTGACTTGGACAGTAGTTCTTTCCGGCATCCAGATGACGTAGGATGCTTCCGTTCTATAAGCTGTGCACATTCACAAAATTCCCCGGATCGTCCTCTCCTGAGGTTGACGACTGCACACTGATCCAAACCAAATTCCATTCCAATCGCCCGCCTTTTTGTAGTTCGGGCTCTCCGGAATTATGATGTATAAGGTCATCCATATAAAACTAACTATGGTTGTCATTATTTCCTCTATGTATACTAAATACAAGAAGAAGTACAAAATAATATAACTGAGTAAAAAATACTATAAAGTAAATAATCACTCTCAGTAAGATTTTTTAAACTTTTTTTTAAAGGAGTATACAACACCCTTCTTTACAACAATCGTCAATTTTTCAGTAGGATATTTAGTCACCCAGAGAGTTAGTAGGAGATACCAATTGTCATCAATAGTCTAAGTGTATTTTTTACGAATTGAATACCAACCATAGATGTTGTAGCGAAGAGGCCACAATGGATGCCATTTTTTGTTTCTTAATTCATTAGATTACTCCATGCAATGCGCCTCATACATCCATCCATCATATTAACCTTTTCCTGTTCTTATAAATAGTCGTTCGACCCCTACTCGTAGTATAGAAGAAAATAAACATTAAAATGTATGCCCCTTATCTTGTAACTGGAATAAAAATTACGTTACACGTTTTTGTAGCAGTACAAAGCTGTAAATTAAAAATGCATCTTACACCTGTCGAGAATTTTAAATATTATTTAACAGATGTTAAACAAATTAATCTCAATATGCGTCAGTGCTGATTGCTTTTATGTGTATTACGATGTTTTAATTTATTTAATTGTACGGCAGGGTATTTTGGTACTTGGTATTTAATTAAACGTGAACGGAACGGTTCGTTAGTTTCATACAACCTTGATGATATTTTGAATAGTATTTCTCACAGCACATGAATATTTTAGGTAAAAATACATATTTATATTAAGAACAGGAATTATAATAAGTGGTGTGAAAATATTTGTATGCTTTTCTTATTTCTATTACATTAATCAAACTGCTCAAAATAAAATTTAATTTTGGTGGTTCCCTGTGACATGTAGGTAAACCAACTATGCAGGGTGTTTTAAAAAACTTTAGAATGTAACTATATAGATAAAAATTTTGACGAAAATTTCATGTCAAATATTCCCTCGTAAAAATATCTGATGTGGCCAGCATATAACTTTCTTATACGAGTATATATCATCCTGTTCTAAAAAAAATCATTCTATTTAATTCTTTACTTACCTCAATTAAATTTTAATACTGTACCTTGAAATGTTTCATTAAAATTTTTAAATAATATAATAATATAAATTCATGTCATATATTTTAATAATTTCTTTTATTGACATTGACATCTTTGTAACTAAATTAGACATTTCAAATATCAAACTATTCAATTTATCCTAACCTCAGTATAAGAGGCCAAATGTGTAAAAAATTTCAGTTTACCTCAGCTTTATTTAAGTACTTGGAAAAATTATTTTATTGGCTTGATATAATAGACACGATTTATAATTTTTCCTCAAGAATATATTTTTTTGTAGTCAAATACAAAAAAAGTTTGGGTCCCGTAGACCTCATTTCAGCTGGCCAATTTTTCTCATCACCGAATTTATCATTGTCTTTGGCTTTTAGCACATGTGTACCAAATTTTAAAGCTTTATCTAAAAAACTGTATTTGCTATCGTGATACTACAGACATTCCGACAGATTTTTTTCATAAAGTTATGTTTTTCATTATAATTCGTCGAGATTCATCCACAAATGCAATAATTTTTTTATTTTTTTTCCCGAAATTGTACCTTTTTCTCCTTCATTCATTGTGTCTCTTCTGGTGGTACCACATTCACCAAATTTAATGTGTCACCTAAAATGTTGTTGAAAATCTTAACTGTCGAATTTGGAAAATCTCCCATTAGTATTTTTTGAGTTATCGCAGATACACACTACACACACATCCACACACACGCACCGATAGACATCATTCGGAAAATAGTCTGAATGGATTCAGGAGGGTTCAAAAGGTATATATCAATCAAAATCTCGAGGTCGAAAAAAAATCACGATTACTATACTTCCTAATATTAGGTATAAGAAAGTAAGAATTAAACAAAAAATAATTCTCATAATTTTAGTACTTGTTGAAATGGGATTATGAAGCGTATTATTTTACGATGAAGTATGATAAGTAGAACTCGGCGATTCTGGAGACATGACATATATAACAAGAACGGACTTGACAGGTATACAGATTTTCCTTCCAAAAGTTACGGTAATAATTTTTTTTGTTAAAAAAAAAGTATTATAAATAGACAGTAGAGACAACGTAGATATAATATTGTAAACATTCCCAAACAGACATTCCATTAGCACGTGTGTTGGTTGGTGTACGCTATGTTTTTAACATCAATCTCCTAATGAATTTTTTTCAAAACATTCCCTTTTCGTTCAAAGATCTTAAGACTTTTGCGCATGGTAGTAAGCTACCAAAGTCGACCTCCACACCCCGTATATGGAGGTGTTCATTTATTTTTTCGATATCTACATTTCTTCTTAAGTTATAAGATCTTTTTGGTTTTGTGAGTTTATGCCTTACATATTTCTCAATCTTTTAAAGAATTCTATCAAAATTGTCGTCCAAAGCGCCTGAGACTTTTGCACAGGATATTATGCCGCCACAGTCAACTGGAGTGTGGGGGTATTTTTTCATTTATTTTTTTCGACATCTACATCCCTTCACCAGTTATAGGACTTTTTGGTTTCCTCAGTTTATGTTTTACGTATTATCTAACATCTATTATACCTTTTAACGACATTTTTAAAACTTTTTTTGTATTGAACTTTCCGGGTCTTCAGTCTGCGGGGTGGCAGATGTCACAACTTAAACGTCAAAGAAATAAACTTTCACATATTTTAACATATGTTCCTGGAAACACAATAACAATAATTATTTGAGTTTACAATCGGGGTTCTCTAATAGTAACACTTTTAATACAACTTAGAACAACCCGCAATTTAACAAGGTATCAATGACCGCTGTAAAGAAAGGAATTTTGGTCCATCGCTCTCAACCCTTTTACATAAATACCCATGCCTGACTAACAAATAATAATAGTCTTACCACACCTTTCAAAAGATTCACATTACGTATCTTTAGGCAATTGTGATTTTCATACTTGTTTTGTTTTCCCTAATAAAAAAACTTTTTTTGACTTCAGGTTTAACTTAGTAGCATCAGCGTTACAAACACATTTTCTAAACAGAAGCAAAGTAATATTTTTCTACCCAATCTTCTTATCTCTGAGAATAGTTCAGGGTAACGAGACACTTTTAAAGATGTCATAGTTAACTTTCAATTAATTAATTAATAACAACATTTATGTCACCTCAGTGGCTCGGTGTTTATACGTTAGGCTTGAGAACTAAAGGTCCCGGGTTCGAAACCTGGCGAGGGTATGGATGTATAGTGACGTCTTTAACATTCCGAGACGGTAGTATAGTTGTCTAGAGCGTTGTTGTGTAGCAGAATACGACTAATTACTGTCTCTCTCTTCTGAGGTCGAGTCTTAGCTGCAACATACGGAAAATTTCAGAGGGAATGGTTGTCTGTTCTGGTTGAGTGGTGAAATAGCAATATACTAAACTCCGTCAGGATGTTAATGGAAATAAGTCTTTAAAAAATATGTCGAGAACTGAATCTGAATATAGAGTTCCCCAGAGCTCAATTCTTGGGCCGTTGTCATTTATATTTATATCGGCAATCCTGTTTAATATCTCTGGTAGAAGTGCGATTATGTAGTACTGTGACTAAGAAATAAAGATGAAACATGACACAATTTAAAAATGAAATAGAGAAAAAGACAATAGCTGATCTTTTGTAAGAATAATACCGAAATGGGATATTCTGTACAGTTCTTAAGGGCTCCAACAGTTGGCAGAATTTAAACTAACTAGGTAATGTAGAGTAATTGTATCCAACTTTAATTTGTTGTTAAGACAACTGAAAAGGGTTTTTACCCTCACTAACCTAATTCCTTTATTCTACTCTCTAATGATAAGTGCAAAATTACCTTGGTACTTTATTTTACATTTGTTAACATCATTCATGAGACATTATATGCCATTTACACAACTAGCTAGGTTTTGAGTAATGTTTCATTCCAAAACTTTTCGATTCTCGCAGTCCTCTCAAGATTTGTAACGATTTAATTACCTTCTGTATACAAAAACTTCACACACAACTTATTTTTGTGTTAATATTTTCAGCCACAGTACTCTCAGCAGCAGTCTTTATTATTTGAAATATTCTCGTACATAGATACATGTAATAGACTTTGAAAATAATACTCGCAAACTGTTTTGAGAGTCCTAAACCGGAAATTTTTTTGTGGTGAATGTATTAAGGTTCCTTAACGTTTGAGCAGGAAAAATTCAAACATAAATGTTGTGATTAATTTTGAAATATGAGGACTGCCGGTATTGCAACGAACCTCAAGTGAGCTTTGATATGAAGAATGATAATTTAAAAACTGTTTAAAATTACTAATACCAAAATATACAATGACAATTAGTTTCAGGGTAGTCTCCCGGAGGAAGCACATATAATTTAATTTTTTATATCTATTATATAGAGAGGTGCATCCTCTACTACAAATACCTGCCCGATTTTATGACTTTTCGTTAGAAGTATTTTATATGCGTGTACGTGTTACGAAGAATATATGTGTTTTATACTTTATTTGTTATTTCCTATATGCATATAGGTGATCGTAAAAATGCTATAAACTATCACTTGAAGTGATCAGCAATTAAACCTCAGGGCTGTAAATGTAGACACTCATATTAATCATTTTAGAACTACTATATGGGCTCCATTTTGGTTATCTTGTAATTTATTGACTACCAAAACCCAGTTTCAGCTGCTTTAAAAAACTATGTGTATCATTACATTAAATTATATTAATAGTATATAACTATTATATTGACATTTTATTTACTGAAAATCAATGGTACCACACAAATAAAGTATGTCAAAAAAAAAATGTATTGCATATTTTACTAACAAATATCATTGCGAGTACTTGAGTTAACCTTTTAAATAAATATTAAGACTCAATTCAAATGTTGTAACTTTTTAGAATGAGTTTAAAAGTGATGAACGGATAATTTTAAGTCATTATTATGCACAAATATAATTTTAAAATGATCAATATGATCATTAAAATAGTGGTTCTCATATATTTGAAATACAGCTAATTATGATTTTACTTTTATTATTATTAACGCCTTTCTTATGTTCTTTAATACTTTTTGTAATTATTAGTCCTATCTGTCCTATGTATGTTGTAGAAGTGCATGCATGTGAGTAAAGTAAACGGATATTCTTCAATCGTCAACATAAGTTTCATCTTTGATCAGGTGATCATTTGTTATTAAAAATATTATCATACCAAGACACAATTAGAAGACTGAAGATTCGTTTTTTCTTTTGTTGCACACATCGACCTTTTATTCATTTACTGGATACTTACATGATAGTAAGAAATTATTATTTTCAAACTCAGATCCTAAATTTTTTTTCTTGTTTCGTAAAATGGCCATTGAACGGTTAGATAGTTAATGTTCATGTCATTTTCTTTATTGGCCAAATACCGACAAACAATTACTTTAAATTATCACTTTTATTATCCATGTCTCATGCTAATAGTATAATAAAAATTTAATTTAGCGACAGTCTAGAAAATATAAAAATTTTACATTGTCTGTTAACAGGTCCATTTTATGATCAACATTTTATTACACCTCTAAAACATCATTTACGCTTATAAAAACATAAAGAATTACATCAACATGTCTGAGGAACAAATATTTTTAAAAGTAATAATTTATGTCTTAACATACACAAGTAAATTACTAGTAATTCGCATAAGTATCAAACACATGCGTTTTCAATTTGTCCCGACGACAGCGAAATATAAATAATAAACAAGCAAGCAACATTTGTACATTAATTTTCATGTCGACGGCATCCTCTGTATGTATGATCTTAGCAAGCTCGTCTCCAAATGCGTTATCCTAGGGCAGTATTTCTTCTCATCACTTCACTTTACGCTTCACTAATCTGTTGCACAACTTTAGTTTTTAGATCAATTTATGGGTTAAGTATATATTTATAATAATTAATTAATAAAAACAACAATATACTTAACGATTCACCCTAAAAATTTTGAGCGAGATATCATTAAACCATTTTTATATCAGTTACCGTTTATTGGGACACAATAATACACTGCCAAAGCGTCATTAGTAGGTTTTGGAATCGGTTTTTGGAAACTTCCTAAAATTGAGCCAGTCCAAATCTAGGTACAATTGAATGTTTAAGTTCATTAACTAAATATACAGGGTGGGGCAATAGTGCGTCGGACCTCGATATATTGAGTTCTACGATAGCTAGAAATTTTTAAAAAATTCAAGTAAACTAGATAAAAAAGTCTATAACTGGAAATTATTTTCGAACATACAAGGCGAGCCAAGACGAAATTACAGGACCAAGTGCTATTTTTTTAAATGGAATGCTATGTATATCAGTACATTTTTGAAGCCTCCTTCTAGGCTCTATTCATTCCTATATTATTATTGGCTATCTCCCAACCACTTTGATGTAATGAATTTTTTGTTGAAATAATGCCATCTGCAGATGGATATTAAAAAATCACACAGTCACAATTATGGGTTTTAAGAAAAACTTATGTGAATACCAGTTACGAGACATCTAATTAATGTTTTTGAATCATTTTCATTTCCTAAAAATGTTCAGGGTGGCCAATAATTAGTATTCAATTAAGAACTTTTAAATTGAATTTTCTCAATTTTTTTCAAATGGAATACCCTGTATATTTTTCAACCATGTGATGTAAAAATGAAAAACGAACATTTTTTGTAAGTACTTCCCTATGGCTAATTGCAACAATTTTCGTTTTATAAATAAATAAGTGTCAAATTCAAGAATAAACTTAAAAAAGAGTTTCATTTGAAAAAAATTGAGAAAATTCAATTTAAAAAGTTCTTGATTGAAAAATAAACACTTATTTATTTATAAAACGAAAATGGTTGCAATTAGACATAGGGAAGTACTTACAAAAAATGTTTGTTTATCGTTTTTACATCACATCGTTGAAAAATATACAGGTGCTCCATTTGAAAAAATTGAGAAAATTCAATTTAAAAAGTTCTTAATTGAATACCAATTTTTGGCCACCTTGTACATTTTTAGGAAATGAATATGATTCAAAAATATTAATTAGATGTCTCAACTGGTATTCACATAAGTCTTTCTTAAAACCCATAATTGTACTGCGGTGATTTTTAAATATCCTCTCAGATGGCATTATTTCAACAAAAAATTCACAAAGTGTTGGGAGAACCAAATAAATAGGAAAAAAAGCCAGAAGAGGTCAAAAAAATACGAATACATAGCATTCAAAAAAAGACTTGGTCCTGTAATTTCGTCTGGGCTTATGTCGAAAATAATTTCCAGTTATAGATTTATCTAGTTTTAATTTTTTAAAAAATTTCTAGCTATGTAGAACTCGAGATTTTTCATGACCTCTAGAATTGTGTACCAAATTTGAAAGCTTTATCTTAAAAACTGTAGCTGCTGTCGCAACACACAGACAACACACAGACAGAAAATTTTTTCTGTCTGAAATTTTGTGTATCGTCATAATTCATCAGGAGGAAGTAATATAGTTTGTGACTTCAGTGCTTAAGTTTCATTGATAGACCCTTGTATTATAATATGTAAATAAAGACTTAAAAATGTTAAACTTGTCGAATTTATGGCAGTGATTACTAACGTCGAATTCACGTATACCCTCGCAGGTATACCTAGTGCAATAAAGATTAACTAAACCCTTTAGCGGCCAATTCATGCACGCCCCAAATAATATTGTCCAATTACAAGGTGACACAAATTACAAAATATTTAACTAAAGTAATATGTTGAATGAGCATATACAGTAGAAATGATAGAAAAAACTAGAAACTACTTAAACAAACTAAATATGAAAATAAAAAACACAGCAGGAAAAGAAGTTAACTTTCAAGAAAGTACTTCATCAACTGATTTTTTAAAGACATGATGCTTAAATTAAAAAAAGTCCAGTTTATCACAAACAGTATTTGAGGATTGCATACATCTTCTTAAAGGAGAATTAGAAAAATAATTTGTTGTGAAATTTTGAGGGTAAAAAAACATGTCTATTTCGATTATAGTAGGGTCTACAATTAATATTAACAAAGTCCAATATGTGGAGTCTACGAGATTGTTAAAAATTTTAGAGACAAAAATGATATCGGAAAACTTCCTCCTAAGACTAAAATGTTCCATTTTGTAAAAAAAATAAATTTACTATCATAGGAGAAATGGTGCCGATATCTATGGTATCTATAATTAATGGTATATATTAATATACACTGTTTTTTTTTGGACATACTCAATTCTTTGAATATATATATCCTACATAGGGTTCCAAACTGTGGAACTATAGTCTAAAATAGATCTAACTACAGAACTGAACATAGTTATAACGGAAAAATTATGATGAAAATCTTTCGTTGTTCATACCTAATATAAATCCAAGTTTTCTGAGTGCCTTGAACAATTTTTTCAATATGACCCTCAAAATTTAGTTTTTTTCTGTAGTCACCCCCAGATCCCTGATCTCATAGACAACGTCGATTTACACATCATTAGGTACATACTTGCATTAAGAGAGCTATGTGAGCGAGGAAACAGAATTTGATGGCATTTGCTTATGTTTACAAATAAATTATTTAAATCACAAAATATTGTAAACCTATTCAGGTCATATTGCAGATCATCATAATTAGACAAATTATTTATTTCTTTATTAATTTTTAGGTCATCTGCATACAAAAATATATTGCAGGAGACGATACATTTCACAATGTCGCTCAAAAAAATATTAAACGAAAGTGGCCCAAGGTGGGATCCCTGTGGAACACCTGAGGAAACATTAGCATTGGAGAAATCCGTATACACAGCACATATCGAGCATCTTTCTTCCATGCAATTAAAAATGTCTTGTACAAAAAGCACAAAACTAGTTAGCAATGATTTTTTTTATAAAATTCATATTGGAAAATTATATATTTTATCATTAAAAAAAAATTCTTCTGAAATTATTGCCAAAACAAACTTTTCCAAAAAGACAGAGAATTGAAATCTTTTAATATTTTTAAAATTTAATAATAAAACTTACATAGTTAAAGAAATAGTTTTTAGATATTTAGCAAAAAAAATTCTAATATTTGATGTAACAAATTACATACTTTTTTTATGTATATGTATATCGCTGTTCTTTTCTGACTATCGTACAATTAGGTAAAAATCAATGTTCTGGCTAACACCAGAGAAAATCAGCTTTAATCACTATTATTTTTAAAAGTAAATCTTTCAATAACATCAATATACACATAAAATAACTAGATAATTTCTTATATTAAATATTAAAATCACTAAAGTTTTTTTACTAAATACCCAAATAATATTTCTTTTAACACATATAAATAAAACAAGATAGATTTATTGGGGTTTAAATAAAACTAAGAAGGTTTAGTGCCATATTCCCAAACAAAAAACAATTATACAGCTATGGACACGTGCTTCGGAGTTATTGTCCTCATCAGCGTAGCGTAGCTAAGAAATTGGATCTAGGATGAACAGGAACAAGAACTAAAATAAGGCTGGAATGTACAGTACACAGTACTGAATTAGTGGCTTCGTGTTCCCATGTGCCACAAATGGTGCCTCGATGAGCATAGTCGACACACAGAGCTCTATGTTTACTGCCAGTTTCCACCTGGCACATACAAACAAAACAAGATAGATATATTGGGGTTCAAAATAGAACTAAAATAATGTTGGAAAGTGGAAACTAAGTACGTTGTACTGTACTTTCCAGCCTTATTTTAGTTCTTGTTCTTGATCTATCCCATCCTAGATCCAATTACTTATCTGCGCTACGCTGATGAGGGGCAATAACTCCGAAACACGTGTCCGTGGCTGCATAATTGTTTTTTTTTTTGGATGTAATAATGATATAATAATAACAATAACACAACATGTTATGACAACCCCCTTTATCCCTGAATGTCTTAAATGATATTGTGCGGGAGAGGGTTACACATTAGGAGACAACGGACATATATCCAATATCCGAGTATACTACAATTAATCTCTCACAGAAAAATCTCAGTGCCACGGCTGGGAATCGAACCCGGCACCCCGAGGTTTCGAGGCAAGTACGTTATCTCTAGACCACGGAGCCATATAGTGACACTAAACCTTCTTTGTTTTAATATTTCTTCTGTCTAGGCTATTATTGCCACTCAAATACTATCCTTGATAAAGTTTAAGACTTATGCAGTTTATCTATTAATTAATTATCAGTTAATATTCACACTAATTTGAACCTCCTCAGATGTAAACAATTTTCATCTATAATTAGTTGTTTTTTTCAATGCCAAATGTGCAAATAATGCATATCAACAATTTAAATCCCTGGGTAATCGAATCTGACTTCGGTTATAAACGCTTATCTACGCATTGCTTAAATAATTACGCATATTGCTATCAGCTGATACGATGATGATTTACATGAAGATTATTTAACTATGTAAAATAATTCCCATGTTTAAATTGATTTATTATTGCCATGCGCAGATTCCTTACTAATATAAGGTAATAAATTTATAATTTGATTTGCCTCATTCTCACCGTGTAAATACAACTGCAAGTTTACAAATTACACTCTTAAAACTAATCATAGTTAATGACAGCGACTAATTTATAAAACATAATATACCTCAATTTTTATTATTTGGTATACTTGGCTAGCGTTTTGCAGTTATTTGGGGTTATTTTTTTTGAAAACTGTTAGTAGTAACAGGAAAAACTGTTTCAATTTTCACGGAAGTAAGATTTGGATTTTTTGAAATGTTTTCCTATGCTTAATTATTTTCAGGAATCACAGTTTAATATGATTTAAGTTTTAGTTATATTAATTCCCTTCAACAAGTTTATTCGCGCTAAGATTTATTTCTTTTTAATCTCTTAGGATTATTAGATTATGAAAACATAATGTATGCAATTAATCATTCAGTACAGGAATAAAAATGGGCTAAGGATGTTTCTTTGTAGAACATCCACTATTACTGGGAGAGGATGAGATCCCCTATCTCGGTTTATTATATTTTGTATTATTTATTTTGAATTACCTAATTAGTTTATTTAAGACATAAGTAAACAGTCGCTTACTATTAACAGTCACGTGAGTTAGGATGAAAAACGACACTTATGCACAATAGTAATATCTCTCTTGTGTTGCAACATACTCATTAACAAATTCCCTTTGTCTCGTGTCAAAGAGTATGGGATGTATTTTAAAATTGAAAAGTATTTCCGTTTCCCCAATTACCTATGTTTGACACAAATTTTGTTTCAACCAATATTACCGGAAGCACTGTTACATGTTATAGAGCCCACTACATATTTTTTCGTTTTTACTTGGTTAGTGGAGCATGCTCAATATTCTAATTTCCATCATTCACTATTCAAGCCACAGTTAGAGATAATTATTGGTTACGGTGAAAATATTAAATATAGGAAATTAGATGGTGTTTCGTGCTGGTGAATAATTATAGATATTCGCGTAATTTTGGTTATATTATCTACAAGCATATAATTTTTAGTAGTAATTGTGCCACGATGTGTACCTTTAATTAGGTTTCTAAAACTTCCGGAAATTGTAAATGTAACTGTACACTATAATTGAAATATTAATATATTGCGTAGTTACCACATATTTTGTTCCCACCACATCTTTACTAGCTGTGAAAACTGTATTTAGACATTGCAGAATAGACCGGGGTGAAGTTAGCAGCCAAAACATGGCAGCCTATTTACCGAAAGGACCCGAATGTTCATAGTCGTACACAACAAAAATGATTATGGCAAAAATTGTATACAAAAAAAATAGGAAAAATGGGTAGTACACAGAATATGCAACAGAAGTGGCACGTGAGATTTCCAAAACGTGTAATCGGGGTAAGTTTCTCTTGTAATAAATAAACAAAAAAAGACAAGACCGACAACGAAACTGAATGCCAACATTAAATTAAGACGGGAATGAAAATATGGCTAAATTGACAGAGCAAAAGGTGATTCACTTGATGGCCGTGTGTGTTTCCACCCCTATATGATTTAAATAATAATAAATATAAGAAATAAACGAAAAGCCAATTTCAAATGTACATGGAGCAGAAAATAAGTTATGACATAACATACTCGAAGTTGATGCACTTGTAAGCTGTCTAAGGAAAGATAATACACCCATATATTAGAAAAAATTAATGAATATAGGAAGAAAACGAAAAGATAACTTTAAATTAACACAAAATACAAAAAAATGATAAAGAATAATATACTAGGAACTGATGTACTTGTAAGCCGTCTAAAGGGTGGAAAACTACCCCTCTATTAGGAAAATATTCATAAATATAGGAAGGAAACGGAAAACCAACTTTAAATTATCACAGGAGACAGAAAACATGATAAAGAATAAGTCGCTAGAAGCTTATGTACTTGCAAGACGTCTAAGGAGTAGCGACACAACCCTACAGTGGAAACATGTTGGATAAATATTTATAAATGTAAGAAGGAAATGAAGAGCCAACTTTAAATTAAAACGGGAGACGAGAAACATGATAAATAATAACATACTCGGAGACGTTGTACTTGCAAGCCGTCTAAGGGGTGGATATACAGCCCAATGCTGGAAAATTGTTGGAAAAATATTCATAAATATTGGAAAGAAACAGAAAGCCGACTTGAAATTAATGTAGGAAATAGAGAATATGATAAGGAATAACATACTAGGAGTTGATGCACCCATCTTAATTTAATGTTCGCATTCAGTTTCGTTCTCGCTTTTGTCTTTTTTATTTATTTATTACAAGAGAAACTTACCCACACTACACGTTTTGGAAATCTCACGTTCCACTCCTGTTGCATATTCTATGTCAATGCCCAGTGCATACTCCATTTTTCATTTTTCTTTGTATCAAATTTGTGCCATAAGCATTTTTGTTATGTACGCCTATGGACATTCAGATCCTTTCGGTAAAGTGGCTGCTATGTTTTGGCTGCTAACTTCACACCGGTGCAGAATAGATAAAAATACAAACGTTTGATTATGTTACATATAAAATAATTTGTACAAAAGGTAAAAAGTGCTGCATTAATAGTTGTTGTAGAGGTGATTATTAAAGACGGTTGAATCTGAGAAACTCAGGTGTAGCGACCGCTGCCTGCTCAAATGCGGTTTTCCAATCGTTTTGTAAACACATTGCAGCAGTTGACTTTCTTCCGGCAGTTTCTTGATTGAAGATTAAGAGTAACTTTCCCGATGCGTATAAATGAATTTATATCTGAATTTCGTGATTTAAAATAGGTATATGTAGTTTATTTCAATCTTATTTGCGGCATAAAAACCGTCGGCTTTTTTGACGACGGTAAAGGAATCAAAGAAGCCGACGTTTTTTACGTTACAAATAGGTTTGAAATAAACTGTATACCGGAACAATGCACAGGTCAAACAAAATTTGTTCACTGTACATAAAAATGATAGTATATCAGTAACAGATGCTATCGAAAAATTCCAAAGTAGTTTATCCTTATATCAATCTTTGGAAATAGTGGACAAAATAAACTTGGCATTAAAGACGTTAACAGATGTTCCTGGTGTTTGTGTTGCCAAGAAATTTCAAGACGTCTTAAGTAAAAATACGGATTTTAAAAAACCGCGTGACCTTAAAGAGTTCCTAAGTGATGGAAATGCTACTGAAAACAAATCGTTTTTTTATCCGTTAACTTGTAAGTCTAAGTTTTTAACAATTTTAGTATTTATCATGAGTATTTAACCTATTTGAGTTTTATGTGAATTTATTGCATTTATAACATCCATACTGGTCCCTGGTTCAAGATAAAATGATAATATGAACACTGATTTCATCAACTGTGATCGGAAGGTTCCATTACAAGAAATGACTAAGTTGATTTGAAAAATATTGCGGTATGTTTTGCAAACAGATTCCTGTTGTGACTGGTAGCACCACTTTTTTGAAATTAAAATTGGTCAACTTCTTCCTCAATTTCTATTGGAAGAAATATCTTAAGCATATATATCTTTGATAGAAAACTGTTACCGTTGTTACCGTTTCCCTGTTCTCCTCGAAAAAATAATGTTAAACTTTGCTTCATAATTAATCAGCACATCAAACTATCATTTTTAGGAAATGTAATGGAGACTTCACAACGGTTTCAGATAGTACAGTATTTCGTCCTTTTGCCAGTTGTCAAACCAGAATGAAATTGTTGTTGTTAAATACTGTAAAATTTATCCAAATTCGAATTATTATCAACATTATGAAGATAACTACAAGATTTTAATTAATCAATTAATAAAATTAAACACCAAAGGCATTATTACAAAAAAATCCTCTTTTAAAGCCAGAGTTTATGTAACACATTTAGAGACAACGGACACACACCCAATATCCGAGTATATTAGAATTCATTTCTGTTTAGAAGAATCCCAGGTCCTCGCCTGAGAACCGAACCCGGGACTCCGGGTTGAGAATCAAGTGTCCTTGCTGGGAATTCAATAATATTAAAATTATAAGATCTTATATTCTAGCACAACATTTAAAGAATTAATTCAATGCCGCCGATTTTAAACCGTTTAAAATAATAAACTAGCAGAAATACAAAAGGTGATAAAATATGTAGGAACGTTTAAGCTTGGAGGTGTTGCTCGTCCCTCAAGAGTATAAAAATAATGCTAGTGCAATTTTCTGTCTTGTAAAGAGCTTAACCGTGCATAATGATACAATGTTTCATAAAAGTCATGTTTTATACTCGCTTAACTAAAGTATTACGACACAAAATATTTTATATATTGCTGTCTGTCAGCACAGAATAATATATTTGACATAATATTTAAATTTGTTATGAACTGTAGATTGGAAAATACAATTATGCATTCCATTATGCATTATTATTTTTTTCCAAAGTTGTAATTACACAATAGATTTTTTAAAATGTAACGAGGAATTTTACCTTAAAATGTTTGTTAATACTTTTATAAATTACCTCTAAAATACAGGAAATCTAGATTTGCGAGAGAAACGGGACTGCCAATTACAGTTTACAGTATAATCTGAACCACTTCTACGCACTAATTCTTCAAATAGAAAATTATAGACCGGTTACTGGTCCGTCTGGCTTCTCTAAAGTTTTCGAGTATGCTTATTTAGATCGATTGACAATATTCTTAAATAAATTTGACTTTTTATCTGATAACCAGCACGGTTTTCGTTCTGGAATGTCCACCATTACTGCCACAAATTTTTTTTTTTAGTGAAGTCATTAGGTGTATTGACGCAGGCGAATGTCCTGTTAGGGTTTTTTGTGACCTCAGTAGAGCATTTGACTGCGTAAATCATATTTTACTCGATAAACTATACGATTATGGCATACGGGGTCCTCCGTTGAACTGGCTCCTTTCCTTTCTTAAACTGTGTAAGCAGTATGTTTCTTTGCAATATACCAGTCGTGATTCTGTGAAAAAGATAAATTCTAACTCTTGCCTTGTTGAAATGGGTGTGCCGCAAGGTTCAGTTCTTGGCCCTGTACTTTTTATTTTATATGTCAACTCACTTGCATCAGTGTTAGGTAAAACTTCCTTTACTATGTATGCTGACGATTTGTCTTTAATTATTTCGAAGAAATCGTCCGAGAGACTGAGTAATGATATTAACAAAACTTTGGAAAATGTGTGTAACTGGTTCAATCAGAACTATTTATATTTCAATGCTGATAAAACACTAATGATCAGATTTCATAATAGACAGAGAAAGTGTGATAATGTAGTAGTAAATATTAATAATACTGTTCTTGATAGGGCTGCTGCAGATAGTGTTAGTTTTTTAGGAATTCATTTAGACAAATGTCTCAATTGGAAAGTTCACTGCAATCTTCTGGTTTCTACTTTGAATTCAATAAATTTATTATTTAAAAACAAGAAAGAAATTTTAACGAAACAATTAATAAATTTATATTATGCACAGGTAGAGTTGCGACTACGTATTGGTGTCTGTTTCTGAGGTGAGTCCACACTATCACATACTGTTTTTACATCACAAAAACGTATTCTGCGCAACATGGCGAGTTTGCCTAGTACACACACTTGCAGAAACATTTTTGTAGAATTTAAACTTCTTACATTAACATCTTTATTTGTATTTGAAATGTGTACATACGGTTTTAAAAATTCATACGTAAGTTCTACTTTAATAAAGACATACATAGCGTAAATACTAGGCATAGAAATGAAATTCGTGTACCTTTTTCTAAATTATTAGTCACAAATAAATCACCAAATTATTTAGGACTGAAAATTTTTAATAATTTGCCTGATAATTTAAAAAATGATACTAATTTATACAAGTTTAAGAAAAAACTGAAATTATTCTTAGTTGATGTTTTTATTCCTTGTCTGAGTTTTTTGCTTAGATTAAGTAGTATTTATTGTTCTTTGGTCTTTTAGATTTTATTGTTTTTGTTTTTACCTACTGACTATTGTTATGCAAGTTGAATTGTCCTTAAACAAAATAAATGAATCTGAATTTTGAATTTGAATTTGAAATAAACAGTTTCTAATCATACTTTATAAAGGTATCATAAGCTAAAGTTAAGGAAGAAATCGCCTACAGAATTTATCAATTCCTGATTAAATATTTTCCTGCTGCTATGGGATTCCTCTCTTTGTAATACATACACAATCATATCTCTAACCATAATTTTATGAAAAATTGTCATCGCGATGTCTGTATTCCCAAGGTCTAAAGAATAGCACAACTTTTCATTGCCATCTGAGATAAGACATGGGAATTACAAAAATCGAACACATTGAATTTATTGCAGTAACAATCATGCATGCAAATAAACACGTCAGATTATCAGATAAATAATTATAAGAAATAGCAATGTAAGTATAATTTTACACACGTATAAAGTATTTCTTATTAGCCTGTTGCTCAACAGTTATTGCTTTAAGTAAATTTATACCAGACTGGCAAAATGGGATATTTTTCAAATAGCAGTCAGACATGTTTTATATCAAATTATGAATCATTTTAGTAATGAAAAAAAATATATATAGTAACAACTTGTAATATATCTTGGCAACAGTCATACACCGATAGCTAAGGTGATTTTCACGAAAATGTGATTCCCTAAAAATGCCTATGAAATAAAATTTTCATTTATAATCTAATAAGGAGACACCGGATAATTTCTGTGAATCCCGGACCAACTTCTCAACAGCCTGAGCTCCCGTAGAACAGTAAGCACACACAGCGAGATCTAGACCATGTTCATTTATTAAGTTTACCTGCAAACGTCGCAGTGTGTAGACGACGCTAGGATATAAACAAATACTAAGAGCTATGCCACATTTTCGGTCGTGTTTGTCGACAATTGACTGCAGAAAATTATTTCTCAGTTTGATGATTTTCGGGTCGATGAATCTACAGTGCACTGTATCATATGCAAAAGAAAATTAATGTTTTACCAGACTAACGACGCCAGATAGTATTTCAAAAGAAAATTTCATCATAGTAATAAACCATGAAACATATCAAAACAGCCTGCATATAGCACGTTTCCTTGCGATTTGTGCATATTTTTTTGTTCACTACATTTATCGCGAGAACTCTTAGAGCGCCCTGAATAAAAAATCTTTTGTGAGAAGCACATGCCTGTATAGCTACTACCCTCAAATTCGTATATGCGTATATGTATGTACAACAATATTATGGAAAATATCAGTATTTTTACATTTATAATCCTGCAATTGTAGCAAATATTATTTTTGTGAAATAAAATATTCTACATAATGTGTGCTCAGAAGAAACATCAAGCGCTGGTTCCTTTACTGGAAACGCTGACTGAATAAAACCCAGTAAAGGCCCATACGTTGATGTTTACTGGACTGTGACTCTAGAAAAACATATTCAAACCATGAATTCCATACATTTATTGTTTGTGATAAAATGTAACGTCATGGAGTTAGGTTTATCCGCTGGTAACTTTGTTTTAGTGTTTAAATAGGGCGCTTTTTTAAGACAATGATTTAAAAAAAATACCTAACAGTAGAAAAATGGGAGTGATAGATGGGAGTAAAACATATTATAGTACAATATTCGCAAAGACATGCATGCAACAGGTTCATAAAATGTTTGCTACTCTTTGTCTACATGCATATGCTTTTAAACGTCAGTCAAATGTGATCTTTAATATTTTACCCGTATTTTAATGTTAAATTGATTAGAATCTTGAATATTAATATCTACTTTTTTGTAAACATTTTTACCAAATTTATTTCTCACTTTGTGTCAGGAAATTTAGATCTTGGGAATAGCATATTATCTATAAGTTACTAATTTGTTTCAAAAAGGAAAATAAATCGTTAGCAAATATTGTACATAAGAGGGATCCTTTGATGGAGCCTTGTAGGACACCTAGGACCACCACCGCCCAAAAGTCAGTTTTTGCATCGTTAATCCAAACATTTTGGTTGTGATTGCTTACATTAAAGTTATAAATTATTTATTATTTTAATATTTAATGTGTATGTATGGCGCACTTACCGCCAACTTCAATATTACAACATTGCGCTACGAATTGGCTTTCAAAATTTAAAAATATAATTGCTCAGATCCACCAGGATATTTAGCAAAGTATTGAATTTCAATTAGCCATATTAACTTGCTGCCTGCTAAATACATATCGGTTTTTAATATTCTTTTAACTCGTTAAATACACAAAGGAAACGCAAAAACATAATTGGTTTCTCACACCTAGTTGTGTAAATAATTTGAAAGTATATTAAAAGTGTATGCGAGAGAATTTAAAAGTTAGTGGTACGCCAGTGGCTGTCATAGTTTTGTTCTTTTTAGTTCTTCACGCCAATTTGTTGTACTTTATAATATTCAGGCTTTGGCGTATGTTGCCCATAGCATTAAAAACTTTATATATTAATTCCATAGTTATTTAGCATGACTAATTCTCTGAATGAATGTTGTAGGTATGCTTAAAAATATGTAATTACTTGATATGAATAATATGTAAAAATCTTGCGCATACCTAACGTACTATAAATTAAAAAAAGGAACACTGTAGAAGAGATTGAATTTGAATATTGAAGTTGCGATGTACACAACTACATTCTTAAATTCTAAATACATATGTACAGAGCGTCCCTATAACTCATAATATCGATAAAATTCTTGCAAGAATTTTTTGGAAAAACAAGTCAAATTCAGTTTTCTATGTATTATTTTTTGAGATATCTTAATTTTTTTGGGAACATTTCCTTAGTTATCACTTCATCGATATATCTTTTTAAATGGAAACTTACAATTAGTTAGTGATTGATTAATGCAGAGATATCTAAAATAACAATTTTTATTAATATTGAAGAAATTAATTAAAGGTCGAAAGTGGCGGATAAATAATTTCTTATAATGTTTTAAATAGGTACAATATAAAAATATTCATGGGATAACAATATACTATTGGACTCGATTTCATGCAAAACCTGGTTTAATGCGATAAAGAGTAAAAGAATTACAGTTTAAATATACTGGAGAGAGTTGACTATATACTGCATCGTTGCCACTAAGTGTGAGACCTCACAAAAATCTAGTAAAATATTTAAAACGTATTTTGCGATATCAGCTTTTTGAAGAGATTTAACGTTTCAAACTTTCCTTGCGATATATGTCCGATAAAATAAAATACAGTCGTAGCGTGTTTGAAGTTCCTATTAAGATAGAAATAAGTAAAGTTGCTAGACGTTGTGTTTAAGTACAAAATTTTTCCTATGATTGGTGTTTTGGTTTGGTTTGGGTTGGGGGGGGGGGGCCTCCCCCCCCCCCCCCCCCCCCCCCCCCCCTGCCGCCCCCCCCCCCCACCCTTTCTCCCCCCCCTCCCCTTCCTTCCATCCCCACTAAAAATTTTTTGGGGGGGGGGGGGGCCCCCCCCCCCCCCCCCCCCGCCCCCCCGCCCCCTTTCCCAAAATGGGCACCCCCCCCCCCCGGCCCGGGGGCGAAAGGGGGGGGCGCCCCCCCCCCCCCCCCCCCCCCCCCCCGGCCCCCCCCCCCCCTCCCCCTGGCGCGGGGGGGGTGGTTGTTGGTTTTTTGGGGGGGGGGCGGGGCCGGGGGGGGGGGGGGTTTTTTTGTCCCCCCCCCCCCTCCCCCCTTTTTTTTGTTTTTCCTTTCCCTTGGGGGGTTTTTTCCCCCCCCCCCCCCCCCCCCTCCCCCCCCCCCCCCCCCTTCGCCCTTGTCCTTTGTTTTTCTCCAGTTAAAAAGTTTTCTATTACCCCTCCATTGTCTGCTACATTAAAAACAGGCTTTGCATAAAATCGACAGTAGTGTCTAAGTGTTTGTCTTTGTATGTAATACCAAACAGGCGTTAAAAATCAATAATTAGAAGTAGTCTCATGTTGAAAAGTATCTATTAGTGTGATACAAGTGTTCCATATCGGGCAGGTTTGGAATGGCATGTGGTATTATAAAAATCTGAGATCTCCGGAAATACCAGGCTTACAAGAAATAGCAAAGATACAATCGAGCAAATCTCGGAATCTCAAATACACTCATGGAACGTGCATAAAATGGCTAGCGTTCAGTCTCTTAATGAAACTGATAATTTTATTGGGTGAGAATGTGTCCAGATCCTCTGGCAGCAGTTGCCCTTTCCCAAATATTGAGAATCGGACCTTCTCCACAGCGGAATAGGCATATGACGTGATCTACCTTCTCATCATCCTCCAGGCATGGACGGAACTCGGCGTTTTATGCTAGGCCGAGTTTGCAGATGATAGTTTAGTCAGCAGTGCCCGGTATAAGAGTTTTCAGCTTTACCCTGTCTAACTCTAAAAGTTACTTAGGTCTTGATTTCAAAGGGTATTTTATAAACGTCTTCGAATGGACTAGTCCTGGTAACTCTTGCCAATACTGAGAGAGTTTTCCTTTCAACCCAGGTTAAAATAGTCATTTTAGCAGTACTTGAAGATATGCCAAGTATCAGTTCTTGTCCTATGATTCGTGATCCTGCTCTTTCTTTTGCCAAAGAGTCTGCTATTTTATTACCTTCCATACCAGAGTGGCCGAGTACCCAGACCAGAATCACTTTGTATTTTTTTTGCTCAAATGATTTATAGCCTTCTGACAGTTCCATGCCGTTTTGGAGTTACACCGATAGGAGCCAACAGCTTTTATAGCTGCTTGGCTATCTAAAAAAAAAATTATTGATCTGCGTGTAAAATGCATATATTCCAGCCTTTGCACACACAGTTCAATGGCATGACCTTGGCCTAAAAAATAGTTGCATTAGAGTCTAGGCTTGAGGATGTCCTCACCCTTGGTCTGTAGCTATGTACTCCGGCTCCTGTTCTCTCAGGAGTTTTTGAGTCATCTGTAAACCAGCAACTGTCTGTCTTCAATAGGTCAGTTTTATTCCGATCCCACTCATCTTTTTCCGGAAAAATAATGTTGAAGGTTAGCTCGTAGTTGATCATGATATGCATAGTATCCGAGGGCATTTCCAGGATGATGTGACTGTCTATGTCATCCAACAACATGTTCCGGCTCCATAAGACTAGTCTGCGGCATATTAATGGCCGCTTGTTGCAGTCTATATGTTGTCCACCTGATCTCTCTCTCCAAATATATATGAAGAGGGGGATAAATCCAGGAGGATTTCCATTGCGGCTGACGGTGTGGTGCCCTCCATTACGGTCAAGCATGCTAATCTCAGTAATTCAGAGAATTTTAATTTGGCCGTCAGTTGTGATCATTTCGGTCACCAATCGATGAATCCGGATATTTTCATTGGTCCGATGGCCGTGACATATAGATCCAATAAATTTGTTGGGGACCCATGCCCCAGGAATTTATCACAAATACGACGACATGTACATAAGGACAGTTTTGCTTTGTGGATTACCTTTCTCAGATGGGAGTTCCAATTTAGTAATTTATCTAGAGTGATTTCTAGATATTTCACCTCCTCCGAAAATGGAATAATTTCACACATTAAGGAGGGAAGTCTTAAGTCCTCCAGCTTCCTGTTCCGGGTGAATGGTACTTTTACTTTTTTTGAGGGTTTACAGACATCTGTTCCCTATCACAATAGTTACCCACTGCATTCAGTGTCTCTTGAAGGGTATTAGATATTACTCCTTCAGAATTTCCTCTGACTAGTATGACTAGATTATCTGTATACGCTAGAACCACAACCTCCTGCAGTGTGAGAATAGCCAGTAAGTTGTCAAAAAGAACTGACCACAAAAGGGTGGAAAGAACCCCACCCTGCGGGCATCCTCTTGTGGCTCTAAAGCTGACTGTTTCTCCTTGTAGAGACGTTGTTATAGTTCTGTTTGATAGTATAGCACGAATCCAGTCTCCTATAGTTGGCTCAGTTCCTCTGAAGACCGTTTACCCAAAGGATAGTGTTTTTATTCAAATATTGTTATTGTTTATTCTAAATTATACATCTAAATCTTTTAACTAATTGACTCCGTTTCAAATTCATTGCTCTTCAGTTATGGTATGTTTTAAGCAGATCATAGCATTGTACCAAGTCTATCTACCTCTTGGGTGTGATTGGACATATTATTGTTTGGAATAAAATACAGGACAGTATTGTATAGAAAGTAGGAGACCCAGAACGGCTCCTTAAGTCTCTCTACTTGTCACAGGAGCTGGAAAAAATTAACAGTTACCCTACAGCCGATTGATTAAACGCAATGAGCCTCAATAATCCTGTCGGAAATTTTCAACATTTTTCGTATATTCTTGAGTATTCTAGTTCAGTTTAATATTCGCTTGTTTGTAGTATTTTCTTAAAAGTTCGCGTAACTAAACGTATATGATATCCAAATTTATGAATAATGTCCTTTTAATATATTAACAGGAAACCTTTAAAGGTAAGTTTTGATTTGTAGATTAGGTAAATTAAGTAACCTTAATTACAAGCCCTATAAACTGTTTGAATCTTTAAACTCAACCATATGTGAAATTTATGTAAAACTACTTAATTTTCAATTACACTGATAATCAGGCATCAAATTTTATATCCTTCCCGCCAGGTTTCAACTCATCCTCTTAAATATTTCTTGGGATTTTACCTCATCGTTTTTTACTTTATCATTTTATGTAACAAAATTACGAGCAATGTGTTCCGCGCATAATTAAGGGGACGCCTATTTTTCATGAATGGTGAACCATGTTATTAATGTAAATTGACATACAATGTGTTTTTCCTATAAAGTTAACTAGCTGTTTTCTTGTATAAAGATACTTTAAAAAAAAATTACATACTCGCTTCAGACACACGTATATAACGGGTTTAAACTAGGTCTAGGCAATTATACATTGGTTCATTAACGTTTTGTTTTCCTATTTATGCTCGTTCAACTTTTTGATTTAATGATACTTGATATATGTTTTATACTTGTAATTTAGTCACAAAACAGAAAAACAGAACCTCTAATAATAATCTCTTGAATACATATAACCAGTTATAAGAGCACTATAAAATTAATAATTACCAGCAATTTACATTTACTACTAATCAATCGTTATTTCCTTTGAATTAAGTAATAACTGTTTTTGTAAATATTTTTTCTTGTAACTGAATTTATGGATTTCACTATTTAATTTAAACTCCGAATTTCGTGTTTTCATATGCATTTTATAGAAGACTGGGAAAAATAATGCAAAAAAATTAACAGTTTTAGCAAAGACCAGTTAAGCTAATAAATATAGAAACTGAAAATTGACAATAGAACCTCATTTCATGACAAAGCCAGGCAAGATTTTGATTTACAATTACAAGAACTAGTCGTCATTGCTTATGCAGTATTATTTAGATACTACCACCGCTACTACAAAAATAAAAGGCTTGTTTATTTATCTTTGCTTGTGGCCATGGGCAATGCTTAGGAACAAGGGAAACAGAGAAAGAGAATGAATTATCATTATTCGATTATTATTATTTGGAAACAACCGTTTAATTTAAATTTGTTTTATGTTATTTCTATCAGCATGCAAGTCAAATTTCGTTATTTAATTGACTTGCAAACAAATGCTGTAATAAAATATCTAATGAAAATTCGAAACAATGTGAAAAAATATCGGCTGCTTTTGTTATTTTTGTTTAACCAATCATTGAAACACACTTCTTCTCAAAGATTACCTATATTTTAAAAATTATGCTAGCCATTTTTATTAGAAAAACATTGCATTATTATTTCAATTCCTGTCAATTATAAAAGAAAACAAAACCATAATTTTTTACCATAATAAACGTTTATTGCCAGTGTTTTCAGAAAAAAATCCAATTATCTACAAATGATTATGAAAATATACTCATTTTGTGGATTAAGACAAGCAGATTACTTATTATCCAGGATACATACATGAATATTGAAAGGTGTCATATTATGGAGATAAGTTTTAATCATCATCAAAAAAATTTTGAATTATTAGACATATAATAAATAAATAATCTTTTAACTATTCTGTCGATATTAGCCTAATTTAAATATCTTTCACAATCACGGCATGTATAAAATACGTAACGTCGATTGCATGGAATGCACAGAATATGTGAACCATCTGTTGTAAAGTTATCGTAGTTTTCAATCATTTTTTGTAGTTTATGCACAAACGGTAGTAACGGCGCCATTGCTAAGAGCATTTTGTGCGGGGACCAAACCAAACGCCACAACCAAGATAACCGCACGTTTTCATGTTGTTAAGTTAACTAGAGAGCATAGTTGGTAGAATGTGCCTATAAGATTATATAGGAGTATCCCGGTTACCAGTAGAGTGCTGCATTTTTTTGCATCCATGCCTGTTATGCTGGTTTCATATATATTTATTTTATATTTTTTTGTAAGTGCCGGATCTGAAAAATGGAAAATATTTCCGGCACCTGATCATCATGATAGACATTACCTAATTAAACAAATTCTATACAAAGTAAAATGGAATAGCAAAGTATGCAACCTAAAATAAAGTCAAATCATAACGCCAATTATCTTTAAAAACTAGCAGTTTCGGCTATTTGAAGCAGTACTCTACTGTTTCTCCTTATAACCACGATAATTTAAAAAAACTGCATTTTTCCTGCTTTCTGTGAAAGCTAACCTAACACTTTTTCTCTCAAGCATTGATCATTGCATACAAAATGCAAATCATTCACCCCACTACCAGCAAGCAGAGCTGTCACAATTACCCATTAAAAGTAATTGAAGTACCAATTACCAATTATCAATCAAAGTAATAAATATTTCCATTACCAATTACTCCTCATTTTACACAGTACTTCAAGTATCAATTACTCGTCGAAAATAATAAATTTCTTTTCAAGTAAAGGAATTCAATTACTTTACCTCATACTTCAATTCCTCTATTTAATTGAATTACTTTGAATGTAATTGAATTACCAAAAATAATTGAAATATCGACTGAAAATAAAAGAAATTCAAATACCTACCAAAAAAGAGGCACAATGTACATGTATTTTTAAATAATTATTAGGTCATTCAAACACGTATGTAGGTAATATTCTACCAAGCTATTTTACATATATAGGTACTGAATTTAAAATAAAATTTTCAAGTCTAAAAGAAATTATTGTGTTGACAAGAAATGGTCTACACACAGACATACATACAGACAGACATTTTTTATTCGATATTTAAGTTCAACGTGAAATGCATTTCTGTGCAAAAATTTTGTTTCTACAATCATTATTAAAAAAATTTTGTCAGTGTAACTAATATTAATAGGTATTTGATTAAATCAAATAGGTAAAATAATAGATATTGCCAATATCGGAGATATATGTATAACATATATTAATATTTAAAAAATAGTAAAGAACAAATTTATTATTTAATATTTACTTACCTTGCCAGGCAACTTTTTAAGAATTAAAAACACAAGTACACAAATAATTAAAAACATGGTTTTCTTGCAATCACAGCTACTGTATACTGCGTAGTGCACTGGATAACTGAAATAAAACGAAAATACTGTGAAACGACAAGCTCAGACAAGTTATTAAAGCCGAGTGCGTTGCGATTTTTCTCGGAATATTTTCGATACAATTTCAGTTATTTTAAGGTAATTAAAGTATCTGAGAGGAATTGAATTACTCAAAAGGAATTGAATTATTTGTTCAGTACTTCAATTACCCAAAACAATAAAACAATTACCAACTACAATTACTTTTACAAAAGTAATTCAAATACCAATTATTTTAAGGCGTCCAAAAAAAGTAATTGAATTAAAGTAATTTAATTACTTAAAAATAATTAAATTACTATTTCAATTCTTTTAATTGAAGTACCTGACAGCTCTGTCAGCAAGTTATGATTAAGGAAACGCAATTTTCATTCGGAAGAACAGAATTTTAAAGTATACGCATACTAAGCTGTATGTAACTTAATTAAAGGACTCTTTTACTGGACGAAATTAGCGCCAATATTGATCAGATGACTTGGGCACTTTGGCATACTCTTGATAACAAACAGTACGTTCATAGTCATAATGTTTGTTGATTGCCTGGTCATCGTAAGTTCAAGACAAAATAGTCCATAGTTGAATAAAAACTAAAAGTATAGAATAAATGCATACCATATCAATCCAAACACGATAAAATATTCCAAAGGTACTTCACTTACCGTTTAGAAAATTTACATCCCATTTAGTATTCATCCATATTTGTTTGTAAAACAAGTCAATGAACTATTAGAATAAGAAAACAACAATGAAAAATATGTATACCTTGATCGTAAGTTCCTATCAAAAAACGAACGTTTCATACATAAATAACAATATTTACTAACGAAGGGATTCATAAAAAAGTCTTAAGCGGTATTATCTTTTATACCATCATTGTCATACCGAATAACAAATATGTACTGCACTAGGTATACGATGTCCTATAAAATATTTACCTCTCTGCTGAATAAATGTTATCAATATTCCACCAACGATGCTATGAAATCTGATCATTTTTTTAAATCGTTGTTTAATATCAGAATAATAATATCTGCTTCAGGATAACCAACGCTTTTTATTACTACTATAAATCTATAAATATATTTATAATATATTATATCTAACTTTACGTCAAGTAACATGTACTACAACCTAGTTGTAGACACCCTATTACTAACATACCATTGAATCACACATCACCGGAAAACTTACTTAAAGCGGAGTGTTTCTATGAAATTATATAATAGGTTATATCTTGGACGACTGTACAAATCATATATACCACATATTTTGGAAAACAAAATGAAACAATTGAAACCAATCTCTGTCAAGAATTGATTCGAATTCATTTTGCACAATTTTGAAAATTTCTGGAAAAATTCTTCAACAAGCGCAGACAATTGCCTCTCGCATGTAATCTAAGGGCAGGTGGCTGTTAAAGCACAAATTTTGAGAGTTCGCAAATAATGGGGCCAAGTCTGGAAAACGTACTGGCCATTCAGTTGGTCCCTTATTCTTATATCCATCAAATAGTCAAAGTGTTATTTAAATATTTTCTAGATGGAACTAAATAATTTGGGGGCGTATCATTTTGTTAAAGAAGATCTAACGGGTCTTGATGATCGAAAACCACGTGACCAATTAGTTCGCTTTAATAGCCTCATCGAGTCGTGCCATCAGCAAAAGATGGTTGGAAACTATTCTTTAGACATATGTATGTGCAAAAGTCCTCATCATGTACTGTCATTATATGAAAGACACAAAATCACGAGTTAAAAGGTACCAATTGATCACGTGGTTTTTAACCATTTATTTATTTATTTATTTATTTATTTATTTATTTATTTATTTATTTTATTTATTTATTTAAATACAAAATCCAACAGATAATAGTCCAATTATATGATGAGGTACATTGAAATTATGTATAGGTAGGTAGATAAGTACGGTTAAACAATTTTGCGTGTTACAAGAAATTCTTAATGAAATATACTGTAATATATAGGAATAAAAAATTGTATATATACTTTTAAAAGCAGACGTAGTAACCATTTCGACGTGCTTATTGAATGACAATTTAGGATCTAAATACTCGCCAAGGTCTTTAATAAAACAATTTTTGTAAAACTACATTACTGTTAGGAATTGACATCATCCAAGGTTTTTTGCAGAATTTCATAATCATGAACATATTAATAAAGCGGTACATTTTTGGGTCGTCTGCATACAAGAGGAAGTGGACATCACTACCCAAGCTTTTGAAAGTATCATTAACAAACATTACAAAGAAGAACGGGCCGAGTATCGAACCTTGTGGCACTCCAGATCTTTGCAAGGAACTATTCGATTTATGACCACGGTACTGAACAAATTGATGTCGATTCTCTACATATAACTGTATTAAAAGAAACAACGTCTTTGAGACACCAAATTTGTCAAGTTTACATATCAAAGCACTGTGGTCAAGCCTGTCAAAAGCCTTAAAAAAGTCTGCATTACCCTCCCGATCAAGACATTCACAAAGAACTTGCGTTTTGCACACAAGGTTCGTTACTGTTGATCGACCCTTCATAAGTCCATGCTGATCAATATATATTAAGCTAGATACGTGAGTGTACATAGAGTCGTGAAGAAAAATGTCCAAGATTTTCCCGAAGTTACAAAATAATAGTGATGGGCCTCTAGTTCGTTATGTTACTCTTTTTCCACCTTTTGGATACTGGACACACACGTAAATTTCTCCATTTTTGAGGAAATCTCAAAGTATTGGCAATTAAATTGAAAATTATTAGAGGAGCTTTAGCAAGTACAGTTAAACAATCTTTAGGTAGAAATGACAATTAATCAGTGCCCATGGTCCTTGTGGCTTTAGTTTTCTTTTAGACTAGCATATTTTCTCCTCAGTGATGGCAGATAAGTTTAACGTATTTAAATTCATACTACTTACGTCGTCAAATTTACACAGTGTAGGGGAAGTAGAGGATTTCAAGAAAAAGTCCGCAAAACTATCTCAGTTATTACTTGGGGGGTCTTCAGTCGTTTGATTCTCGTAAGTTAGCGATGACGGAATAGATGAAGAATTGTTTTTTAAATTAATAAAACTCCAAAAATCGTTAGGATTGGTTTGCATGTTATTTTCAATGTTGTCTAAATATAACTTTTAAGCACTATCAATGTCAGATTTAATTTTTGTTCTCAATGTTTCAAATGTATTGTAAAATGCAAGGTTACCCGATTTTTTATATTTGTTTAATATTTATTCCTTCTGCTTAATATCATAGATTATCTGTCTATTAAACCATGTGGGATAAGACCCATAACGTTTATTAGGTACTATTGTTAAATATGCCATACATTTTAAATACCGTGCATCCATTGCTGTATCTAGGTTATTAAAATGCTACAGAAAAGTCCAATCTATGAGCCCAAGTTGGTTACATAATTTTACAAAATTAGCTTTTCTGAAATTAAACTCAAAATTATTTTTATGCGGAAAATTATTGTGTCTGAGATTTTGAATGTCAGCCTTAATTAATAACGCGGGGAGATACCTACCATCTTTAATGAGAACTTCAGAAGCTTTACTTATAGAGCAGCGCCTATTACAAAAAGAAATAAGGCCTAGAACTCTTCCTTCTGTATTTAACATATGATTATATTTAAAAAAATTGTTAATAGCGCGGATTAAAGTAGTAGTTACATTATCATTCTCATAGTGTATATACTCATAAAGACTAATATCTCCTAATACCAGCAAATCAGAGCCATAAATACTATAAAGAGACACAAAGAATTCAACTAATTTTTCATAATCCTCAGCCTTTGCGTAAGAGGGAATATATATGATAATCACATACAGAGAGCGAAAATTAAATTTATGAAATTCTTTCGGTTATTAATTGACAAAACTTATTTATTAAAAAATTAGGAAAAAAGCTACCTTGAAACAAATATTTTTTTTTGCAATTTTTGAAAATGTATATGCAATATGTGAAGTTTTTCTTTTTTCTAGCTTCGTATCAAATAATTTATATCAATAAAATGCATCTTTCTCTTTCAGGTGTTAAGAATGATTCAAAAGAAGAAAAAATCTGTCTTACTAGTTGCAACAAACATTAAGAATGTGTAGACACGATGAAGGATTTAATAAGACGACGCACTTATAATATATTCGAATGTAATGTAATACGTGTGTCGTGTCGTAGTTATTTACAGTCCGCTTGTCCAGTACCCGTTTTCATATGTTCAATCGTTTGAATCTCCGTTAACATCGATTATAATTATTCCTTAAAGCATCATCTCGCATATTAAGAAAATTTATTATAATTTAGCACCGTTTCAAGACCATTAATGCTGGTTTTGTGTTGCAAGCCTTCTCGGAATTATTAAAATAAGTGTGTTTATAATATATAATCAATTTAATATGATTTGAAGGAAACAACTACTCAGAGGGCAAATACCCCGACCTGCATTGGATTATACCTTCAAATCATGATAGATCGATAGCCAGTATCATTTGTCAATTCCTAACCAGACACAGACCGGTTTCGAACTTATTTGTTCTCCTCAGTATGCCATAGGTTATGGAACAGACAAATAATAGTGGCCAATCTGCTAGTCATATACTAACTAAGGTAAATTGAATAGTGGTGAGAGGTATGAAACTTCTCGTATGGTCTAAATGCTACTATCCGATCGACATCATAGATGTCTCTGTTTCGGATAGCGACTTGTGTAGCAAGTACTGAGAGCGGCGACCTCTAGCCCAGGTGGACTAAACTACTGTTATTTAATATGATTTGAAGGAAACAACTACTCAGCGGGCAAATACCCCGACCTGCATTGGATTATACCTTCAAATCATGATAGATCGATAGCCAATATCATTTGTCAATTCCTAACCAGACACAGTTTTTCATTATTAGAGAAAACAGTCCGAAAACAAAAGTTATGCAAATGGAATGGGTGTCAACAATGACTCATTATTTCTTCTCAATAAGAAATATACTATAGGCCAAAATGTGTGTTATTCATTTCTAACCATATTTCGACATTGGCTTTATGGAGCGATTCTTAATAACTCTTCTTATTTGATAAATTGGCTGATACGATTTTTCTTATTTTGGGGGTAATTTTTTAATCGTAATAGGCCAATCTTTTTCAGTTGAATCAAAATATATCAGGTTTCTCAGACGTTACAATCTAAAAAAAATACTAAGTTATTGAGATGTATGGAAAATGGAACATAATGTATATAACCAGATCTGAACAGAAGAAGCTAGTGGGTATAGCATAACTTTTACAAAAGAATATAGGAATTGGGGGTCGAGAAATGATTATTTTCTATTAATAAATCAAAATTACTTCATAATAAAGTATTCATAATCAGGGCTACCGTCTTCATGCTCACCAGTTGGTGCCACTGACAAGTAAGGTAGCTGTCAAAAGTTATTGTTAGGCGCAGAACAAGTTTATAAGGTGTTATTATAATTATTTCGTTCGCCAGTAATAAAAAACTTGTTACGTAGGTAGGTTAATCCCATATGAGTAATTATTCATGATAAGACAAACAGAAAAATTCTCATAAAATTCTTTTATTGGTGTAACCGGTTTCGTGAACAAGTAAATTTACTTCACATCATCAGACGTGAAAAAATTTGTTAATTATGCCTCAGTGTTGTGCAAGTCCATTTTGTTCGGAAACAAAAGGCAGACATATGTTTCCGAGAGACAAAAGTCGCCTAAAATAGTGGTTGGTAGCGATTCGAAGGGATAATTTTACTCCTTCGAAATATTCGTGTGTATGTAAGAAACATTTTAATCCTGGCGATTATGCGTTACCAAAGAGGCCTACTACAGAAAATCGTAAGTAAGAATCATGCACATTCGTTGCTTTCATTATGCTCATGCTTGATATAACCTAACTTTAATTACATAAGACACCTCTGATAGGAACAATCATTTTCCTACTGAGCAAGTAAATTACTACTTTCCCCTACTGTCATCATTGTGTTAAATGTTTTTCAACTAATTTTTATAAAAATTATTAAAAACTTGCGTTAAAAAGCTATAATAAACATTAACATTCAGTGACCCTACACTAGCGCCTCTCGTGGTGAATTCAAGGGCGGTAGCCCTCATTGGTATGAGCGACATAATAGGTAAGGCAACTATTCTGTATAAATGTCTTTCAAAATAAATCCTAGGGGGCGCTACAATAGAAAATGAGCAGCTTTTCTATATATTTTTTTATTTTGTTTAATGGACATTTTCTTAATTAATTGAGTAGGTGCACAATTTACATTTTTTGGAACTTACATTTACTTATGTATGACTGCGCACTCAAGTCATAATTTTTTGGAATACTTTAAGATATTTCTTGCAGTGCCCGGTAATGTTGAATTTGGAGGAACAATGATGCAAAATAATTTAGCTGTCCCATATTTTAGAGCATTCTTATATTAAAAAATACTTTTAGACGAAAATTTCGATATAGATATTTTACGCTAAATAGAATTCATCTACAGATTCTCTTCCTTCTCCTCCTTCATAATCATTATGTATAAATAACCAAATAACTAAGAACTTCTTAATTCTTAGCCAAATTAATATTATTATGAACTGTAAGGCACAAATTAAAAAATTGCGTTTGTGTCTTATGGAAATATACGATAATACATAACGTGGAAACTCAGCAAATGTTATAGGTCATTTAACAGAATATAGATAGATAATATTTATAGATAGAGCAAAGTAGTTTGAACATATAAAGCTAGCGTCAAAGCGGAAGATTTGAAATTTGTTTATATCAGTAAGATTCACTAACCATGAAGAATAGTAATTTAAATATAAAATATTTTAGGCTAAGACAATCAATCGACGTCAGACCAGTGTATATGGTGAAAGTATTATGGATAACATAGAGAGAAAAAAATGTGAGTAATGCCTCTTAAGCTCAGCAGTTATAGATCGTTAGAGAACTACAGTTGCATATGGTAAAACATAATCTGTCAGAAAGAGTTCTTTTTTTTAAAAGCATCAAATTTTTTTATTTTGTGTTTTGTTCCGTTTAGGAAAATGTTTTTGATGACCAACCAAGAAATATTTCTTAATTGTCAAGTAGGGTTGCCAACTTATACATAATTTCAAGGACAGATGGGCTAATAATCCAGGACATGAGGAAAGATAAATTTATATATGTAATTGCTTTTAGAAAAATATGAAAATATATGTATGTCTCGGTAGCGCAGTGGACCAGAGTGTTAAGTGACAAACGTAGCCTGTCAACTCCTCGGTTCAAATCCCGGTTTCGATTCTGGCAAAGGCGAAGGGCTTGGTTGTGTGTGTCTGCGTTTTCTCAACTGTGTAACCCCTGTCTGAGCAGCTTCGGCTTTGGTTTGGGGATTGTCCAATTTATGTGGTGTGTTTTATGTTTTTATGTTTATATGGTTTAATGTATGTCGTGTGTTTTTTTTATATGTGCTACTGCTACATAATATAAAATAAGAAAACAATAAAAATCTTCAGTACAAGAACAACTGTTTTATAACATTTATAATATCAAAAGTTTTATATGCTTGTGTCCCAAAGTAATACCTTTAGATGAAGTGGTTTTAACAAAGTTAACCTATAGATAAAGCGCGTTACTTATTAGACGGAAATTGAAACAAATGTTAAAATTCAGGAGATAAAGTGCCCTTTCTGGGGTCTTGCAAGGAGCGACGAAAAAAGGGGTCCAAATTAAGGACGTTCTTCCTAAACCAGGACGATTGGCAAGTTATTTTCAAATTAATATTATATCCATTCTAGCATTTTTCCCTACCTTACACTGGCAGTGCTTCTGCCAGAGAAAGGATGTGGATACCCTGACATATTTTAAAATTATTTAGGATACTTAAAAAAATTATTAATCCTGTGTAGGAATATTAAGTTTAAGCCAATAATAATTGTTCCCATGTCTTACGTGTAAAATAATGTTAGTCGGCCCAGACAAAGAACTACTACTACTTTGTATGCGTTGAGTTTCAGTCTTCTTAGCAACTACTGTTTGAATGTTGAGGAACGTATATGTATGAGAAATGAAGTAGTCAAGAAAACATTGCCTCGTGTACATGCCAATCATTGGGATTTTAGCAATCTATGGCATTTTATTTATCTATCGGAATGATTTATGTCATGTTGACTGAACAAGTTGATATTTTTATCCCAGTTTTCAAATTATTTACAGTGAAATTGTCAATGCCAGAGACCAATCAACAGTGAAAATGACATGACACAAATCATGCAATTTCCCTTACAGGTACAGAATAAGCTGTAATTATTAAATTAATAAAAAAACATTATTTTATGAATTTATGCTTAAGCTACCAAAAATTTTATTTAATAGTCAATTAAAAAATAATATAGCTTACTTAACTACCGTACTAAGTGCTACTTTATAATGGACTTAGTTTTTTCAGCTATTTGTGAATATTTTCTGACATTTTTTAATATGGTATCAAAAAGAGTTGTGTGTAATTCAAATTAGTTTTTTTATCCGATGTAATGTCGTCTGCCTACAACGAGTTCAGGAGATTAGCTCATTCGTACGTGTGCAAACACTAGCATGTACATATATCCTGTAAATTTTGCTGAGCTCGATTTAACGTACTCATATGGCAGAAGAAGCAAGAAATTTTTTTATTTTAAAATAAATTAAAAATGCTTAATTAGGTTTTGAAAGTAAATATAAAGTTAGCATCTATAAAAGATAGTTTTTACTTAAAAGCTGATAAGGATAATGATTATTAATGTTGTTATTTTAGATAAACAGGACCATTATGAAAGGGTAGACAACCTGATTAGCAATTGTCCTTTGAAAGAACCTTCTAGAAATCCATTATTTAAATCCTGTAACAGCCTTATTACTCCAGCTTTAAATAGAAGGTTACATGTATCTAATCCAAATGTACCTAAATTGTACTGCTTACCTAAGATACATTAAACAGGGAAGTTAGTCCGTTCTATTGTTTCAGCAAATGCATCGCCATAGTTAATAGAGGAGTTCGAAAGTTTACCCATTGCTCCACCTAATATCTCTGTGGTTAATTCTAATGACTTCATTAATAAGGCGAAATATATCCAGTTACAAGAGGATGAAATTTTTATCTCCTTTGACGTTTGTTCATTATTTACAAGTGTCCTGGTACCACAGACCTTGGAATACCTTGAAAATTTACTCGAATTATATAATCTTAGGTAAGATGTAGAAATAGAATATATCCACCTCTCTAAGCTTTGCATAAAACTAAATTTCTCAATGATTATTTCTTCGAACAGCAAGAATGGCACAGCATTTGATAACTCTTTTTCACCATTAATTACCAGTCTCTTCATGAACAGAGAAGCAAAAGGAGAATTCGGGTATTTCCCCAGAGTTTGTCTTAATTATGTGGATATGTTTGCAGTGTTTGATATAAAAGTCACTGTCAACTTTATTTCTATATTAAACAATCGTTTCGTGTTAGTTAAATTCACATATCAAATTGAAATGTGTGGTCAACTACCATTTTTAGATGTATTAATAATTATAAATTATAAATAGTACAAATAAGTTAGCGTATACAGATAAGATACCAGCCAGTGCTTTAAAACGTATCCCTAAGGACACTCACCATTGTTCTCAATACAATATGACGATAATTTTCCAATGCATCGCATATTAAGCATCCCCTTCTACAAGGAGAGGTTTGAAAAAGAAAAGACGTTGATTAAAGATATAGCTGTGAGTAATGAATATTCTGTAAGTTTAATTAATATTAACATTAGGAAACGTAAATTTAAAGAGACACTTCGAAATTCGACCTTTCAAAATGAAAGAGAAAATCTGAAATATGTGTCGATTCCATGCGATCCTCGATTCTTCTATCTTGTAGTATTGGTAAGACTTTTAAAGATATATGTAGGTATGACAATGGTTCATTCAACGAAAATTAAACTACAACAACTTTTAAGCCATCCAAGAGAAAATTAAAACGAGTCGGGGATCTACGAAATTAGTTGTAAAGACTGTAATTAAAAGTATGTTGAGCAAACTAGATGATCAATTCAACCACCAGCAGAAAGTTCAGAAACTTCTGACATAATAAATATCCCTCCTTGCTAATTGCACTTTCGATGTGTTTTATTTTGTCAGCCACAAAGCGTTTTTGCTGTGGATCTCAAACAAGCCATCCATGTAATAGATTTGAAAAGTGATGCCATATTGAAATAGCTTATACACATATTTGTACCGACGAACATTTAAAATATAAATCTGTAGTCCACAAGTAGTCATATTATGTCTTCCATAGAGATTTATTATTGACTGATGCCAGTAAATAGTTTGATGGATATTGGCCTAAATGCAAAATTTCAGAGTTGTATCAAATCCTCATTTTTCCTAAAATTCCATAATTATATAATTATTTTACCAAAGGTTCTTTTACCACGAATAGCCAAGTTATCGAATTTATTACCCAATTACGTTTTATGCTAGTCTCATTCATTATATTATAGCTAAGATTTATGATTAAAGTCAATAACACTTATGTATATATTTTCTCTAACCCTTTTGCATTCGCAAATGCTTTTGTTGTATATCTGTTAAAAACTTTTTTAAATGCCTTTCTTCAAAACAAAATGTTTGCAATTCATTTAGCTTTTTTGGGTTTATGTAAAAATTTTTTGTATTACATAAGTGTACAAGTATTTGAATTTCAAGTAACTGTGATATTCCCATCTGAAACATAAGCGGAAAACATATATGTCAGCCACATATCAATGCGCAAAATTTAATTCCACGTTTAATTAATCTGCCTATGAATATAAATATAAAATAAAATTGCAACGAAAATACCTCAATTTGCTTATTGTATTTCTCCAAGAAATAAACTGCTCATTTGCCGGTACAGCATTCTGCAGAATCCATAACTACGTGATTCTTTGAAAAACAGGTTAATGACGTGTTTAAACATGTAATTGAACACATCAACGATTCGCTTTAAAAAACATTCAACATCAAATGATGCAGTTTGCAGATTAGTGATAAAATTCCTCTTAGGTGTTGTGAAATACATATGTAGGAATCGTTTTACACATGTTTTTAAGGCGACGAAACAAAATACATTTAAAACACTAACTTCTAGACAATAACAAAACATCATGGTGGTACTGAGTGGCAGAATAATCAAAAAAACATATATTACTAGAATAAAAATAAATATATTTCTTAATTACGCGTTTTCAGTTAATTTATTTTTGTTGCTAGGCAAATCAGTACTCAGCCAGGAGTTCTATTTTATTGTAGAATAGAAATATTTCTTGTGCATCACATCGCAGATAAAAGCACTTCAGAGTTTTACTCATTGTTCGAAAATGGTCCTTATAGACCTTCTAAATATATGCATTTGAACCTAGAACAGATGTGAACGGATGTGACACAGTTCACAACGAGAGAATTTTTTTGTTCAATTTATTTATAGAAACATACTTTTGTTCGTTTAAAAATTGTTACAAAAATCATTCTGACAAATTAAATTAAATGTTCAAAATGTGCTTCATCTTAAACAATGTACGAAATAGTCCAACAGGGTTAGTTACGGTAATCCAGCTGGCCATTTGATACTCCATGTTGTTAAAAAATAATATCGTTCTGGGAGATATCAGGATCTTCTTCATTTAAAAAGACGATTGCTAAGACATGAATTAACTCCTCCTGAAGAAGTAGCAACTAAATTTCATCAGTCAGAATGTTCTAAAAATGTAAGGACCCACAAGTCTATCACAATACTTTCTGGGAATGTTGTGTGTGCACTTTCATTATTCTATGTGGATTCTGTTGAGCTAAGTACCTACAATTTTGTCTGTTAACAATGCAATTTAAACAGAAAGTAGATTCGTCGGAATATAGCATGTTTTTAACAATATCTGGATTTCTGTTGTACATCTGTAATAATTCCTCACAAAACTGAAGCCGGCAATCTATATTATCCCTTTTTAACTCACATACTGGAAGAAATTGAATGGATGGTATCTTTCCTGATGAATTATTTTTACCACAGTAGATTTTATCACGAATGGGAATTGCCGTTTAAAAAAATTGTCGATGCGTAACTCTAAAAATTTTTAAAAATATTTTTTTGCACGTAAGAAATAGGGAAATGCACTGCACTGTAAGTTTTAATTATATGTATATTTTCTAAACAATTAACGTCTTTTAAAATACACAATTTTTTGTTTAATTTTTTTATGTAATTGATACGAAATCCATTTAGTAGACCTAGCGTGTCTAAATTAAACAAGCTAATAATAATAATATAAGCAATCTAAAATATAGTTTGCTATTATTTATCTTATTGTCTCCTGTAATTTTACGGAGAATTATATGTACATAAGTAGGTAGCAAGTTATTATATCTAAAAACCAATCTAAATTCTGATAAAGAAAAAATTGTGTATAACATATTTTTTTTGTATTATTACTAAGTATCTTATAACACAACTGACAGGTAAGTATGTGAAGGTAGACCAGCGAGACCAAAAAGGAAACTGCTTTTGATCAAGGAGTTTTATTTTAGCAAACACAATGTTTAGTAAAGTTAACATGTACAAAGCAATAGTTTAAAATTACATTAAAAAGACTTTAGGTACATCGATTTTTTTTTTATTATACACTACATATAATTATTGAATATTAAATAAACCCAAGTATGCTATTTTGCCATTCGGGAAAGTCTCACTAGAAACGTAGGTATACCCTCAAATATTCGAGAACACTATTATTCGTTTAGTAATTGAGAATGGGCTACATTGAAATCCGATGTGTTTAATATGGACATCATTTTCAACAGGGTAGCGCACCACCCCATTGTAATAGACAAGCTCGGAAATTTCTTTAAAATATCCAGAGCGTTGGATAGGCAGGCGATATCCAATAGAATAGCCTGCTCGATCACCACACATGTATCCACTGAACTCTTTTTTTATGGCGATGTAAAAATTATGTTACGTTGTTAAAGACAAAAGTCTGTTTTATTTTAGCACATCAATTTAAAAAATATATTTTCTAGTTTACTTTTCAATAGAAAATAGTCCCCTAATTTATGGATGAAACCAGTTATCTTGTCTTCTCCGACGTGTAGAAAATTTCTTATTATACCTCAAGCACTAGCGAATTAATAACTTTATAAAAATTAAAATAATAACACCATTAGAGATACACCTTCACAGAGACTTGCTCAAAATGATTTTCTCTACCATAAGTTTAGCTTGGTAATTCTGAGTCACCCTGTACATAAACACACATCTATGTATCTGACCCCTGTAAGTCGACAGAACATTAACCTAGCGTTATCTGCTTTTATAAAAATATTTTATGTGTATATTATCATTATTGCTAGAGAGTTACCGTTTTGATCTTATTATTTTAATGGACATTTCTATTATTCATCAATATTAGCATTTATACTACCATTTTAAATGGGCTTGTAGATTATGTATTTTAAAAGCTTTTTAATTAATGAGCATCTAAGCAATGTTACATGCAATTCTACTTACATATATTTTTCTTGAGATAAATATGTATATGTCAAATTTTAAATTTGCATTTAATAAAAATAGTTATGATTTATTAAAAGAATCATGTATAAGTTTCAATGCAAACACATTTAATGTATGTGTATAGTCTAAGGAATAATTAATCAATTAAGTTGAATTTTATTTTGTTAAAAGGAACCAGAATCGTAAATAGGTTGTCGAATGAAAAATATTGGCCCTCCTTCCTTTAATTTTTTTGATGAATATGTTTGCAAAATATGTATGCCAGAGCATTTATTTATCCAATAAAAGCATTTATTTATTTATTGTAGTGCAGGTGATTCTGGGTGATCACAGCCTAGGTGATCACGACGTAGGTCATAGGACAACAATGCCTATCTCTCCCGCCTACTTCTATAAATTAAACGTAGCTGTAAGGAAGCGACCCCCCAATAAATTCTCTGTAATCGTGAAAATAATCCTACTGATTAATAATTTTATTTTATATAGAATTAATAATAATTAATTATGTGAATCTGATGTCGAATATTTGGGCATACCAGGAAATTAGATGAGACAAAGTTTTTACCCAGTCCACTTTTCTATTTATATTTACGACATCCTTAGGATGTTATAAGTAAACTATTTGTTATTATTATTATATATTTTATTTTAATACAACATTGTTTAATTAACGCGTCAAATAAATAATTAATTGTCTCGTCTGTCATATTGTTTAGTTTTTGGTAACATTAAATTAAATAGAATATATACATAATGGTTTTCCGTTCGATCAACGTTTAACAAAGATATAGAAACGTAATTATGGATTAAACGTAAGAAGGTTATAACTTTAGTGATTGATTTAAGGCCTAATGGCCTTAGGCCATTATAGTAACTAAAAATTTCCGAAATACGGGTAGAAGAAATTTTAGAAAATTATCTCTTTTAATAAAATATCTCAAGATGGTGTTTTTACAGAGATCAGCAAAACTTGGGCCTGTAATTCTCGCAGTAATTGTTGATAATCTGTTATGGTTAAGGTGCCCGTCGGGAAAAATTTTGCTGATACATACTCTCTCCAAACTTCGCGTATGGCTTCATTGGACCTAGTCTGACAGCATTTTCCTCTATCATTTTTTTTTGTTTTTGGGGCGTTTTCCCCTTAGATTTTCCGAAACATGTCATTTTGACGGCATATAAAAAATGTATAGATACTGTTATTTTTCCAAGTAGAATTGCTTAAAAACGTGAATTGAAACGTGAAAAAATAATTGTCTGACAATAAATGTGGGTCATTGGGCGTGTCCGCTATCTCGAACATGTCGGAAAAACGACTATAAGAAAATTTATTAATAACCAGCTGATTTTCGCTGTATTAATTTATTAAAACATACAAAAACAAGTTTTCATATAGTCTGACGAAAATTATTTTTCCGATTTCCCCAGTCTGACGCGTCAAAGTTGTCGGTTTCATGACAGCAAAAAATTTATTCATAACATTTTTTTCAAAATTTTTTAGATTTTTTAAATAAAATTTATAATCCGATTAAAAAATTGTCTGACGGTGAAATAAAGCCTTTTAGCTGGAAATGTTAAATAAAAGGTTTTTCTATGTGGTTGTCAAGCTACGCTTTGATGTTACATTCATATGTGTATCACATTAGTTCGATTTTTCAACTATTTGTATAATTTCAAAATAAAAACGAATGTGCCATCGATAACTCTCCGTCAAACTTAGGCAACTAGATAAATTTTCCCAATTTAATGAATTTTTGTTATTTGAACTTTAAGACTGTTTTTCTCGATTTTTTTTAAATATAACATATTGAAAATTTTATACGGTCTGAACCGGAATAAAATCTACTACCAATATCATTAATAAAAAATATACGTTGTCATTTAAAAAAAAGTCGATGACATCATAATTTAAAAAATAAATGACATAAGAAACTGAAAATAGACTGAAAATATTTGCTGAAGTTAAAATCGCTATACCCCTTCGAGATTTTTCCAAAAAATTAATATCAACGGAATTACTGCTGAATTTATGCGTTACTTAATTTCCACACAGTATATTGAGGCTATATTTATAAATAACAAGCTGATTTTTTCAATATAGTTTGGGCCCTGGATGAAAATTTTCGGACTAGTAGTACCGGAAATATAGCGATTTTAAACGTACTAAAAGACAATTTTTCGCTACTTTTTTCTACAAAAAGTTTTACGTATTTTTCAATATTATCGAACTTAAAACTTGGGTAAGTCGAATTCAGATAGTCTAAAAGAGTTCAAAAAATTCAAAATAAAGATTATAAAATAAGTAAGTTGAAATACCGTATCTTTTTTAACCGTCTTCTCGACTAAACGAAATTTCATTTTTTTATCGCCCTAACTTCGACGGCCGCTATTGGACAATTATGTTTTTTTGTCACTCTCGTTATGCCCCACTGTATTTGTCAGACACTTATACTACAAATTAAATACCTATTTTCTGCATATAATTTTCCAATGTCTGAAGGTTATGAATAAATTTTTTGCTGTCATGAAACCGACAACTTTGACGCGTCAGACTGGGAAATTGGAAAATAATTTTCGTCAGACAATATGAAAGCTTGTTTTTGTATGTTTTAATAAATTAATACAGCGAAAATCAGCTAGTTATTAATAAATTTTCTTATAGTCGTTTTTCCGACATGTTCGAGATAGCGGACACGCCCAATGACCAGATTTATTGTCAGACAACTATTTTTTCACGTTTCAATTCACGTTTTTAAGCTATTCTACTTGGAAAAATAACAGTATCTATACATTTTTTATATGCCGTCAAAATGACATGTTTCGGAAAATCTAGCGGGAAAACGCCCCAAAAACAAAAAAAATGATAGAGGAAAATGCTGTCAGACTAGGTCCAATGAAGCCATACACGAAGTTTGGAGAGAGTATGTATCAGCAAAATTTTTCCCGACGGGCACCTTAACCATTAAATTAGTGTGGAAATAACACAAACAGCGTCGGAGACAATACAGAGCATAATCCCTAAAAAATCTAGAAATTCTGCGCCAATAAGGTTTTTTGAACTCGATCAAGGCATAGAATGTACAACTGTATTTCAAAAAAAATTCTGTTATATTTCTTTTGTAAAATGAGTAGTTATTATATTTGTATAAAAATCCAATGGATTATTACCTCCAATTTGAGTGAGTGAGTGAGATATTTTCAGAAACTTCAACACTCTGTATCTAGGAAACCAGTGGCTTTTGACCCGTTTATTAGGCTTTAGTACCCAAAATCATCCAAGTTGTAGGCTCTGCTGGTAACGACGAACTTTTTGGTGCATAAAATTGATGTGAAATGATCTGTTTTTGAGCTAAAGACTTTAGTTTGATTTCAAAAAGACAATTTTGTAGTTAAGTTGTTTTTTTTCACTCAGAGATTCAAGTATAAAATATACAGGAATCCATTATATTGATAACCATATTAATAATTATGACAAGATGGTAAATACCACAGATTTTCAGAAATGTTAAAGTTTAATAAATTAAAGTTCCTTTAAATTTATGACATCTAAATGAAATATCGATAAATTCTGCAAGAACTAACCTTGACACCATTTCAAGCGTGATTTGGGTGTGTATTAAACAGAATGTCTCGAAGGGTGACAAAATTACAATATCTAATTTTCCACTGTGTAGGGCGCCACAGTTTCCTCTTTAGACTTGTTTAATTAATCTTTCCAGGGGGGTAGACTCAGTTAGATAATTCAAGGTGAGTAAAATTGTCTTTTCTACCTGACAGGATTATCGTAAATTCTTAAACTGAAAAAGGCCTCCCGTTATGTTAGTCTGTTAAGAACTTATAACGAGGCTCTTTTAAATAAGGACATGACATTTAAATACTGATATAAATTGAAGAATTTGTCCTGTTTTTTGTAAGAATATGAAATGGCAATGAAATATTCAGAGACACGAAAATGGGAAATCCTGCAAAAGATATGAAAAATACTTAAGGATACACTTGAACTTCCTTAACATTTAAAAGAGAGAAAACTTAAAATTAGTATCGATTCCATGCGAACCACAGTTTAAATATGGTCTCGGTAGAATTTTCATACACATTATTGTGACGTATATGGGAAACTAAATTATAGTAACTTTTGTGCAAATCAAAAGACAAAATTGGAATACATGAGAGAAAGGTTTTACGAAATTAGTTGTAAGGACTCTACACAAAAGTATATGGGGCAAACGTAACGATGATTTAAAAACAGATGTAAACATCATATGACATCTCAAAAATGGTGAAACAGGTAAGACTAAGATTGCCCAACACGCGTTTCAGGACAACCATAAGGTAGTTATTAACAACAATCTTAATTAGAAATACAAATAATCGAGATGCATTTGAAGGCTTAATATAAATGGGGTATATCCTAAACTGTATTCTTTACCAATGAGTAGGTACGCCTCATCAAAGTACGACAGTTCATCTGGGTTTATCGAGAAAAGTCTAGTTATAAATGGACTTCGATGATCTCCAAATGATAACCTACTTAGTTGGCGAAATGCTCACCGAGTATACTACCGAGTGTCTTGGTTTTACTGAATAAATAAAACAACGGAATAATAATATTGCATTATTTCTTTTACAGTATATTTGAAATGATATCTTTTTAAATAAAATGGGTATTTTGTAGTAGAAATTTCAATGACTCTACAATAAAAGATTTCAAATACTCTATGAGGTGGTGGTCTCTTAAACATCATGGATCGTGATCGTGGGAGATCACGTGACCTCTGATATTTCCAGAGTCAGAATCTAATCATTTTACTGGTTTGGAATAATAATCTATTTATCTTATCTGTTTTTAGAATATTGTAGGAAAATTGTCTAAATGGAAGTCAGTTGTTGAATTAACACTTCTGTAACATTAATTGAATAATAGAAATATTAACTCTAATGTCATAAGAATAAGATTGTAAGTATTTATGTAAAATGTTTCAAAAAATATTATTAGAATTTCTGAATTTAATGTTTTTAGAAGGTTATGAAAAAAAATATAACAATTGTTAAAAGTCATAGTACATAAATTCGATATATTATGAATTCACAAATTATTTCACAATAAACTTAATTGATGTCTATCTGTTTGCCTAATTGCCACTTTTAGGGAAAGATTGACTCAGATTTGGCAAGTATTTTAAAGAAAGGCAGAAGAAACAGAACAATTTTATTATATAGGTAGTTTCATAATTTGTTGATGAAGAGTCATAGTTGATATTAAGGTATTTCCTGGAATTATGTAAAAATATTCCTGTGTTCATTCATGACGTTTTGCATTCGCAATTTGTAGAATAAATTCATAATTCTTCATGCAAAAATTACCCTAATTGTTTTATGTTTCAATACATTAGCTAGATAGGTAATGCATATGGAAATACGGAGTAAAGTATATATTTTTCATGTAACAGTTTTAGAAATACTGAAAAATCCTCTTCTTAATCCAGCTTCAATTGTAACACACTTGCTTTTCCTCAATATAATGGCTTAAAATGAGGTTAACTACCGTTCAGAGTGCTTACGTCATTCCCTTCAACTAATAACTGTGTTCATATGGGAGCCGTATTTGGTCTACGTTTCTCAATTCGCTGTCATGGGAGACGCTTCAGTATCAAATTTGTGGCAACATATTGAAACAAATGTGTTTGCCAGGTCGATATTAATCTGATCCTTGCTAAGTCTATTTCTGATCGAACTGTTCCCTGCCTACTTCACCTGAAATTTAAACCAACACAGTTTACATACACATTGCAATAATTGAGTTTGCCGAAAAGTCACACATACATCGGCAAATATATTAGATTATTGTAACCTAACATTGACTAATTACCTATTTGTGCGATTTTTTATAATTTACAATAGTAAAGAAAAAAATAATCTGAATTTATTTTATTATTATTTTATATTCTTATTTTTTATATCCATTAAATTTAAGAATTTCTTCCTCATTATTTTAAAATTATAAGAAACAATAAGCAATTTTTATCAACAATGCGTGTATAATTTTGGATTATTAAACAATAACGTTTGAAAACTGTATTCTTCTAGGGCGATCTCTTTCGTAGAGCTGCTGGTGAAGGTCATATTTGTAGATTTGGATTTGTGTTTTTTAATGTCCTAAATATTGATGCTTGACCAATATTCCTTTTAACAGCAAGGTCGCTTTTAGAGGCCGTAGGATTCATTTCTACAAAAGCTATCCATCTCTACATCTTCGCTGATGATTACATTCGCTGATGATTACATTTTTAAAATCCTCCAGACAGAAGTGTCTGGATGATATTTTTTTCGGGTAAAGGAAGTTTTCCATTCTAACATAAATGCAAAATTAATTATTATCACCCAAATTGCACTTAACTACCTGTCAAAATCTGCAGTTGTTCTTGAGATTCCATAGCCACCTGTACTCTTAACTTACAAAACAGGGTAATTTGTGTTTTTTTTATAATAATGGATATTCCTACATAAAATAATTTGAAAAAATTATTGAAAACAACAGGATGAAATGAAAATAATCGACTCAATATTTCTTATTTGTGAATTGAGAAAAATTCTAAATCGTAATTTCATATCAAAGCAAACTTAATTAGATACAAATAAATGCAGATTTGTCATGCATATTTCTATTATTTACAACTTTCAAGGTCTCTGGGCTTCTTTATCTGCAAATTTGCTTGTCTCCCTTTTAAAACTATAGAAAAAAGTGTGGACACTGGCATTTAAAAATCGCATTTTAAATGGCACCTTTCACAGAAACGTATCAAAAAATGTCGTTTTTGATAAGTTGTCAGTGTCAATTTGTCAGATAAAAACGATATTTGAAGATGTTTCCTTTCTTTCTGTGTAATATTTTAGACTTACTTCATGGCCAACTACTTGCTCAAACATTTTCTTTAAGGTTCTGTTTCATGCCTTCAACGAGTAAAATTAAATCGGCTGCTAGTGGACTAGTTTTTATCCGATTTTAAATTGTCAAGAATGGTTGTATAGAGTGTTTTCTCTATCGACGTATTAGAAAAAAGTTGGGATAGTTATTTATTTAAATAAGAAAGTTAATATCACTTCCGGCCAAATATGAAGTCACAAACATGTTCTTCATATGTCAAAATTTGACAATTTATAGATACTAAAAGTGTATGAAATTTCATTGAGATCGATAAAAAACAAGGAAACTTAGCTTGCGTCTTGTTTGAGATTCACCGGGTATAAAATTTCTATAATTACAATGAAATTAATTCGTACAAAACCTAGAAACTAACTCTAGGAAAAGTTCATCGTATTATGCCTTTCCCATAACACTCAGTTTCTATTTAATACATACATATGTGCAAATGGGTATGTTTTATATAAACATGAACATGACGTGACAAACCTACATTATTGTTGACAAAAGCCCCTACAAGTGCACATTTTTTCGTGTGAAAAGGTCGTTGTAATATTTCATTCTAATTTCAAAAACAAAAGCATGATTAGGATTTTATTCAGTCCTAAACAAACAGACGAGTGAAAACGTGTTGAAACATTAAGAGATGTTTGAGCAATAAATTAAAACGTATGACTTTTGGTAAAGAAGATGTATTACATTTTTTTAGGGACAACAATGTAGAATGAGCGACCACACCATTGACATTATTTTTTAGTACTCCCTTTGCATGCATCAATTTCAATAAAGTTAGTTTACAAAAGTAGATCTTCCACCTAAATAAAACATTATACTTTTGTTCCAGAGTAACTTTGCTTTTTCTGTTAGTTAATTTCAGGAAGGTATTAGAGTAATATATTAATAAAAGATATATATTTGAAGATTTGTATAACTCCTCAGAATATGGTTTGGGAATGTGTATAAAATTGTGAATTATATACACTGAACAAATTTTA